>JAJGOT010000152.1:1200000-1505000 GCA_022457155.1 Cladopsammia gracilis | reverse complement strand
ACCTTGGTGAGCAGACAGGGCACAAGGCAGACCCTGCCCTCAGCAGGTTTCTAACGATATGCGGAAGGCAAGTGATGAGCAAAACAATCGGTTGTTTGCTGGAGAAGAATGGTTGACCAAGAGCCAGGTGCAGGGTTTCTTTTCTCGCCTCGCGGCGGCTAAAAGAAGACAACAAGGCTCAGCAGAAGTCGACCTTAGCCCTAGAGATCTGTTGTTGGACGACGAAGAATTCGAAAGGCAAAGGCTTATCGCGGAGGTTGCATACGAATTGAGACCGCAGCACCCGTTATCATATGATGCATTCAACTTGTGCGAGTGCGCTAGGAAAAACCAGCTAAATCAGTTCAACGTGGCAATGCTAAAACAGATATTGGGACATTTTGAGGTACCATTTAAATCCCGGGACAGAAAAAAGGATCCAATTGAACAACTGATGTCCTTCATAGAAGAGTGTACGTGCTTTTCTCCATAAGCTTAGTGCTGCATGAGCTAGATGTAACTTGATTAATTACTACGCGTTTAAAATAGTGGACATCAACTGAAAATCCTGGCTGGTTGACAGTAAAATAAATAACCCCCATCTTGAAACTGTGCGCTTGTAATAGACGCTCGGGATCCAAGCTCGTCGCAGGTCCTTTTTCGCTTTCAAAATGACAGGCCAGGCGTAGAAACCCGTGGTCATGGTCAATACTTGGAGTATTTTGTCATGTGACGCATGATTAAATAGCGTTTTCGAATGTTATTTCCTGCGATTGGCAGCCGTGTTTGTTTTCTGCCAATCTGTAAACGTTGTTTAAACGAAACTTACAAAATATCACTAGTAGTCTAGGATTTTTTTTTATTATTTTGGCAGCCTTGTTCTCGCCCCGCCATTTTGAAAGCGGAGAACGCATTGGGGACGAGGTTGAGAGGGGGTCTTCATTTGAAGTTGACATCGAGAAAAAAAGGCTGCTTCTTATGGCATTTACGATACAGAGGAATGGGGTTGTGTAAAATTTAGTTTAGTTCGATACAAGCTCCGCCAATGTTATTCCTGGTCTCACTGGTTTGCTTGCTAACAAAATTGTCAGATCTAGATTTAAAAAGACAGTAGAGTACGACCCCGTAATTTGTTGGTGCTTCTTCTCCTCCCCCTAAAAACGGGAGGATTATTAGACAGGGTCTCTTGTATTATAGCATTTACTATACTTATTTAGCAGTCATCCATTTCATTGCAGTCATGACAAAGATGAAAACAGTTGTATTTTGCGCTTGTTTTGCATGCCGTAATGCTATAGGATTGCCAGTGTTAAAGCGTTGGGTTGAGAAACCGCAAAATCTTTGAAGATGATTATGCAAGTTAAAAATACTTGCCTATGACCCGGGGGACTCCCATATAAAAAAGCGCCCTAAAAGGTACCGGAATCTCGTTTAATGGGTGTGGCTCAAATGGAGTTACCCCTAAGAGGTACCAATTCTAAAACAACACATATCATACTCTATCATACACTAAAAGGTACCGCGGCATTTCTAATGGTAGTCATTTTATATTTTAGCACCCTTAGCGGTACCAATCTACAAATTTTTACCCTTGAAAAGTACGACGAGCACCCCCGTCATTTTTATATGGACGTCCCCCCGGCCTATATTTAGAACATTTATCGTGACATTGTGGTCAATTGTTTCAGTTTCTTGGGTAGTTAGCAGCCCACTATACTTAGCCGTGTTCACGAACTTCAGAATAATGAAGGGGAAATTCGTTATTCGGGATAAGGCTTTTATGTACTCAGCGGTTCGGGAACGTTTTAAGCGGTTATTTCTGAAGATAAGTTCAGCCGTGCCCCGTTAAACTGCTGTTAAACTGTGATTCGTGATTTCACCGAGACCGTTCAGGAAAAGAAATAGACCGAACAGGCTAGTAATCCATCCACATACCACAGCTTTTATTAGGTTTTTGAGTAATGCATGTGATTTGTGATAGGTATCCTTCTCCCTTCACCACCCTGAAATTGGTAGCTTCGGGTCCTGTAAATAAATAATATTAGATTTTTGGGGTTATCACCATTTCATATTGGAAGCGATTTTGTATATCCATCGCACGCCCCGTATATTGAGGGTCTTGAAGGTTGTCTGGAATTATTGAATAAAATTGCTCAATTTGTGAGAGAAATCGGGTGGTTTTGACAAAATAAACACCTTGTGGACACGTACTACTGATTTGGTACTTTTAATTGAATTACAGTGCAGAATGAAATGAACAAGTAACACGTACAAAACAAACACCGCGATAAGCGCATCGTGAGAAATAAATATTCCACAAAACAAGACGTCTTACGGAAGGTCTGGAAGGATTTTTTATGTTTTTCTCCTGGTAAGAAGCGATATTTTGTCGTGTAAATTATTTTTAGAGAGAATGTTTTGTAGTATACAGACGTTCGTCGGCAAACTGAACTACTGATTGGGCAGCTAATTTGCATATCCCTTTCACTTCTGAAGCTAATTTGCATATCAATGGCAAGGTTACTGTTGAATTCCGAAAAGAGGTATATTTTCTTCAAAAACAACTGCTTAAAAGACAAATAATTTTTATTTGCTTTTCAGAGTCTGACATTTCGTGGGTATCGTGATATCTCCAAACATTTTGGGTTCCGAAAATGGTCTATGTCAGTCGGACCACCGTTATCTCCGGTTTCGGTCAAAATGGCGAATTTGGGAACTTTTGCTGACCTCTGTACGGCGCGCAAGGAAGAGTGCCCACAAATTTTATTCCATAAGTTACTAGATTGGTCTTAGTACTTTTGATTTATAATGGACTTGACTCTAGGTTAGGTCCCACTTTTTAAAAAATAGTCTTCAACTAAAGGTATGCTAATGTACTCGCGCAGCCGGAGGTTTTAAAGGTATATTTTAGGAAAATTCATAACTCTGTCAAAATTTTATAAAATACAATCATTAAACCTTGAACCTATTGAAGAAAGATGGAACTTCAATATGTAAAATATTGAGGTAATTCAGATAAGAAATAAATTTTTGGTAGCGCCCTAAATTTACAGCTTAATCGCTGAGTTCTCGAAGGCAAATTTGTTAGTTTCGAGGTGACCTCGAAAACCGCCTCGCAAAATAGGAAAAAAAGGGAATTTATCCAAATAAATTTGATATTTGTTCATGCCATAAAATGGTTGTCTTTCACTGAGAAAATTAGGGAAATTGGTGAATGTCCGAAATTTGCCTTATCCGTTCTTACGCGGACAGCCTCTTGATGCCCACATTTAGACTAACTCAATGTTAGTCATAATGGCATCACTGATGCCCTCTTGATGCCTCAGCCACTTGATGCCCACATTTAGACTAACTCAAACTGGCTGTCAAATTTCTATGTGCAAACTAACTTTATTTTAAACGTCCAGGTTTTTTTACATCAGACGGCAAGGCAGAATATAGCTTATTCACATAAATAGTGTATATGGGTCAGATAGGTAACGTGTATCAAATCACAAACCTTTCTTATCTATTGTAACGCTGATTAAAAAACCTTTGTCGGATGAAAGGTATAAACCATGAACGATACGACCGAACGACGTTTTGGGAATCAGAAAACTACTTCTTGTGTTCTCAGATAATTGCACACTATTATAATAAGGTATGCCTAAAATCGTCCCCGGATAAAAACTAAAATACCAATAAATGGAATACTAACAAGCCTTATTTGGCTTGGTCCCAGAATTCCATTGTATCCTTCATGGTTTCTGTTGTTTCCCCGACGTTTCTTCATCAGTTACGTGTAAAATAAATGGCTCTTTATAGATATTATAACATTAAAACGTAGTATATTGAACTCGGGCGTATGAAACAGCCAGACATTAATACCATCAACTGACCATATCCCATTCACATGACTCTGAAGATGACTCCCGCTGAGGTTGCCATATCCCATTCACATGACTGAAGATGACTCCCGCTCAGGTAACCATATACAGTCGGACCTCTATTAAGCGGCCACCCTCGGGACTTTGAAAACTGGCCGCTTAATAGAGGTTGGCCGTTTAATAGAGGTACAATATAAATTGGATAGAAATGGCAGTCAACGTCATTTTATTGCATCTATATAGCAAAAGGCTTGTTGAAAAGTGAACATATGTGAAGATAAATGCAAAAATCATTGAAAAAAAAATTAAGTGCCCTGTATTTGCGCATTTCAAGTCCGTGCAAAGTTCTAACTCTAACACAGAGAGCATGTAGTCGATAAGTACAGCTTTTTTTGGTGTTGAGTAGGTACAGAAAAATATGCAAATCTATGTAACAAAAACATCAAGTTTCTTAGGCCTTTTTTGCACCAACAGTCTGTAAAAATTTAAGCTCAAAATATTTCACGGACGATTTATTTAAAATAATCCGTCACTGCTGTTTGCCGTTGTGGAGCTCGGAGTTGTAATTAACGAGAAGATCAAGTCATTTGCCTTTCCGATAGATAGGGCAAGGTCCTAGTAACCGTGAAACTGGGCAAGTGCGGAGATTAAATTGCAGTTTTTATTGTTATCAGTTATCACCTTCATATTATCTGTCACCATTTCGCTTGAAAAGATGATTTGCTGGCCGCTTAATAGAGGTAAAAATACAATAAATACTAAACTTGCAACAGCAAAAAGGTGGCCGCGGCCGCTTAATAGAGGTGGCCGTTGAATAGAGGTATCGAATACAGCACTTTACTGACAAATAATTCGGGACTTTGGAAAGTGGCCGCTTAATGGAGGGTGGCCGCTTAATAGGTGGCCGCTTAATAGAGGTCCGACTGTACCATTCGCATGACTCTGAAGATGACTCCCGCTGAGGTTGCCATATACCATTCACATGACTTTAACTTTTAACTTTAACTTTAACTTTAATGACTTTATTTTAAGAGGGTAGCACGTAACAGTTAAAGTACAACTGATGACCCTGTGGCCCTCTATAAAGTAATCTAGTCAACACAAAAAATTTACATTAATAAAAGTAATAATAATTTGATATATATAAGTTAAAAACATATTAAAAGAGCACATATGTATATCATACTAAAAATTCTTGATAATAAAAACATGCAAAAAAAGAAAAATTACATCCAAATTATAGAAAATTCATATTACTATTTTGTTTACTAAGTAAATTGTTTATAACTTTCTTTTTCAAAGCTTTGGCACTCTTTAATTCTTTGAGGTCTTTATCCAGGTTATTCCATTCTTTAATTGATCGTACAGTAAATATTCGCCCACCTTCTGTTTCATTTTTATAACGTGGACAATTAAAATTTAAGTTACTAAAGCGGGTACTTCTATTGTGGGTGTCAGAGTTCAACTTTAACATTTGCTTTAGGTAGACCGGCCTCTTTCCTAAGATTCTCTTAAGGAGTAAAGAACATCTAATTGCATAAGATTCATGGTAAAAAGGTATCCAGTTTAATAAGTTGAACAATGGAACATAACGAGAACGGGGTTCGGCGTCTAAGATGATTCTAGCTGCTCTTTTCTGTAACTTAAAGATGCTATCTATATTTCCTTTTGACTCTGAAGATGACTCCCGCTGAGGTTGCCATATCCCATTCACATGACTGAAGATGACTCCCGCTCAGGTTACCATATACCATTCGCATGACTCTGAAGATGACTCCCGCTGAGGTTACCATATACCATTCACATGACTCTGAAGATGACTCCCGCTGAGGTTGCCATATCCCATTATTATCAATATACGCGGCCAAATAAGAAACTGCCTTCGAGAAAACACGCATGAGTGGCGGGCGATATTGAATTTGACGGGCTGCAAACGCATTTACGGCCCTGTTTCTGATTGGTTCACGGTTCATCATCCGATGAATATTAGCCAATCAGGTTACGTTTATTGACGCGGGAAAACCATTCAGGTGCGAACAACTTGCGTAGCGGTCGCGTAGCGAACGTTTGCCGTTTGGAGATTTTATAGTTTTAAAATGGAAGAACTCCCAAATTTTCAGCTTTTTTCTAGTCAAAACTCGGACTTAGACAACGAGCAGTTGGATGAAATTGAGCAAAAAGCTCAAGCGAAAAAACACCAAGAGAGCAACTGAGTGGGGAGTAAAAAAGTTCGAGAAATGGTGCGAGAGGAGAAAAATTACAGTGGATCTCAAAACAGTAAGCTTAAGTGCAACGGACTTGAGTGAAATTCAGCGAAAGTTCTTCGCAGAAGTGAAAACAGAGAAAGGCCAAGCCTTAACTCCAACTGCATTGACTGGAATTAGAGCGGCCATTCATCGCCATCTAACCTGTGCTCCACTCAGCCGAAGCATAAACATTTTGCAAGACAGCGAATCCAACAAAATGTTTGAAGCGAAGGCCGAGCTATTTACGAAAGAAAACAATGCGAAACCAAAACACAAATCATCCATTCAGTCAGGAGATATGCAAAAATTGAATCGATACTTCATGGAAGGACAGAACACGGACGGCGTTTGGAAAGATGCGGAGAAGCTAGTTGAGTTTATTCGGTTTTCGTTGTGTTTTCATTTTGCTCGCCGCGGCAGAGAGGGATGGCGGGAGCTTACAAAACAAAAGCCTTAAGACTATTATTTTATAAATATAAACTGTCTTTTTGCTAATCATTGTTACCAATCTTTTTAAAACTAGATTATATTTGACTTTTACTGTAAACAAAAAGGAATTTTATTTGGCTCTTGTTTAGCTGATCGTATTGTAGCAACAACTTTTCATACCATAGTTTCATGCTACATCTCTGTTAAACATTTTTTTCTTATTAAATGAATTTGTACGATTTGGCCTTGTGTATTGATAATAATGATAATCACATGACTTTTGTCGGGCATATAGTTTATTTGTGTCCCTCGTAGCATCATTTCCACCCTCGCTCCGCTCGGGCGCAAATGATGCTACTCGGGCCACAAATAAACTATATGCCCTCCAAAAGTCATGTGATTGTCCTATTCACATGACTGAAGATGACTCCCGCTCAGGTTACCATATACCATTCGCATGACTCTGAAGATGACTCCCGCTGAGGTTGCCATATACCATTCACATGACTCTGAAGATGACTTCCGCTCAGGTTGCCGAAACGTCAGTCATTGTCAATAACAACAACAGTTCTTTTAAGAACTACACTACCCCGGATGATCACACTCGCGCCGGCGCAATGTACAATATGAACAGAGTGGTATAAAATGCCGTCGTTCAAATAGTTGAAATACTTGTATACTACGGCGTCTATATCGGTGTAAAATTGTTTTCTGAAGTCATATTTCTTTTTCACGCAGATTAATACAAAAATACATATAGGGCTCAATTATACAAACCATGCCGAATTTGACTAATTCCTAATATAATAAGCTTTAGCCAACGCTTCAATTTATGAACACTGATTATGTATTACGCAAACTTATAAATTTAACATAATTTCATAGATAACAATTTTAACTATAAATTTTAATTAACTAGTTAATTACATTAACGTATTGTCTTTTATACTTCTGACTACTCATCGCATATAAACTTTTGTGCAGTCTTTTTCTTTTTCTTTCCTTACCGCCCGCCTCGATTAGCCATTTACTATTTGCGGGCGGTAGGAATTTAAAATTAAAAGAATGTAAGAGATAAAGTTAAAGCTGAAATTGAGGTTGAAGTTGATTCCGTTCCAAACAGAGCGGAATTCATCACATTAGTTATTTATGGCCGCTTTAGTCCTTTCAAGTAACGTTATGTTTTTTTTTTTTTACACAAACATTTATCCTGTACCACAGTTGTGACTAGAGCTTCTTTTTTATACCTTGCTCCCTACCAAAAGTGTAACTAAATAAGAAAAACATACTTCTGGAGGCATGCGTCTTAACCTAGCTAGTAAATGAACCTTCAAAAAACAATACGTTTTGTTGGAGCTTATATTAATTTCAACAATTTCTAATTCTTCTCTTTGTTTAACTGAACAGGTTCTATTTAATTTCTCCTCAAGAAGCTTAAGTTAATTTCACCAGTCGTGGGATTTTGGACTCGCACCATAATAGGGTGTGAACGTCTTCTTTAGCAGTAAATAATGTCTTTGTAACCTAAAACGCCAATACGCAAAAAAGGCGAATTTAGTCATAACCATTATTGTATAAAAAGAGAAAAAAAAGAATATTTTTGCATACAACGTACTCTATCACTTCACGTGTTGCATTGCAGAAAATGACTCAGAGAAGAAAAATAGGGAGATCATGCACTCAAACAACGTTAACGATCCAAAACTTACGAGCCTCATTGACAGTAACGATACGAACTTCTATTGATTTCCTGACTGGCAACATTATTTACAAGTTCCACGACACGAAGTTTGGAATTTTTTTTAACAAATTTCGCAACAAGGCGGGGTTAACCAAATCTACTAACAGAATCAAAGCAGTAATGGTTATTAAAAAAGATATCCATGCAGTTAAACAGTTAAGTAACAATCCGTGAAGGTGTGAATTGTGCTATTGTTGAAACCGTCCACCTCATTGGCTAAAACATGAAAATCTACCATAACTTCATCAGGCAGCGCATTTATCTATCTCTAGTTTACTAATTGATTCCCTTTTAGTGAAAACTATTGTGATTTTTAATGCAACAAAAATTCTATGTGGGGAACATGGAAAATTAGAAGTCTTTCTTGGCCATTATTTTGGAGTCTCACGATTGGATGAAATCTTGTAACACAAAAGAAACATCGCTTTAAAATAAAGTTCCAGTAAATTTTATTTCAAAACCATGTTGTCCATAGGTTGACGTATTCTCAGTACGAAGATCTAAACATTCTTATGTGGGGAAAGCGAAATGCAGCGGAACAATAGAGAATTGCCCACTTCTTAGACGGATTGCTACTTAACTCTCATTCGTTTTCATCAAATTGGAGTGTGACGTCATCACCAACAAGCACGAAAGGCGCCCAGTATTTTACTTCACTGTACTTGTCTGATTCTCTGAGACATTTCATGGCCTGGTTCAGGGACTCGCTTGCACTTAGTCCTTCCACGAGGTGATGGTAGAAACTTCTCATGAACTCCAGCGTGGCCTCGTCATCGATCGTCCACAGTGACACCAGAACAGAACGAGCACCAGCACCCATAAAAGCACGTGCAATACCGACCACACCTTCAGGATTGATCTCCCCTCGACCACTGTGACAACAACTAAGCACAACAAGCCTGGCTCGCAGCTTCACACTCATCACATCTGCCATCGTTAAAAGGTAATCTTTCTCTGTAGGGATCCGTGATTGGCGTCTTGGGTTTGGAGTTAGAGCTATTTCACCTGTTTCCATGCAACCATGTGCAGCAATGTGAACCAAGGTAACTGAACGCATCCCTTTCAACACTTCAACTTTGGTGGCCTTTTCTCCCGTGAGAGGTGTTACCTTGAGAATCTTCCCAATCATTTCTACTTCCTTTTTGGCAAATGGAAGTTGATCTAAGATCTTCTCTCCCTTGCTGTCAGTAATATCTGATACGTATGGATCTCCCACAAGTAGAGCACCACTTCTGCTGTGGTATTCTGTTGGCCGATCAGCAATCATTTTCAAACTGGTCAGCGAAGGAATCAATCTGATTCTGAATGATTCACAGAGATACTTGGAATTGCGGTCCAATAAGGCAGCATAAGGAGCCAGCCACAGTGGACCATCCGGGACAACGATAAGTTCATCACCTTCAACGAGGTCTGCAATTGGAGCAATTATGTGGTTGTACAAGATGACGAAAGGATTCCCTTCAAAGACATGAGGCTGTGAGCTTTTCTTAGGTGATCTATCAACAGGGTGAATATCGTTTCGTAAAAACGCATCCAAGGATCGATTCTCGCACCTAACTCCAGCACGGACACCAGTGTTTATATAAGCACTTTGCATTAACGACTGCCATGTTCTAGCTTCATTCTTTGAAACGTGATAATCAAGCTCCTTTCTTCGGTGGCAAACAAGTTTACCTCTTGAAAGTATCCAGATATTAATACCATTGTCAATGGGGTCTATGGCTAGGAAAGCTGTGCTTGATGAAGTGCATCTCAACAGGTCTTTTTTCTTTTCTTCACGGTCTCTTGACACGGACTGATCTGATTTAGAAGCATATTCGAATTCCATAAGATCGTTTAGAGCTTGCGCTCGTCCTTCTTCTGCAGCAAACAAAGCTTCTTTGATATTGCTTTGTTTTAACAAACATTTATACAAACCAAAATAGGGTGCGTTATATAACCTTCGAAAACTAATCTTCCACTTATCTCTAGACCCTAGAAAACTTCTTCTTACATCATTCATTACCATAACGCTTGCCTGGAAACATTTTCCAGCTTTGTTTAAGTCACCGAGTCTTTCAAAAGCATTGCCAAGATTGTTATGCGCTCTTCCTTCTCCGGCTTTATCTCCCACGTTTTTCGTTATGCTAAGATAAAGGTTGTGGTATTCTATGGCTTTGTTGAAATCACCGAGACATTGAAAAGCGATGCCAAGACTGCTATACGCACCTCCTTCTCTGTCTTTATTTCCCAGGTCTTTCGCTATACTAAGATCCAGGGTGTGATATTCTACAGCTTTGTTGAAATCACCGAGACTTAGAAAAGCATTGCCAAGATTGCCATACGCAGCTCCTTCTCCGGCTTTATCTCCCAGGTCTTTCGCTATACTAAGACGCAGGGTGTGGTATTCTACGGCTTTGTTGAAATCATCGAGATATTGAAAAGCAATGCCAAGATTGCCATAAGCACGTCCTTCTCCGGCTTTATCTCCCAGGTCTTTCGCTATACTAAGATGCAGGGTGTGGTATTCTACGGCTTTGTTGAAATCACCGAGACTTTGAAAAGCATTGCCAAGATTGCCATACGCACTTCCTTCTCCGGCTTTATCTCCCAGGTCTTTCGCTATACTAAGATGCAGGGTGTGGTATTCTACGGCTTTGTTGAAATTACCGAGACTTTGAAAAGCAGGTCTTTCGCTATACTAAGACGCAGGGTGTGGTATTCTACGGCTTTGTTGAAATCATCGAGATATTGAAAAGCAATGCCAAGATTGCCATAAGCACGTCCTTCTCCGGCTTTATCTCCCAGGTCTTTCGCTATACTAAGATGCAGGGTGTGGTATTCTACGGCTTTGTTGAAATCACCGAGACTTTGAAAAGCATTGCCAAGATTGCCATACGCACTTCCTTCTCCGGCTTTATCTCCCAGGTCTTTCGCTATACTAAGATGCAGGGTGTGGTATTCTACGGCTTTGTTGAAATTACCGAGACTTTGAAAAGCAATGCCAAGATTGCCATACGCAGCTCCTTCTCCGGCTTTATCTCCCAGGTCTTTCGCTATACTAAGATGCAGAGTGTGGTATTCCATGGCTTTGTTGACATCACCGAGAGGGTGAAAAGCATTGCCAAGATTGCCATACGCTCTTCCTTCTTCGGCTTTATCTCCCAGGTCTTTCGCTATACTAAGATGCAGGGTGTGGTATTCTACGGCTTTGTTGAAATCACCGAGACTTTTTAAAACGATGCCAAGATTGCCATACGCAGCTCCTTCTCCGGCTTTATCTCCCCGGTCTTTCGCTATACTAAGATGCAGAGTGTGGTATTCCATGGCTTTGTTGAAATCACCGAGACAGTGAAAAGTATTGCCAAGATTGCCATACGCTCTTCCTTCTTCGGCTTTATCTCCCCTGTCTTTCGCTATACTAAGATGCAGGTTGTAGTATTCTACGGCTTTGTTGTAATCACCGAGATTGACAAAAGCTTTGCCAAGATTGTTATACACACGTCCCTCCTCAGCTTTGTTCCCTTTTGCTTGCGCACTACTAAGATGGAACATTAAATAGGTGATTTTGTCACTTGCTTTAGACTGTATCGATGTTTGGCTTTCTGTAAACATCTGAATTGCTTCTTGAAGTAAGTGATTTACCTGTAAGATAACGGCATTAAAAATGAGGCGAATTTTTCTTTGCTGTGATCCGTCTTGAGATAATTAATGCTTAGTTAATCTCAACAGAAAAACGAAGTTTAATTCACTACAACAATAACACATAAAAAGATCCATGCTAGGTGTGATCACACAAAGTCAAATACGACTTTCCAAATTAATATATGTCATCAGTAATCAATAGTTATCAACTATTAAATAAACAATGTTATTTTAATGTCCATTCATATTACACTGTAAAGTTAAAAGATTTCTTCCAGTCCCAAAGTGTAAACTATCCCCGAGTTCCCTAGAGCTAATTTAATCTTTAAAGGCATCATATAAGGTGGCTCCCAACAGTTTGCAGCACTTATAACCACTCTTTATCAGTTGATGTTACAATCATGATATCAAACGAATGCCCAATGATTGGTGAACACGTTGTTATCATTTTTGTGACACAATATGTTACTATAGCAACAGAAAACACCCTTAATTTTAGCTTTAAGCGTTAATAACTCAACAAATGACTCGGTGACCCCCATTTTTTATTGTCGAATTTTGATCAGTAGGATAAGGTGCAATTTTTGGCAAAGTTTAAAAAAAATTCTGTAAGAGGGTTTCAGAGCCACCTTAAATTTTCCCCCCTCCCCTACCCCCTGCACCATCACCACCAATATTCGTCATCCTCGGTTCTCAGTGTTTTCCGGGTTTTCAAAATAACGGTGAGAGAAGACATTGTGAAATGGGAGATGCCGATTCCTAATAAATAGTTAAGTATGCGAATCCTTGCTGTACTTCAACCTTACCTTCACTTTCACCGCGCTAGTTTCGGTCTTTCCCTTTTCGCCTCCATTGTCTTGAACCTTATTCCGTTGTTTGTCGGAGAAGCTCCTTATTTCTAATAACTTTTTGTTATTCTTGTCAATCTTACAGAAGTCAAGATATGTAACGGGATTTTAAAAGTGAACCAACCCACAACTCCTGTAAATTATTGTCAAAGATACTGTCAGAGTGTGTTTCAGAACCACGATCGCTGTTATCTGCATTTCATACCCTCTTTCTGCTACTTTTTCTTATGTTTTATTCATATGGTAATTAAGCTGCTAAGTAGGACATGAATAAAATATAATAAAGGATACGGATAGTCCTTTATCACACCAAGTGATAGCCTCTTCAAACTTATTCAGCTTCAAACAGGCACTTGCGCCTAATGATAAAGAAAAGAAAGTAAAAACTTGGAAAAAGTATTGATTTAATTTTGTCGAAATTCTCCTTACGAACATTTCTGATTCCTCCTGAGATACGATCTACCAATCCAGGTAGATTGTAATATCTAAGGCCTCTAAAGGAACTTCGATCCGTTTTTAGTGCAATTTTCGCCCGCCTTGACTTGACCCTTATGTGTACCTCAGTACATGGATTATTAGAACATCTTTTGCCTTAATTAGGAAAGTCACATTCAATTTCCCATTTAACGACGTTCACGCGAAAATCTTTTATAACAGATATTTTTCAAACTCTTTCCACAGCCAGATTGTAAATCATCCTTGTCAGAATTGAAAAGAAAATGAGGGATCAGGTGAAAAATACTCAGGTTTTAAAAAGTCGTCACTTGAACTCGACATTTCGTTAATGGCTTGTCTAGTTTTAAAGAAGTGATTCTATTAACTAAATATCTCTAACCATTATGACCCCACTAGGTCAACTTAACCTTTGAGGAGGGCATTTGCAAGCTCCATGCATACGTACGACACCAGGGAAATTCGTTGTAGGACAAATAGTACAAAAGACTGAATCAGCCTTCCATGACAATTCTTTTTTATTGTTTATTTTCAGAAAATGTAGGAACATTGGTAAGGGACGGGATTTATTACAAAAAATAGGGTCACCAATGATCCAAACGAGGTAAATCTTAGTTTCCGCAAATCTAAGTTATGGCAACGGCTACCATAGATAGCCTGTGATGTGCTCTACAAGATAAATTAAACGTTATGGGTTATGGCACTGCTGAGGTCCGTGACGTCATCCAAAATGGCCGTCAAGATGAACGCCATCTTTGATTTTACAAAAAGTTCAACTTTATCAGAAAATGCGAAAATAAGTTTTGCTAAATAAATAAATTTTGCAAAATAAGTTTTGCTAGAGTTGTAAAATATGATACAATTAAACATTTTCTTGCTTTTGGTAGCGTTTTATACCTTCAAATTTTCACCGAAAAAAGGTAAAAACGCGCATTTTTATTAAAAAGTGGCTTGACCTCAATCACCTCATCAGTCCGGGAGTATGCCAGTTTTGGCAGAAGCGGAGACGTCACGATTCTATTGTTCCGCTAAAAATACGCCAAACGCGGAAAAAATAATCGCGAGAAAAAGAGAGGTTTTTCAAAAAGCTGTCCCAGATCCCCTCGTTCAATATCCGGGACTTCCAAGCAAGCCATCTTGAAGAAGGATCATTCTTGTGTCTCCAAGGGAAGTTTCGTGCAATATTTCGGACGTTTTGTGATAAAATAGCGAGAGTTTCAAACGGCCTTCGAAGACGCCGCCGCCATCTTGACGGGCATCGAATGTAAGTACATGTCTTTATGCTTAGTTTTCAGTATCTTGCCGAATTTTTTCGAAATCAAGACTAATTTTCTTTAAAACTACAACATGTAAGAGATGATTAGGCAAAGTTTCATAGATGGCAACAACGTAGTAAAAATGGCAACCACACATTGAAAATTGCCTATGGATGCGAAGGGTTACTGTATAGATGGTAATGACTTATTCGGCCTTTGTAATTTTAGGTATAATGTATCGCGTTTGTTTCTAGTTTTCTTCACAGGCAATGTATTCATTCATGACTCTCATCTAGAAATACCTTAAGCTTAACTGATCCAAATTATGTCTGTGAAATCAGTTTTAATCAGTGTGAGTAGGCTAAATGTGGACTAAATTTTCTGTACATGATGTTCGATGCTTAATTGTGCCAAATGTTGTTTATACATATCCCAAATACAAATGTTCAGATACAAATGTTCGGCCAAAAAGGGGTAATTACATGTAAATCAAATATAACTTATATCAATTTATTATATACCACCCCTGTGCTGTGGCATAACGTCAAACATGGATCAGGACAAATGCAGCCCCTGTGCATAAGCCCACATTTATGTCAAAATATCAACAGAAGTTTGTATTTGGATAAATCATAAAATCTTGAGATTCCCTCACAGTGAAATAATCTCCTTTATATTCATACATGACAGACAACTCACAAGATAACTGTTGCAAATTGATGTCAGATACCTCCGTACAATCATTCATTGAATTTAACTTCCATTTTTTTTTTGTTACAGGTACAAGGAGGTCATGGATATTTATCAAATTATGACTACAAAATATAACAATAAATAATATTGTTTTTTTTTTCACTCTGGTGTGCATTTCTTGTATATACTTGCAAGTGTTGTTCAATATAAATATGGAGAGCTAAAAGAACTTTGAAAATCTTTCCTTGTGGTCATGGCAAGTGTAGCAATCGATATTATTATTGGACTGCGAGCAGTCTCTTATTTTTCTTTCAGTTAGTCGAGTGAGCATGCGCACGCTCACTCAACTAACTTAAAGAAAAATAAGAGATGGCTAGCAGTCTATATTATTATGGGTCAATATAATTTTTGTGGGTACCCACAGAGAAGAGTGCCCCCCAGAAGTTGCTGTTCATCGCAAACCTCTGAACTTTTACAATGTCTTTGGTTTGAAGGCAAACCCGGAGTTAAAAGCCATGATTTTATTTTCAGATCTAACACCTTGGTGAAAAATCAATTCCCGTATGGCAGGATATGTTATAACATCCCTCAACCTTGTTGATCAAAGTTCATTTGAGACCTGTACATCTTTTGCTTCATTTCCTTGTGCTATAACCTGGCCTCCGGTTAAATCTGGTGGATTCTAATATTAGTTCGAGTTCGAGTTCAAAAAATGTAACTCACTTTTTTAGTTTTCCAGGATATATACCTTATTTTAATGAGTCTATTGAATTTTTTAGTTATGATATATTAGCTGTTCTTCGAACACTAGAACTCTTTTGCCAGTTCACTACCCCATGTATAAAAAATTGTTGTTGTTGTTGCAAATAATCACTGAACTCCAGACATAATTGGAGTGAAATCTTTACCGTAAAACCACCTTAATGACTTTTATTATCATTCCAGGTAGTTTGAGTCGTACATTTAAAAACGTTCGAGATGGAGGCGAAAAACATAGTTAAACTAAACAACATTTAAACATGTTTAACCATTGGTGTGAATGGGGCTTTAGATCAATCTATCACTTTCAGGGGTTCTGTCCTGGTGTACCGGTACACAAGGGAAACACAGACACAATACAAAGGGAATATACAGTAAAACGCCGCGTGTAAGAACCTTGTGGTTTAAGAACCTGCTGAAAGAAATGCATTTACAAGAAAATATTTTATTTATTTTTCAACTTTTGTTGTAGAGATAAGACTACATATAACTTACATTCTGTCATCAGTTTTGTTAGGCTTATTTATCATAATACAGTTGTCACGAATAAATACTGTATATTAAAGAAACGAACCCAAGTTTATTTATTTTTCTGGTAATCTACAACTACTGTATATCTCCTTCATAGAAATTAAGAACCTGCTAAGCCTAAATTGCCAATAACTACCCCAAAATACAAGAACCTATTTTGCCAGACTTAAAAAATGTAGGTTCTACGGGCACTTGATCTACGGGGGCACTGAAGTTGCGTAAATACTAAAAGAAGGAATGACCTACAACCACCTACAACCACCTACAACCATCTACAACCACCTACAACCACTTACAAGGAATGACCATCTACAACCACCTAAAACCATCTACAACCACCTACAACCACCTACAACCATCTACAACCACCTACAACCACCTACAACCATCTTCAGAAATATAAAAAATCCGCGCAGAATACTGTTTTTATCATTTCAGTGTCAATTTGATCGATTTCAGGTAGCCTGCGTGCTCGCCGGAAATGTTGCGTGACTCTTTCCACGGCTGTCCCATTTCATGGAAAGGGATTAAGTCGGTCCCGTTTAGTTATCGTACTTGGTTCTTTTTCGCACTTTCATAATCATGCACAGGCAAGGCAATGGAATTCTTACTGCAATATTCGCTGAGATACTGGTATTAATTTCTTAGCGGCCACCTATTAAGCGGCCACCCCCTGTTAAGCAGCCAGTTATCAAAGTCCCGAATTTATTGTCAGTATAAAATAAAACCCCTATTAAGCGACCGTGGCCACCTTTTGGCGGTCCTGCATGAGAACCACCAGGACCACCTGCATATTACAGCCATGCTCCGTCACGCGTGACCAGTATTTTTAAAATTGAAATTAGCCAATCACAAGTCAAGATCTAGACAATGAAATAGCGGATAATTCAGTTCAAAGTCTGAGCTGTGATGTGTTGCGAACCTTCGATATCCATAAATTCTTCATTACTCAAATGATAACAATGAAAAATTGTCACGTTTGTATAAATCAAGCTGGAAAGTTTTATGACAACGTCTGGGTTGGCCAGAATCAAAGCCAGTAGTAAAGAAATTTTGAACAATCCAAAGTAAACGTGACGGCCGCTCATTTCATGCAAACCGGGCGCCGGGCAGTTTCGCGCCGGGCAGTTTCGATGATTACTAAACAGAGCTGTTAACAAAGATTGTTTT
This sequence comes from Cladopsammia gracilis, assembly GCA_022457155.1. Classification (NCBI taxonomy): domain Eukaryota; kingdom Metazoa; phylum Cnidaria; class Anthozoa; order Scleractinia; family Dendrophylliidae; genus Cladopsammia; species Cladopsammia gracilis. The sequence goes on along the minus strand of JAJGOT010000152.1, from coordinate 1,487,405 downwards.
CATTTTTCGAAGACTCGTTCAAGCGGTAATTTCTAACTTTCTCTCCGGTTCCATTTCAATTTGAGAGCGATTTTTCATATATGTGAGAGTTTTCATTTGTTATTTTTTCCACTCTCCCCTGGCACCTACCCTGGGTGCCAGGGGTTTTTATTTTTTAGTGAAAACGGCGAGTTTGAGCGGCAAAGCCGCGACAAGGAGGCGCAACGCGCCGAGAAAAAATAAAAACCTCTGGGCACTCGAGTACACAACCTCATTTCCATGCGATTTGTGGATCAGATATCTCACCAAACCGGTTAAACCTTGCACGTGGCACCGTTTTCGCGGTCGAGACAGAAATATTAAATCAAATCCACTCCGGTGGAAAAGATACATCGATGACATTTTTTCACTGTAGAGTGTTGAGGAAAAGGAGATAGAAGATTTTATTGTCCTTGCAAGCAAACATAATCTCAGACAAAGAAGTAAACTTTCTGGATACAACCGTTTTCAAAGGCGAGAGATTTAACCGTTTAACAAACAAACAATCCTTGATATCCGCACGCAATTAATAGTAGTTAAGGACTTGGCGGCACCAGATCAGTTTTGCAAAACTGATCTGATACCAAGCCAAGTCTTAACTACTTCCCATCTGTTGGATTAAAAAATATAGAAAAATCAAATGAAACTATATGTTAATAAAAACAAAATGGTGCGTTTATTCCATTGCGTGATTCCACATAATAGAATCCTTTGCGTGACACAATTCTCGGAAACACAGGAAGTCGATGATGTCATTGTCTAAGAATTTTCCGCTTGTGAACAGGAAATGAGTCATCACGTATAGCCTATTGTTTCAGATCACGAGACGGTCGTATGATTTTTTTCAACCAATCAAAAGCTTCACATTTTCACTACACAATCGTGAAACGTTTCAGTGAAAAGTTATTAATTTGTGAAACTTTTCAGTGAAAGTCATTTGTGAAGTTTAGAGAAGATGCCTTACTCTCTGAAAAGAAACAAATATCTTCTCCAAATTAATGAATACTGATATGTTAAAAGGTAAAGAAATATTATTTTAGTTGTTAATAGCATAATGTCCATATGCGTGACTTGTCACACCATTATCGTGAATATACCGCTTATCATCGAAGCAAGATAATGACACTTTATTAAGCTCATAGCTTCCAAGTTGATGGTTATTTATTTTTTTTTTGTTTTTTTTGTTTGTTTTAATAATACTTACAATGCAATTACTAACGCTACTTACAATAAGGTACGACTACTTACAATACAGTACAGCTAATTACATACTACACAATACTAATATGACTACATACAATACAGTACAGCTAATTACATACTCAAGATACTTACACTATTTACAATAATAATCACGACAGATACTTACAATACTAAAGCTACTTACACTATTTACAATATTAATGAAACTACATACAATACTAACCCAGTTACTTGCTAATAGTTTCGATACTTAAAATAAAGATTACATCCACACCATTCAAACTCATTACCAGGATCTATTTACACGGGTGCAAAGCCCGTGCACGGAGCCCACTTTTTATTGAATTTATCCATGCTATTAGTTTTAACACATATAAACTTTTCTGTTTCATACTTAGTTTTAACCTTTAGTTTAAAGGCAGTTATGCTAGGAAGTGTCTGATTTCTTCTGCAATCCCATATATACAATTTAGCATTCAGTAACAGATAGTTTAGTAAAGGGCACTTTGCGTATATTATTCCAATTATAACGTCTTGCAGTGTGAGATGGAAAAATTCTCTTGTCAAAAAGTAGAAATAGTATTCAAAATCTTTCCAAAAGCGTTGTACATAGCGACAATCAAAAAGAACGTGGTGGAGGGTTTCCAGTTCCGATTTACAGAATGAACATTTATCATCTAAGATGTATCCTATCTTACACAACTTTGTATTGGTAAATAATATTGAATTAAGGACTTTGTATTGAAATGCTTTTAAGTATGGTTCAAAGGACACCTTATGAGGCAACCAAAAAACACTTTTCCAGTCGTCTTCTGATAAATTAAAAGTTTGTCTCAAATGTTGAAAATAATTTGGGAACTGGGCTTTTGTCCTTTTGATTAATGTATAGTAATCCTTAGATTTCTTTTTTAACACGTCAAAGTCTTTGTTATCTATCGTCAAAGATAGTGAAATTTCCGAAGGGGCACTGGCCCCATTGTTTGTTTTTAAGTGTGGTGGTACAGAATGACGAAGTCCTGCCCAAATTAAAAAATTAATTTTACCGATTTTACTCGAAATAACCTTAAGTGAGGTTGAAGTATCTGTGTCAAATAAAAGATCCTTTACATAAATAATGCCGTTTTCAAAAAAATTCCGATAAAAGATAGACCTGTTGTTTATACGTATTTCTTTGTTGTTCCACACTACCAGTTGCCATTCTTTTCCAGTGTCAAAACCGTCACGGAATTCTGACCACCACTGAAGAAGCTCGGAATAAAATTGGGAAGGAATAGCGAGATCTTTGATATCATAATTGCAATAAAATAAAAAAAGCCCTCCGAAACGCTCCAATGTCATGCGTAAATAGCTTTTCCAAGGACCCTCATTGTTCCCAAAGATTCTTTTCAGCCAGGCTAGCCGTAATGATTTGATCATTCTTTCAAGGTCAATCATTTTTAATCCACCGTTCTCATATTCATTTATCGTGGACAGTCTTGTTACTTTATCCGTTCCTTTCCATAAAAATTTAAATAATAATCGGTTTAACTCTTGAACGATTTCCTTAGGGGCAGGCAGAAGTGACAGAATATAAACAAATTTAGGAATAAGTAATGACTTGATAATTGTCACTTTGCCATAAACAGAAAGACCTCTGGAAGACCAGATATTTATAAGTTTTTTTAACACTATCTAACCTCTCGATGAAATTTTTCTCGTGTAGCAATTTAATGTCATACGAATAATAAACTCCGAGGGCTTTGATAGGTTCGTCAGGCCACTTAATACCGAAGGGTTTTGACTTGTTACTTCTGGAAAATCCTACCCACATACCCTCAGTTTTAGATGTATTGATCCTGAGTCCTGACAATTTCCTGAAAACATCTAAAAGTTTGAAAAAAAAGCGTGCCGATTCTGTGTCTGACAAAACTGCTGTTGTATCGTCAGCGTATTGGAGAAGCTTTGTTTCTTCTTTGCCAATTTCAATGCCTTTTATCGCTATATTTTGTCGAATTGCTATAGCAAGAGTTTCAACTACAACCACGAATAGATATGGAGAGAGGGGATCACCCTGTCTTACTCCTCGTTCCAGAGCAAAATAGTCTGTTGTAAGACCATTATTAATAACACAGCTTTGTATATTTTTATACAGTGTCTTAACCCATCGGATAAAATCAGGACCAAACCGGAATGCCTCCAAACAGCTAACAAGATAATTCCACTCTACGCTATCAAATGCTTTATGAAAGTCTATAAAAATCATGAGACCTGGGATGTTTTCTTTAAGAGTAAAATCCATTAAATCGAAGATCGATCGTACAGTTTCACCTATATAGCGATCTTTAACGAAGCCACTTTGGTTGTGATGGATAATATTTGGAAGAACATTTTTTATCCTGGTCGCTAAGACCTTAGACATAATTTTTGCATCTACGTTAACAAGGGAGATTGGTCTCCAATTTTCTAAAAAAGAACGATCCTTACCTTTTTTTTCAATAAGAGTAATTACTGCTTGTTTCTGGGAACACGAAATTTCACCTTTTTCAAAACACTCATTCGCACAATGAATGAAAGGTTCGCTAATAAGTGGCCAAAATGTATTATAGAATTCAACTGGAATTCCGTCATTTCCCGGGGATTTGTTACGTTGAAAGCTTTCCAGAGCCTTAGCACATTCTTCTGCAGTTATTTTGCCCTCACACGATAACATTTGTTGTTCTGTAAGTTTAGGAATGTTTAAATTGTTCAAAAAAAATTCCGTCGCTTGTGTGTTATCTGCATTCTTATTCTTGCTTGTGTATAATTCTTGGTAGAAACGTTTTTGTTCGGAGAGTATATTAAAGGGATCTGTGACGATCGCACCACTAGTTTTCAATTTTCGCACATGTTTTTTAACATGGTTTCTTTTCTCCAAATTAAGAAAATATTTTGTACTCTTTTCACCATGTTCCCACCAACGCGCGCGTGCGCGAATAATAATACCTTGAAGTTTTTCTTCATAAAGAAGTTCTAATTTTTCTTTAGCCGAATTGAGAACGTTTGCATTGTTGTCATTAGGGTCGGAATCAAATATTTTCTTTGCTTTATCAAATTCCTTTTGAAGTTTCATCTCTTTTTCTTTTCTTTTCATTGCTTTTCGTTTTGAATGCTGAATTGCGTGAACTCGGATATTATACTTAGTCCAATCCCAGATACTTCTATTATCTGTCAATTCATTACGACCTTCTCTCAGCCACATAGGTATTTTAGCTGTTACTTCTCTAACATAGTCTTCATCTTCCAAAAGCGAGCAGTTCATTTTCCAATGACCGGGTCCTTTGATATTTTTATCACTGATACAGAACTCTATGGAAATGGCTGCATGGTCAGTTTTTATGGCTGGAGTAATATCCGTCGTTGTAACTAAATCTTGTAAGTTATTTGAAATAAGCCAGTAGTCTAAGCGGCACAGAATCATTGGCGAGTTTTGACTCCACGTAAAGCTTTTTGTGGTGGGATTTTTCACTCTCCAAATATCAATCAAGTCAAGATCATCACATAAACAATCAATGGTTGATATGACCGATTTCCTCGGTAAAAGTATGCCTCCTTTCTTGTCTAGCACCGGATTAATTGGGCAATTAAAGTCCCCTCCAAGAATTATATTTTCTTCCTCGTCCAAATTCTCCTTTTGTAGAATAGTTTGTAATTATTTAAAAAATCAACAATATTTGTATCCTTATTTGGTGCATAAATATTGATCAATACATACATTTTATCTTTAATCTCCGCCTTCAGGATAACATAGCGTCCTAAAGGGTCTAAGATTTTTGAATGGATAACACAGTCAACACCCTTCCTAAAAAGAATGGCAACTCCGCGTGAATTTGGACTACCGTGTGACATAATTATCTCACCTCCCCATTCATTTTTCCACTGTCTTTCGGTATCTTTTTTTGAATGAGTTTCCTGCAAAAATATGAAATCTGCCTTTTGTTTTCGACACCAAGTATAAATCATTCTCCTTTTTCGAAAGTTGTTGATGCCCCTCACATTCAAGGAGACCAATTTACATGTATCCAATATCATCTAAATCCCAGTAGACCTCAAATAACCGAGATTGCAGAAGTTTTATCAGAAAGGTGGACAAAAGTAAACAATACATCTTTACAAATTGGGCCGTAATTTGGGCTTTGCTCCTGAAATCGAAGACAAAAGAGATATAAATAACATTACACGTACTAGTTTGAAAGTATAACAAGTCAAAGTTAGTAAATAGTAGCTTAATTAGATAACAATGAGCCAAAAAAACTTTAAACACCTTAAAAGACGGAAAACGAATACTAATCCACAATAAAAACACTAAACAAAAAAGTGGGAGATACATAATTGAAACCCTTACCTTGTGCTCCAAAACGAAATATAATCGATCCTTCATCAGAAAAAAAAAATACCCTCCGTAACTTTCAACTTATCACTCAGCCCTCAGCTCCTTCACCGTAATTTATGAATACAGCGTTCAAAATGGAAGGAAAAGTGACAATGGACTGGTAAATTCAGAAACTTTACTACCTTCAAAATTATATGTAAATGTCGAAAAATAAAGAAGCATGGCTCAGTATTAATAGAAATATTATAACTTAACATATTTCCCGTCAATATAGAGCTTATCCGGCTCGGTTTTACTGAAGAACGCGCGTTTTCCTTCTCTTCTTGCTTGCTTCAATTTATCCATTTGCTTTTTCCTCAATTCATGCAGCTCCTTAGGAATGTCCTCAAACATCTTATAATCGGTGTCTTTAAGTTTCCGACCACATTTAAATACTCGCTCTCTATCTGGAAATCTGAGAAAACGGGCTATGATTGTGCGACTGCCGTGACTGTCCTTCCTTGGTTTTCCCATCCTATGCACACGCTGAAATTCGATATTTTCCGCGTCTTCGATTCCCAGGATATTTTCCATGAAGTCTGCCAGTACTTGCCTCGTGTCTTCGTTCGAAGTTGTATTTGTATTTGTATTTGTATTTTGTTGACCGGGAAGTACTGCTAATTCTGGTATGCCCTCAAACTTAAGGTTCTCTCTGCGACTATAGGCCTCGAGATAAAGGATTTGCTTGCGACATTCACTAACCTCATTCTTTCTCTCCTCCGTGCTTGTCTGAAGCTCTAAAATTTGTTGATCCACAAATTTGGCATTCTCTTCCACGTGTGAGAATTTATCGTCGAGAGTTTTTTGCCTGTCTTGAACAGAGGCAATTTCTGTCTCCAGATTGCAGACCTTATCCTGTATTCCTTTCACTGTCTGGTTTAGTTCTTCCATCCTTGAATCTAAGCTACTCAGTTTTGACAGGATAAGATCTAATTTATCGGTTACGCTGTCTGCAAGGTTTAGCGCTTCCATTACTTCGTCGTCGCCGAATGACTTATCCGATATACTCGCCGGGGAGTAAGACTGTTTCCACCTTTTTTCTCCAGGCGAATTTTCAACAGAGCTGCTGGACTTGTTGCTACGTTGTTGGTTGCTACTTGTTGCTAAGTTGATGGTTATTGCTTCGGATTGTTTTCATTGTATGATACATTTGCTTCTTGACTTTAAAATATAATCTGTACTAATAATATATAGAATAGAATGAATTGTGATAAAATTCACGATGAGTTGAAAGCAATGGGTAATTTTATTTGTGATTTTTGTCACGTAAAATTAGTAGATGATATATTGAAACAAGAGGACCCATGTTGTGAAAAAATAGATTTGATTAAAGATGATGGTATGAATGTTTGTAAAAATTGTGGTGTTGTTAATGGCTATGATTTACAAGCTCCATATATTGATTTCCATGATAACAAATATAAAATGTCGAGAAAGAGTGTGTATATAAGAAAATATCATATTTTAAACGTTGTCAATGATATAGCACAACAGAATCATGTTCAAATTAGTAATGATAATAGAGAGAAAATCCTGAGAATATTTGCTTTTATTAATGAAGTATTATCGCAGGTTAACAATAACCGTAAACGGATGACTAGTATTAAATTTGTTATCAATCAATTATTTAGGATGCTTGAGCTTCCATACAAGAGTATTAAAGTAACGAAGTCAATGAAGACATTAAAATTCTATGAGACTTGGTGGAAACATGTTTATGAATTGATAAAGAATGATATCAACAAAATTATTAAATGGTGACCTGTTGCGTGATTCTCAGAAAAACAGGAAGTCATACGTCATGTAAAGGGAAAAACCCCTTTGAATGAGTAACAAAATAAAAAATTATGGTAAAGTTTATCGTAGAATTTACTATAAAAGTTTACTCGGAAGTGAATTTTTTATCATACTGTTTCTCGAATTTATCAGCAAGAGGACAAAGATCGATGATAATTTCATCTAACTGTCTCATTTCATTGATGAAAACAGTGTGGTTGAATTGATTTCCTCTGAGACATGAGCGTAAATCAACTAATACTTTTTGATATGTTGTGAATGAAAAAGAAGACATTTCGATTTTCTTTTTATAATTCTTAAGTTCACTGTATGTATTAAGCAATAAACCACTACCACTAATTACTCCTAAAATATATCAACATCAGTTATCAATTTCAGGAAGATGCAGTTGTACAAATCAAATTGATATCATTTGATGATGATCTTACATTTGCACCTTATAATTGTCAGATCAGTACACTTTTTGAAGAGTTTTTAATATAATCAATAAATATACATGCCGAATTTGGAGCAAGCAATTAATTTTTGTAATAAATTTTTCACAACCCAAAAAAACCTACATCCTAATACTAAAGATGAAATATTAAAGTCGGCTTTAATATATCAATTTTTGTATGTAAACTATTTGAATGAGCCAATATCGTTTAACCAAATATTAGAAAAACACCCTGACATTGGATTAATAGGACCAGGTTATTATACTATAAACACCAAATACCAATTTTTAATTAAACATGCTATTTTTCATGATGCATTTCGAATATTTTACAATGACTATGAAAAGGGGCCTGGATACACATATTGCTGCCATTCATTGCCTAAGAAAATAAAAAGATCTCCAATAATGGGCCAAATAAGTGGTGTATTATATTGCCTCATTTCAAATCCTAAAATATAATTATCCAAATATATAATATAATGACTAAAACAGATAAATTCAATTTCAACCATATTGATAAAAACATCAGCCAAGAAAAATTATCTGAAATCAAAGCATTGTATAAATTTTATCATAAACGCTTTTGGTGCTATAAGAAGGCTTTCAAATATTTCAAGAGATTGAATTTAGCTATGAATTTAACATCAGTTTCTTTAGTAGCCACTGGTACAATAGCTGGTTCAATTACATTAAACCCTATTATTGAAAGTGTATAAAATTTTATTTGATGTTTTTTCCCAATTCTGCGGAGCGAACGAAGTGTTATGAACCAATACAAACATTTTTTCATATCCTTCAGTTGGTTTATCGTCCAATATCATCAGCCATAATTTAGTTAATTTCAAATTAATCGGAGTAATAAATGATGATGAACCGTTGAATATGATATCATAACTGTTCTTATTTTTCATATAATTGCCTAAAAATATGAATTTTTGTAACTGTTTGGGTTTTGGTAAACCAATTAGGTTTCTACCATTCATATCAATATCGGTCTCCATAACCATTTTTCCATTTTCAATTACAAAAACAATATCATATACATCTGGATCAACACTCGAGACATGACCTTGAACGCCATAAACGATTAGATGTGCTTTCTTTGTATTCCCTTTCGATATACTTCCATGAAGATCTATCATAATAAATTCAGGTGGTGATACCTGATACTTATGTAAATGAGCAATGCTTTTTGTATATCCTTCAGTGTTGAATATCTTTGTAGTTTGCTGTCCGATATTAATAACTGATGAGACAACATTGACAGATGTCGAACTAATGTGAGCTTTATCTGGAACGAAAAACTCAATCACCAAAGTGAACTCACCTTGAGGAAGTTTGTATGCATTAAAACCTATCCTTGACCTGAACTCATCGTTATTGTCTGTCGTAAGAGTCATATCATAGGCTTTCTTATTGATTTTGTGTGGACTGGATACAAAATTGATAATACCATTAACAACAATATTACTCTCCGACGAGCTCTCGTCCACATCTTTCATCAGGTATCTGAAAACGTCTTTTTCTGTAGTAGAGGAAGTTATGTGTGACTTGTTAACATAACTCTTATAATCGTCTGTTATTCGTGTATACAAGTTTGTATTAGAATCATTGAGTTCCGCGTTGAAGAATGAAACATTTACGGCAGCGCCATTCTCATTTGGTTTAGGTGTTGCTAAATTAGTAATTTTATAACTTTGCATATCGAGATCGCTGGAAACCTTTATTCGTAGCCATATCGCTTACAGTTGGGGTTTGAACATTATATATCACGTGGTTGTTCATATCAATTGAATTCTCCATAGGAAGCATTTTTTTCCGACTCAGAAAAATGTTTTTAGCATCGTCATAACTGATTAAATTCAAATAGTTGGCTCCCAAATCTTTATATGTCTGTTGCTTACTGTTTTTAATATTGTACATCTCCTTCAAATCAATATCTTTAGTCACTTCATGAGTGTGAGGTGGAGCATTAGGCTGATACTTTTTTAAAGTGATCATATTCACAGCACTGAGATCATTGTCTTCATCCGTGTTCATATTGGTGTTAAGTTTTCGATTCATGTTGATTTCTGAAGGATTAATGATTTTATTTCCTCTGAGGTCAAGATCCCCCGTCATATGAGTTGTTCCATCTAATTTTAAATAATGTGTGTCTCCATACTCTTTGTTAACAGCATCTTTTTCTGAAATCGGTGTTTTTAAATTTCTTATATTATTGTTTTTCATATCAAGATTTGCTGTAATTAATGGTAAATGCTTACTGACAAATGTATTTCTTATAAAATTGAAATCAACCACATTATCCAAGCCAGTAACTTGTCCTATATTTACTATTTTTTACCTTGCATATCATAATTTCCATTATCTGTCAATTTGAAGCCAATTCCAGGAGGACCTCGATCTCCCTTTATTCCCTTTGAATTTCCACCAGTATTTGAATCTGAACTATGTTCATTAAAAATTCCCATTATATATATTTACATTAGATATTTCCGAAAAAGTTTCTTTTAACCGTTTTCATTGGTTTGTCAACATATAGGAACGAGTATGGTTTTTTGTGGCTTTGAGATATTGGTCTTTGCTGATTCCAAGCTCTTGTGATATCAAATTTCTTTCTCTACTACTTGGAAAATCATAGATTGCAAAATGACTACAATTTAGCCTGATATATTTTGGAGTTTTATAAAATGATTGGCTTAGGTATATTACACTACAGTTTTTATGTCGCCCTTGAATAAAATAATCAATAAGTTGCTTTTGATTTTTATCACATACATAGTCATCAAAAATAACTATTCTCTGTAAGTTTGTATTTTGTATTTCACTAACTGCTATGATATCATTATTATTACAAACTAGGACATCATAACCAACCTGTTGACTGATATCATTTATTTTATCCATCATGTTTATATATTTATCTTGATCAAGGTTTTTCGCATATAAATGGATCTGGTCGTAATATAACAAGGGACTCATCAGCATATGATATAAAAGGTTAGTTTTACCACACCCCGAATTACCACATATTAGCATTCGAAATGTGTTCTTTGGCATGAATGTATACAATTGCTTGAAATTTTCATTTTGATTGCTTCCTGAATCATAATTTGGTATTTCCATATATAATATTATATTAGATTAAAAGATAAGTTGAGATAAGTTGAGATAAGTTGAGATAAGTTGAGATAATGTAATAGTATAAATGGACATAGATCGTTATAAGAAAATCGTTATTCCTAAAATCAAGTCTGGGGAAATAACAAAATCTATTCGCGATGTCATCAAAGAAACACAAACTTCTAAACAAGATGTTTATGAAGAAACAGCGGAAAAGTTTAAACCTTCTATTGATGTTCAGAAATCTATTAAAGAAAGTATTGATAAAAAACAGGATGAACTTATTGAACAGTTGAAAGACAATCAAATGGACATATTACAATTAATTGATCCAACAAAAGCAATATCATATGATAGAAAAGTGTTGCCACAACCGAAATGGTCTCTTATGGACGAGGATGATGAGGAAGAAGTTGAAGATGATGATGAAGAAGTTACACCCAGCACAAGTAAAAAACAACCGCAAACTTTAAATTTGGATAAAAGTATAACGGAAGAATACAAACAGTTGTTAGATGATAAGGGCTATCCCTTACCATCTGTTATCATGAATACAAAGTTAGATCCAGACAAATACATTGAAAAAATTAAAAATAAAATAACACGAAGTCAAAATTATATTCAAGATCATTCAACGAAAAAAGGTTTGCCCTTAAAAAAATTGTCTAAAATGGAACGAACAACATATAATCGCAATAAAGAAGAGTTACCATACATCGAAGATTATTTAACAAGGTTAGAGCATATCAAAGCAGCCCCAAAATATATGGGTGAAGGTATCTATACACAAACAAAAAGAAATGCATATAAAATAACACCCGAGGGTAAATATGGCAACCTTAAGATCGATATTCCGAAACTATATGGTCAGCTTAAGTTGTTAGCTTATAAAGACGGGAAAAAAGTATATGATAAACAAATTGATTTTGATACACTTGATCTTCTGACCAAAAGGTTTAACAGTAGGAAGAAATATAGTCCTCTATCAAAAATGATATTCGATGATTTGAATAGACTTGGTGAAATACCGATACATAGAACTTCCAATAAATATAAAAAGATAGGTAGTGGGGTTATTTATTATAACAATCCGCCTGATCTTATGAGTCGTCTAGAGCTGCTAGGAGGTTCAATAATGGCTGGAAATGATGGTGTCAAAGACGAATTTTCACAAATTGTGCACATATTAAACAAACTCGGAGCAATAGATAACCAGCAACTCAATGATCTTATCAAAGAATATGTAATCTAATAATATATAATGACAGAAAGAGCAATTCATATTTCATCAGTTAATAGAGTGAAAGTAGGAAGAAGTAAAGCTGAGGATTTCGTAATCAAATTTAACCCAATCTTAAAATTATGAGATGATATGATAAATGAAATAGCTGTAGATAGACTTACAATGACATATTCTTGGCACAATATCAATCCAGAATATCAAAACAATGTTATCAAATACAGCACTGATAGTGGAGAAACATGGGAAACAGTAACTTTTGTTGATGGCATGTATTCATACAATGATATTAACGATTATTTACATCAATTTATGGACAGAAAGAACCACAAAACAGGTAATGAGTATCATATTAATTTGATATTTGTATTATCATCATATAAAGTAGTTATTGAAATAGACAATAATTATCAGTTAGATCTAAGAAACACTAATTTTGGAGAGTTAATTGGTTTTCAACAAAAACTAGTTACACAAACAGAATATGGCACAGAATTACCGAATATAACAAATTCAATCGATGTTCTTCATATCAATTCAGATGGCATAACAGACAGTATTGTTGATGGGCAGACAACGAATACTCTCGCTGTCATTCCTACAGACAATTTGACTCGTTCATACCCGTTTTCATATGAACCGAAAAGATTATTATTTTGTCCTGTGGCCTCAAATCATATAAGTCAAATGCGGTTTTATGTTAGTGACGCTTTAGGAAGACCAATAAATCTGAATGGTATAGATTGGTTTCTAACCTTGATTCTCAGATCAACACCTATTTAATCTAATGTAATAATATAATCATGAGACAATGTGAATATAAGAGGCGTTATTTTCCAGAATTGGGCAGACGTGTAAAAACACATATTTATAATAACAGCATAAAAACACAATCTGGTGAAGGCATAACAGATGTTTTTAAATCGATTGGAAAAAAATTATTCGGACAGACGGTGAAAAAAACATTGAAAACGGGGCTTCAGAAAGGTGCCGAAAAGGCAATTGAGAACGCAGCTACTAAAACTGGTGATTTTGCAGCAAAAAAGGCTGGAGATAAAATAATTCAACTATTAAGCAAAAAAGGAAACAAAATGGGAGCACCATTGATCACGGAACAAACTCCAAAAGTTGAAAAACCATTAACGGATATTGAGATTAGTGAAAAAGTAAATCGATTATTGGCTGGTGGCAAACTTCGTAAGTTGAAATTTATCTAAACTAATAATATAAATGAGTTTTAGAAACCCTAAATATGTTGAAAGATACGAAGATGTAGTATTTGACTTGGAAACAGCTCTGAATACAGTTGTTGGCAATAATGCTAGACAAAAAAAGGATGGCTATCGTTTTGTTGCTGATAATTCCGGACAGGTTACACCGTTTGATTGGTATAATGCTCGAATTTCAATAGACTTCAAAGTGAATAAGACAGCAGATGGAGCAAATCTAGCAGGAAATGATCACAACGGAATTGTCAATGGATCATTTTCATTAATAAAAAATTTGGATATTAAAGTGAACGGTAAGAAACTTTATGATTGTAACGATGCTAACCATTGTGTGAATATAAAAAAACCTATTAGAGTACAGTCCGACATATGCTGAAAGTACAGCAACAAATGAATTTTTTTATCTGGATACAAATAGGCATGCAGAAGAAAGACCTGCTCAGGCTACTTACAATAAAGGTTTTGGTTCAAGAAAAATCCTTCTAGGTACATCTTCTACAGTTAATACTGAAGTTCCATTAAACAGGTATTCATTTTTTGAAAGTCTTGAGGACGAACTAATACCAAATACAAGGATTGAACTAAATTTTGAAATTGGAAGTGACGGCAATTTGATTTGGCAGGCTGCAGATGACTGTAGAGTTATCATAACAAGAATGCAGTTGTTTATTCCTCGTATCACTTTTAATTCAGAAGGTCAATCATTGTATATGAACCAATATCTGAAACCACATAAATGGACTTATCTAAGAGAGAACATAGAGAGAAGTAATAGCGGTCAGCAGAGATCTGGAAATTTTAAAATCACAAGTGGAATAACAAGCCCTCGTCATGTTTTTGTTTTCATTCTCAATGATTCGAGCATAGATGATCATGCAGACGGCAAATCCATTTTTGTATAATACATTCAGTGTATCGACTGATCCTCGAACTCTTTTGAATTGTCATCTTGAGGTAGGGAATGGGAATGAGTATCCTGAAATTCACTATACACCATCAGAAGATATTACACGAGTCTATAGAGACGTTCTGAAATATGTTCATGCAAACAATGATTATCAAGGTGGAACATTGCTCAACAGAACTAATTTCAACGCTATATTTCCATTCCTGTATTTTGACTTAACTAAACAAAAAATGGATATCAAAGATGGAACCACAAAGCTTACTTTCAAATATGAACTATCTGGGACAACAGCAGCAGCATATAGTGTCTATGCTTTAACACTTTATGAGCAAGAAGTAGAATTGCAACAGAAGGATGGTAAATTGTTACTCGATCTTAAATTTACAAATTTTATTACTTATAAATATAATTCATAAATTAAATACGTTTTATGATTTGAAAATTATATAACGTATATTATACACAAGCAATGACAACGTATTATTCACATGGAGTTAGTCTGTCAAGAGGACAGAGATCAAAACTTGCGAAAGCATATCAAAATAATTCAGCAATAACAATACGATTGGCTAACAATGAGCTAAGTGGTTCAGATGAGCTCATGCTTACTAAAACCCAGATAAACAAAATAAAAAGAGCAATGAAGAATGGTGTTGGTGCTGATATTAAAATTAGTAAGACACAGATAAGAAAAGCTGTAAAGCATGATGGTAGTCTATGGTCATCATTGATTTCACTTGGAACTAAACTGTTGCCTTATGCTACAAAAGCAGTAACAAAAGCAGTTCCAGCTCTAGCAACAGGCGCTATGAGTGCTTTAGGAAGCCTTGGAATTGATAAAATTTTTGGAAAAGGACAAATAGGCGGTTTTATGATTCCTCAAAATAAAGTAAATCAATTGATACAGTATGAAGATTGGTTGACTGCATCACAAAAGAAGCAAATATTAGATGCTCTTCAGACTGGTGGTCAGGTAGTTATTAAACCCACAAAAACACAACAGGGAGGATTTCTCGGTACTCTTTTGGCTAGTATTGGAGTTCCACTTTTGTTGAATGCACTAACTGGGAAAGGTTTACAGGTTGATAGACAACGATCTAAAAGAAGTCTTCCTGTTTACGTTCCATTTCCTCCAAAATCAAAAGGTGGTTTAATTAATCCATATATGCTTCAACCACCACCTTTTTTCGGAACATGGGAACAAATGAAAAATCCAATTGGAATGGGACTACCAACCAAAAAAAAAACTCCCAAAAAACGCAAAGGGAAAAAAGGCAAGGGGCTGCTATTAGGAAAAAACAGCCCATTCAACTCAATCCCCCTTATAGGAGCAATTCTGTAAGATTCATTAATAAGCCCCTCAGCAATCTCGATCTAATGAAATGGATTGATAAACTGAACATAAAACATTTCAGAGGTATATTCAGTCGAGATAATTTACCAGACAAAATATTAAAAAAAAGAATGTGGTATTATTAATTTAGATAGAAAAATAGGGGCTGGCACCCATTGGGTATGCTACAGAAACATCAACCAATTTTGTGAATACTTTGATAGTTTTGGTTTAATTATGCCGAATGAGGTTCAAACGTATTTATCAACAAGTGGAAAACAAATAATTTATTCGGGAGATGAAATACAAGAACGAGATTCTGTTTTGTGTGGATACTGGTGTTTATACTATTTATATGAAAGACAGACGGGTAAAACTATTTTAGAAACTATTCACAATCCATTGTTTAATATGAGGGATCAACATGTCAATCGTCAATTCATCATACATTACTTCAAAAATATCTGATTTATATATATAAATGGTAAAATCATATTGTGTAAAACAGAAGAAGCAAACAGAATCTGTACCAGGTACTGAAAAATATGTAAAAACTAAAAATAATCGTCTTATGTTAAAATCTCAATGTAGTGAATGTGGGGCTACTAAGACACGTTTTGTATCCAATAAAAAAAAATTTAAACTAAATAGCCAGTCAGAGATGGCTGGCGGTTTTTTAGATATAGCAAATTCCCACAGTCTTGGTGAAATTGCAGCTAAAAGCGCTTTAAAAGGTTTGTATAATTTAGGTAGAATTGGTGCTTCAAAGGCTATTAAATCAGATTTTGCTAAACAAAAGATCAAAGGTATGGCTAACAAATATCTGGATCAAGCTTTGATAGTATTACATCAGATTTATCAAAGAAAATAGATCCTTTACACAAAGGCGGTGCTATTGATATACATAAGGCCATTGGGAAGCTTCCGAAACCAAAAGGCGGTTGGACATTACCCGGTCATAAATATACTGGCCCATATAATGATTTAAAGAGTCAAGTGAAATATGACCCAACAACTGGCCAAATATTAGAAATATATGACCAACCTACAGGAAGAACTGATGAAATAGCAATTCAACATGATGTCGATTATTCAGTCTGCAAGGATGATAGGAAATGTAAAAATAAGGCAGACCGAAAAATGGTTCAAGCTTTAGACAACGTACCGTATAATGAAAGACAATGGGGGCATTGGTTGGCTAGAAACACGACTGATGTAAAACAGAAATTAGGCCTTGGTGTTAAACAAAAAAGGAAGCCAAAAAACGGAAAGCGGCGTTGAGTAAAAATGATTGGGCTGAACAATTAGCCGATGAATTACATAAGCCAATCAAACGAAAATTCAGAACTAGAAGAGTTATTGTCAATGGAATAGATGATATTTGGAGTGCAGATCTCGTTTTTATGGATAAACTCTCAAAATGGAATAAAGGATTCAAATACATATTGACTGTAATAGATGTATTCAGTAAATTTGCTTGGGCTATACCACTAAAAAACAAAACAGGTATTTCAATTACTGATGCATTTAACGACATCATAAAAAAGTATAAATTAAAGAAAACCGAAATATCTCTGGGTTGATGAAGGATCTGAATTTTATAATAAAACTTTCAAGGAGTGGTTGAAACAAAACAATATTGAGATGTATTCCACTTTTAATGAAGGTAAAGCTGTTGTGATTGAACGTTTTAATCGCACTTTGAAAACCAGAATGTATAAACAATTCACAGTTCAAAATAATACTGTTTGGCATAATATTTTAGATGATTTGGTTAAAAAAGACAACAACACTAAGCACAGTTCAATAAAAATGTCACCGCTTGAAGCATCTAAGAAAAAGAATGAAGTTATTGTTTATTTCACTTTATATGGTGATATGCAAACAGCATTATCTAAACCAAAATTTAAAGTAGGTGATAAGGTTAGGATAAGCAAATATAAAAGAAAGGTATTTGATAAAGGATATACTCCAAATTGGTCTGAAGAGGTATTTACAGTTGATAAAATCCAATATTCCAATCCAATAATATACAAATTGAAAGATCTCAATAATGAAGCAATAGAAGGATCATTTTACACTGAAGAATTACAATTAGCTAAACAAGATGTATTCCGTATTGATAAAGTAATCAAAAGAGACTATAAGAAAAAACAAGCTCTAGTTTCATGGTCTGGTTATCCAAAAGAGTTCAATTCATGGGTACCTCTAAAGGACGTTTAAAATATCTAACATATATACAAATATGGAAAACTTCAAAAATTATTCATCTGAAATATTAGAAAAAATAATCTACCATGAAAAAGAGATAGCTATTTTAGAGGAGCAAATAGAAACACATAAACGAATCAATTGGTTATCTCATAAAAGACGATTGATGAATTTATACACGCGTAAGATAGAAGAAATGGATGATGATATCACATTGAAAGATCTAATAAAATGCATTATAAATGACGTGGAACTTGATCGATATGACAATTCATATGACGTTTTAAAAACCACCCAAATGGATAATATTAAATATCTCAAACAAGAAAATAGTATATCTGGCACAACAAAAACAAGCAGCAACGCGGATTTGGAAAGATGTAGAAATATTCATCTGATCCAGGGCGCATGGGTTTAAAAAATACAATCAGTAACATTAGAACACTAATCAGGGATTTAAAGGGATATACAAAATTGTTTTAAAGAGATGTTACTATTTACAAGTATCCCAGAAATTTCTGAGATATTTATATCTTTGCATTCGCTATTTATTGGTAGCCAAAAATATTAATGTTTCTGGCTATATTTAAACGCATCAATGCAAACTATTTAAAAGAATATCTATAGTATTATATAGAAATGGAAAAAGAAGTAATAAAAAGAGGTAGAGGACGACCGCCTATATACCACACCCAAGAAGCCAAAAAAGAAGCTATTAAAAGATCCAAAACTCGTTATATGTTAAATAAAGAGTGGTATTGTCGTGTATGCAATAACAATATCAACTACTCGCTTGCTGGAAAATTCTGTCATTTGAAAACAAATAAACATATGGATAATATTAATAGGATAATCCATAATTTAATCATTGAAACACACCATGAAAACTAAGAAACATATAGTTTAATGGATCCATGATTAGATCACTTAAATTGTCAACCATACTTAAACGCACCAACTGAATACATATAAAGAATTATCTATACTATAGTATATAAAATGAACAAGAGCGATCTTGAGAAACTTAGTAAATCAGAACTAATCAAATTGCTTTTAAAGCAACAGAAGAAAAAGCCTGAAATTATCATCGTAGATGATACCAAACCAGTTCCAACACCAAGGAGGCCTATTCCAACACCTCGCAAGAGTGTAAAACCAAACCAATCACCAAGACAAACAGTAAAAGAATTGGTTGACTATTTTGAGAGGAAAAGATTACCACCCCCACCTTCTGAATGGTTAGAAGAAATAGAACAATTAAAAAAGACACCAATTCCTACACCAAGGACTAAAAAAACAGTTAAACCTGTACCAGCTCCAAGGACTAAGATAGAGCAAACAGACAAAGCTCTAAAAGGTTATACTAAATCCTTCGAAATTACATTAAAGAATAATAAAGACCCTTTAACACAATTACAACAAACAAGAAAAGGTATTGAAAACCATTTTAAAACCCTACTAAGTGATACAAAAGGAATTAAATTTGTTGAAACACTAAAGGTCACATTTGAGAAACTAGCTGGTGATGAAATAGTGTCTAAGACTGCATATTTTAACAGTGTGGCTCAGACGATTATTAACCACATAGAAATCGCTGAAGCGTTACAATTGTCTAAACAACAGATATTAAATAGTGTAGCTCAATGGATTTCTGAGGGTTCTGGATGGACAATTAGATCTATTGACAAACACTATATTAATATTGTTAAATACGAACCATTAAAGGGATCATCTTACATTCAATTACCTTCAGAACTAAGAAATAGTGCTAAGGGATTGATAAACATGAAAAATAAAGACAATGAGTGTTTTAGATGGTGTCATATAAGGTACTTGAACCCTCAAGACAAATATCCACAGAGAATCAAAAAAGTCGACAAAGATTTTATTGAAAAATTAGATTACTCTGGAATTCAATTCCCAGTGACTGTCAAACTGTATAATAAAATAGAAAAACAAAATGAAATCAACATCAATGTATTCGGTTATGAGGAAAAGCAACCATATACTATCTATGTATCCAAAAGAAAGTACGAAGATCATATGAACTTGTTATTGATCACAGAAAACGAAAACAAACATTATGTATTAATAAAAGACTTCAATAAATTCATGTACAATCAGACGAAACACGAACACAGAAAACATTTTTGCATGCATTGTCTACAATGCTTCAGTTCTGAAACAATCCTTAATAATCATAAAGAAAACTGTATTGTAATTAAAGGTAAACAAGCTATAAAAATGCCTGAAAAAGATAATAACATATTAAAATTTAACAATTATCATAAACAGTTAGCTGTTTCATTTGTAATCTATGCTGATTTTGAGGCTATTACAGAAAAAGTACAAGGATGTCAACCAAACAATGATAAATCATATACTGAATCATATCAAAAACATAAAGACTGTGGATATGGATACAAAGTCGTCTGTTGCTATGATGATAAATACAGTAAACCAGTTCAGGTCTATAGAGGCGAAAGAGCTGTACACAAATTCATGGAAGCTATGCTGGAGGAAGTTAAATATTGTAAGAAGGTTATGAAAAAAGAATTCAATAAACCATTAAGAATGACCAAAGACGATGAAGAAGAATTCCAAAAAGCTGATAAATGCCATATATGCGAGAAAGAATATAACAAAACCGATCTAAGAGTAAGAGATCACTGTCATATAACTGGTCAGTACAGAGGATCCGCTCATCAAGATTGTAATTTAAAACTCAGAATAAAACCAGAAGAAATTAAAATACCTGTGATATTCCATAATCTCCGTGGGTATGACTCTCATTTCATCATGCAAGAGATCGGTGAAATAGTCAAGAAGCATACATATACAAATAAAAAAGGTGAAAAATGTCAAATGAATATCAATGCAATTCCGAATAATATGGAAAAGTATATGGCTTTCATGTTGGGTAATCACTTAATCTTTCTCGATAGTTTCCAATTCATGAGCTCTGGTTTGGAAAAACTAGTGAGTAATCTACCAAGAAAATCATTAAAATATACCTCTCAAAAATTCAAAGGTAAAAAGCTTGATCTGATGGCTAGAAAAGGAGTATACCCTTACGAATACATGGACAGTTATAATAAATTCGATGAAAAGCTACCACCGAAAGAAGAATTTTACAGCATATTAAATGATGAACATATATCAGACGAAGACTATAAACATGTCCAAAATGTGTGGAATACATTCTCTCTTAAAAATATGGGTGAGTACCATGACTTATACCTTAAATCTGACATCATTCTGTTAGCTGATGTATTCGAAAACTTCAGGAAAACATGCCTAGAATACTATAAACTTGATCCATGTCATTATTTCACATCTCCCGGTTTGTCATGGGATGCTATGCTAAAAATGACTGACATTAAATTAGAGCTTATGGTCGATATTGATATGTTTCAATTTATTGAAAAGGGCATGCGTGGCGGAATCAGCTATATAGCCAACCGCTATGGAAAAGCAAACAATAAATACATGAAAACATATGATGAGAAGGCGCCCTCAAAGTATATCATGTATCTTGACGCCAATAATCTGTATGGCTGGGCAATGAGTCAATACCTTCCAACAGGCGGATTCAGATGGATGACACAAAAACAGATCGATAAGATAGACCTAGCCAAGTATAAAGAAGATAGTGAGAAGGGTTTGATACTGGAAGTAGATTTAGAGTATCCTGAAGGGTTACACAATCTTCATAATGACTACCCGCTAGGACCGGAAAAGGTTAAAGTAGGTGAAAACATGTTGTCAGAATATTGCAAAAAAATAGCGGCTAAATATCAAATATCAACTGGTTTAGTTCATAAATTGATACCAACATTAAGCAACAAAGAAAAATATGTGCTCCATTATAGAAACCTACAATTATACACTGATCTCGGTTTAAAAATAAATAAAGTTCATCGAGTATTAGAATTTGATCAGTCCGCATGGTTAAAACAATATATCGATTTCAATACACAGAAGAGAACAAATGCAAAAAATGCTTTTGAGAAAGACTTCTTCAAGCTTATGAACAACAGTGTATTTGGAAAAACGATGGAAAATATTAGAAAGCGAGTAGATGTCAGATTAGTAACTGATGAAAAGAAACTATTAAAAATGGTTGCTAAACCTACTTATATAAGTAGTAAGATCTTCAATGAAAACCTTGTAGCCATTCATAAGATCAAAGAAATACTAACCCTAAACAGGCCGGCTTATGTGGGTATGTGCATTCTAGATCTTAGTAAGACATTAATGTATGATTTTCATTATAACTACATCAAAAAGAAGTATGGAGACAAAGCCAAGTTATTATTCACTGATACAGACTCTCTGACTTATGAAATTGAAGCTGAAGATGTATATAAAAACGTTTGGAATGATAAAGACAAATTTGATAACAGCGACTACCCTGAAAGCTCACCGTATTTTGATAAGACAAATAAAAAAGTAATCGGGAAATTTAAAGATGAAGCCGCAGGAGTTCCTATATGTGAATTCGTTGGATTAAGATCAAAAATGTATAGCTACATAAAAGACAACCAAAAAGAAGGTAAGACAGCTAAAGGAATTAAAAAGAATATCATAAAAAATGACATCAAACATGAAAATTATAAAGAGGTTCTATTTAATAACAAGCAAATGTATCATACAATGAAAACAATCCGAAGCAATAACCATCAACTTGGAAGCTATGAGCTTAATAAAGTGTCATTATCTTGCTTCGATGATAAGCGGTATATTCACGATAATGGTGTGACAAGTCACGCATATGGACATTATGCTATTAACAACTAAAATAATATTTCTTTACCTTTTAACATATCAGTATTCATTAATTTGGAGAAGATATTTGTTTCTTTTCAGAGAGTAAGGCATCTCTAAACTTCACAAATGACTTTCACTGAAAAGTTTCACAAATTAATAACTTTTCACTGAAACGTTTCACGATTGTGTAGTGAAAATGTGAAGCTTTTGATTGGTTGAAAAAATCATACGACCGTCTCGTGATCTGAAACAATAGGCTATACGTGATGACTCATTTCCTGTTCACAAGCGGAAAATTCTTAGACAATGACATCATCGACTTCCCGTGTTTCCGAGAATTGTGTCACGCAAAGGATTCTATTATGTGGAATCACGCAATGGAATAAACGCACCATTTTGTTTTTATTAACATATAGTTTCATTTGATTTTTCTATATTTTTTAATCCAACAGATGGGAAGTAGTTAAGACTTGGCTTGGTATCAGATCAGTTTTGCAAAACTGATCTGGTGCCGCCAAGTCCTTAACTACTATTAATCCAGTACACCTATTTCTCTTCCTGTCACCTACCAGTGGTCAGCGAAATCGTTCAGCGAGAATACCTGCAACTTCAAAGCACGCCTCCGTGCTAGAGATAAAAATTAAATAGAGAAAAATTTTCCTCGTTCAAACAAAACTCTAAAGGTCGCACTCCACGATAACACGAATTAATAAGTCTGTCTAGCCTGTCAACACCTCTTTTCAAGACATCCTTGCGCTGAATAAATTTCAACAGCGCTTCTTTCTGAACTGGCTTTAGTTCTCTGATATTTTGAAAATTTGGATATTAAAGAGTAATCCACAGCGTTTCTTAAAGATCGCAAAAAGCCGCAATCTCTATCTACGTCCGCGATTGTTGTTTTGTGGCTTCACTTTGGTAAACCGGTTTTTCACGCGCCCGTGGCGAATTGTTTTGGTCCAGCCAATCGAAGTTGCTGTTGCATCATTAACTCCCGGTAGAGTCTGGAAACAAGTAGGAGTAACCAATCAGCGACCAAGTTCAGATTCTGAACAAGATCCTCGCATGGAAATGAGGTTGTATATTCGAGTGACCAGAGGTCCGTCTCGCCAGCTTCTTCTAACCGTTTATGCGGTTAATTTCACTCATGATATTCAGAGAACGGACCTCTAGATCCAGGGTGCCTGGCACCTTGTGTCTCGAGAAAATCACAATTTATAGTTTAGGACTTCAAAGCTTCAACCCGGCCTGTACATGTATAGTAGGGAACAGAGAGACGACAAAGGGATTTTATATAAAGTAACGTGAACATTTTGTATAAAAAGTAAAATACCCGCTTTCAGTGTACGGTCGCCGGAAAACAAATTATACTGACAACTCTAACAACTAGATAAACGAGTGGATCCGTACGGATAGTTCGCAGTTGTTTCTCAGAAAATAGTGCTATTTTGTCCACGCGATTTTTGCCGTTGAGTTGAGAAATCGGGAGCAAACTGCAATGAATTATTCGTTTGAAGAAAGGAGGAAAATATAAACTTTCTTCTTTTGAGAGTTCTATTTTTTGATCGCACGTCGGCATTTGTTATCCTCCTGTCACCTGTGCGACTGTGATGCATCTAATTTATTCGCCGCCAACTTTGCCCGCTTTTGTCACGTATTTATACACGTCTGTTATTATATAGAAAACAATTTGCTTCTTTGTTGATTTTTTTGTTTCAACAATCAGAACTCGAAGAATTAATAAAAAGGCAATGATCATGTTTGCTTTCCAACACGCCTGAGAGACTCGCGGTTTTCAGCTTACGAGTATTCTGTAACAGTATTCTGCGTGGATTTTTTATATTTCTGAAGATGGTTGTAGGTGGTTGTAGGTGGTTTTAGGTGGTTGTAGATGGTTTTAGGTGGTTGTAGATGGTTTTAGGTCATTTCTTGTAGGTGGTTGTAGGTGGTTGTAGATGGTTGTAGGTGGTTGTAGGTGGTTGTAGATGGTTGTAGATGGTTGTAGGTGGTTGTAGGTCATTCCTTCTTTTAGTATTTACGACTGAAGTTTACTGTAATTGCAATTGTGAAATCCCTTGTGAACTCGTACACCAGGACAGAACTCCATTAGAAAAAACAAACAGAAAGACAAATTCGAAAAACCAGAGATTTTATTCGTAAATGAAAGCTTGTGCCGAAACGGAATCAACGAAAAAACAAAACAAAAATGCTCAACCTCAACATAAACTTCATGTGTGTAAAACGGCTGCGTGATAAATCCGCGTACTCGCGACAAATTACTCAAAAAATTACTCTCTGCAAACATCAGAAAAAATACAGAGCAGCTCACTTTCTTGTTTGTTTCCAAGGCATTCTTTTTTACAACAAGATGAAAATTAAATGAAATAAACAGGCGCAAACTTGTTAGCGTGCTTACCTAAGCTTATATTTTTCGAAGTAGAGACTACGTACGTAGTGCCATTAGCACTAAGTGCACGATAAACTAAGAGTTCTAGCGCAAGAATGGCTTTTCTCTACCCTCGATGTGTTTCCCAATTCACAGACATCGAGAAGACAAGAAAAAAGGCACGATTAAACGAGCATTTTTGTCCATACTCTGCGATTCCTCTCACTTGTCCGCCATTTTGAATGTTTTGAAAAAGACCATCGCCATGGTGATCATGTTATGGTTGGTGACGTAGACCATTGTTTTCGCTTCTGCCAAAACTGGCATACTCCCGGACTGCTCATGCTACTTATAAAGTCAAATCTCGTTACTATAGCAACCGATGATCGCCAAACTTTATAAAAATGTGTCCGAGGGTTAAGGGCTAAAATAAGCAGTGTAATACCTAGCTAAAGGGTCTTTTCATAGGCGTGTATAACATGCAATAATTTTATTTTTTCTTACCTCTGACAATCGCCTTGAGGAAAATGGGTTGTAATGTTGTCGCAGCTCTTGCGTCACTCAGTGAATCGTGATAATTCCCTGTAGAATAATATCAGTCCGCGGAAATAATGAACATGTTGTGCCTATTCTATGAATGCGGGAAAAATGTAACTGACATTGGGTAAACCTCCTGGGGATCAAATGTTACAGCTCACTCCCGTTTCGTTTTCTTGGTGAGAATTGTACCTCCGGCCTTCATTCAAAGGTCACTAAAATTCCACTGTTATGGTTTGAGGTATCTTGTGCCTGGAATAGCTGCCGGGTTGTAAGAATTATAATATTGTGTTTTCTTTGCTGTTTGGTATTGATTATGACTTCGGATGGATCTGAGGACCAAGCTGAAATATTAAAACTAATTGACGGTTCCTTATGGAGAATATCTCGCCACTGTTAGGCATTAACTCTTGCATAACACTCTTTATACAATTGTTAATGGTTTATTTGTTCTATAAATCGATATCTCGACGTAGAATAGACGTTTGATAACGATAAACGTCGAGAAGACGTGGTGAAGTTCAACAAGTCGCGCAATGTAGAGAGAGCCCACAATAAATTGGGAAAGATTTGGTAAAACAGCCAGTTTACTTGAAAGACCAAAATAAGACTGATCAACGCTACTGTCATTTCGATACTATTGTACAGGGATGAAACTTGGAGGATGACTGAAACATATGAGAAGAAATTGAATGGATTTTTTTTGCATGGGAGGTTGAAAAGCATGCTAAGCTTACGTAGGTAAAAGTACAAACCCACGCACTGCTCTTACGTGAGTGTCTAAGGTGAAAGAAAAAGGAGTCGTACAATTAAATGAAATGTTGGAGTGGGACGAAAGAGAAGCTGATGGAAAAAACGCCTTAAAGACACACACAGCGAGCTTGGGGCGTATTTACACACACTAGGAGACACCAACACATTTTGACTACAGTAGGTTTGTTGCTAGTAACCTGGGCTTCCTGTGATAACACCAAGCAGTGTAATTTCAACCCACCTCCTCAACTACTGCTTAATATCACTTTGGCGGATTATGGATAAAACAGCTGACCATATATTGTTATTAAAAGCAACCAAGAACATTTATCTCTGTTTTTGAACTGTTTAAAAAATAACTAATATGAAACTTTCAGACACTGTCACAGCTGTTTTTAACATGACTTACTTTTCCATGTTTTAACAGTACCTTACCACAATAAAAATGAGCGATTGCCCTGTTGCTGTACAGCTTGCCATTCAGTTCTTTATCCTTGCATTTCACTTTAATTCCTTCAGTGTAGAAGTAAATGGCGTTGGAAAAATCTTTCTTTCCATATGCATCATTTCCTTCATTCTTGTAAACCTCTGCTATTGCTGGAACAAAGACACAATTGTAAGGTTTATGGCCGGTTTACCACTGATTACCCTAATAACCTTTACATGTATTTTCGCCTTAAATTAATCAGCAGTCCACTGTTTGGTCTGGAAGCTTCTCTCTTAGTTTATAGAACGCAGTAAACGAATATCACTTTTGTATTATACACGATAAAAGGTTTTTCAAACCGTCTAACTAAGAAATACAGGCAAATAAACAGACAGCTGAAAACGTGCTTAAACAGTCTTTTCTTAACCCATAATATCACTTATTATGACGTACAAATACTACATTCCCTCTTCCTACTACAATAAACAGATCAAACTAAACGAAAACGCATTACAAACACATGAATAGGACGTAGACTAGTTGACAGCTGAGTTGATAAGGTAAATTGGCCACCTTAAAATATTAAAAAAAGCTGACGTTTCGAGCGCTAGCCGACTCAGTACCACAGTCTCTTTAAAAATAAACTCCTTTATTCTTTTATCAATTTCTTAATAATCTACGGAAATAACATGAACAAGTTACTTCAAGGAGGAATACATCTGCTGTGAACAGGGGTGGAAATTTGACTAGGCTATGAATTAGGAACATCTTGGGTCTACACCGGTATTTCTAAAGTCCCCACCCCACACCCAAGGTAAATACAAGAGAAAATAAGGGCAAAACAATGGATCACCTTTCAAAGATTCGAAAAATATATACGGAAAATTGTAGGTAAGTATTGCCGTAATATTGTTCTGAGTTTTCAAATTTTTAACCTGAAACCGTTTGCCAAACAAATAAATATACATATATTAACTTCATAGGCAAAACAAAATCGTGCCCTTTGTTAGCAATCTCTCTGCTATGTTGGCAAAGGTTTCTAATTTCAGTAAAAATTCGAAAACACAAAGACAATATTAAGGCCATGCTAGGTTTTCCGTGTTAAGAGAGTGTCCACCATAGGACCAGGCAGGAGGTGATAATACTCAAATCGCCGATTTCGCTCAAACTCAGCACAAAGGTTGAGGGTCATGAGTAGATACATGTACCAAAATATAAGGTCAAAATTTTTTATTCTCTCTGAGTTGTAGGGTCCCCCCCGAAAAATGGCCATTTGGTACAAATTTATGCATATTAATTAGCTAAATTTAGTCGAGTGGTAAAACAACGGAAATAGCAGCCTGGGAATAAAAACTACTAAATGGCATTCTATATTGATCAGTCTTGTAGCAAAATGTGTTATTGGAATCGGTTGCTTTGATTTGCTGCTTTCCCAATACCGTAAGTGAAGGGCATGTTTCGTCATTTTCACGAGAAAAAATTTAACTTCAAAATGGCGAAGAATGTTTCCTAAACTTTTCGATGGCGTTTATGGTTTTGCTGTGGTTTTATAACTTATTTGTCTCACTCTTACGGGCATAAATTGGAGCTATTTCAACAAGGTATCAATGAATATTCTCAATTATATAGCAAAGTCAACAGCGATGAATTGCACGATAAATATCGACGAAGAGCTGAATTAAGAGATCGAACTTTTTAAAATTATACAGGATTTGGCCGGATCGCAATGGACCCTAACAATGAGTCCGAAGCACCTAAACAACATGTATGTATCAGCCTTTGCTTTTTTTGTGTCCCTTATTGTGCCTTAAAGTAAAATTCAGAGTTATTGTAGAGAGAAGTGTCCCATTGTTTTTCTGCATTGAAAATGAAGTAAGACAGATGAAACCCTTATTTACAAACTTCATGAAATGTGCTTCAAAAAGCTTTTCCCGCTAATTCTAGGATTGTTATAAGCAGAATGATGCTTAGCTAAACATTTACTGTCTTTTTCTTGCAATTTCATTAAAATTAAACCACTTTTTTTAATTACCGAATTTTGATGAAATCGCCAGAAAAACGTATAAATCGTTGAGTGAGGTGCAAAAATTCCTTCATACTAAAAACCTATTTAGTTGCCCAAAAATGTTATTATATTTTTCGTAAGCATAAAGATACTTCTTACTTCTAGTATTAAAACTACGTTGTAAGCTTGTTGCCCATTGGAGATATTAAGATCTAAAATGACCTAATTTTGGCGTCTCGTGAAAATGACGAAACATGCCCTTCACTTACGGTATTGGGAAAGCAACAAATCAAAGCAACTGATTTCAATAACACATTTTGCTACACGACTGATCAATATAGAATACGATTTAGTAGTTGTTATTGCCTGGCTGCTATTTTTGTTGTTTTACCACTCGACTAAATTTAGCTAATTAATATGCATAAATTTGTGCCAAATGGCCATTTTTCGGGGGGGACCCTACAACTCAGAGAGAATAAAAAATTTTGACCTTATATTTTGGTACATGTATCTACTCATGACCCTCAACCTTTGTGCCAAGTTTGAGCGAAATCGGTGATTTGAGTATTATCACCTCCTGCCTGGTTCTGCCTGGTTTTCTGGTGGACACTCTTAATAGGCCATTTTCGAGTTACGTTACGCCTCGTTGTCAAAGCGAGGCTAGGTGCACAAACTTTCACATGGAAATGAGTTTTTATTCAAATACAAATAAAACTCATTTCCATATGAAAGGTTGTGCACCTAGCCTCGCTTTGACAACGAGGCATAAGGTAACTCGGAAATGTCCTATTGTCTGGATCGTTAGACGAGTATTGCTCTTTCACTTTCAACTTGTACTGTTGAGCAACGCGGTGTTACTCCCAAGGGTGCTCTATCGTTTTTCGTGTTGTTTTCTTGAAACACAGAACTGAACACGTGAGTTGCATGCAGACTTGAAAAGACCAATTTACAGTTGCCCACTTAGTAACCTGGCCTTTGTGTGGAACTGAGGCTGGAGTTGACCTTGTTTTGATCGAAACCTTCCTTCTTTTCAAATGTAAATAATGTTGTTCTTATGCTAACATGATTTACATGTGAAAGGCAGGAAGGTTTGTATCAAAACAGAGTCAACTCCAGCCTCACTTTCACTCTGCAAAGGCCAGGGTACTAAGCACACAACTGTAAAATGGTCTATTAGAACTGTGTGGAATATTTCTTTCACCCATCCAAAGGCCTAAACAAAGCTATCAGTGGTTGGTTCAATTAGAACCGTTGTTATTCAAGTCTATTTATAGGGCTCATCCTCGGTGTAAAAACCTGCCAATTCAGGAGTGACGTAAAACAAAGAAAACAAAAGGTACTGAAACAATAGAGTGCAAGACAACAAAGACAAAAGTGCAACATGATCTCCTCTCTTAATTTACCATTATCGTTAATTCTTAAATTGCTCTGAATTTACGATTATAGTTAATTTAGAACACTATTTCCCAGGGCATTTCAGAAAAGAAGAAATAAAAAAAAGCTATGTTATTTGGACTGGATTTGAACCCGGAACTACCGCTACTAGGAACGTCTTCTTACCACTAGACCACTGAACAACAAGGCGATGGGAAATTATATCTGCAAAATATTTATTTGAGTCTTGCATAGAATATCATTGATCTACAGTGATTAGGCCTAAGCGCTGATTTCAAATGGTTAGCTTTTTGTTGAGGTTTGGTGATCAAGCTTTTCCATTTACTTTCTAAAATTATTTTCAAGCGAGTGATTTTATAGGCTTACTACAGGGCGTAGAATAAGCGCATGAATTTTATTATGTTAGGAAAATTGAGGTTTGCTCAACCAGCAGCATGGTGGTCTAGTGGTGGTCTAACGCTGACTTCCCAGAATTCCTTTCAGACTGTCAGTGTTCTAAATTTACTATAATCGTAAATTCAGAGCAATTTGAGAATTAACGATAATGGTAAATTCAGAGAGGAGAACGGGTTGAAAAGTAAGGTACTGAAACAATGGAGTGCAAGAAAACAAAGAAAACAGTCACAGGTTTTTACACCGAGGTAAACCCATTTATGGACGCCATGATTGCTTTGTCGACAAACTTCCGGTTTATTGAGTTTCTGTTTCTCCGTATGGAAGACTAAATTATCACGCGCCGTATGAACCTTTCCAAACCAAATAAACTACTGATATTATTTCCTAGGGTGTGAGTGTGGGGAACGCAATATATAACATTACTACCTCTGACGCAATTCAGATCATCAATTTGGGTCTTTCTGCATGTACCAGTACCCATGGTCTTCTATTGTTTGTGAAGTATTGTATTTTTGGTCTTGTTTTGCATTTGTTTTATTGTCGTTCCTTGTTCCTTTTGTTTTACGTAATAGCGGAGCACTCGCCGGGCCGAAGACCCAGCTGCGCAGCCCCATACTCATAGAACCTATGCCCGTCATTTTTCATGGTCATGGCTAGCGGAATGTTTCGCGCCTCCGTGACATGTGTCAGTCGCGCAAGGCAAACTCGCGGGCGCGTATGACGTCGCAAAACATGCGCGTATGACGTCACACGCGCGGCTACACAGCCGTCAGCTCGGTAAACAATTTAAAAGTTGGATCTTTCGCAGTGTCTAGCGGAGCCGTAAAGTCGTTTTTTCCCCGCATTTTTTCGCGGTTTGCTACTCAAGACAGGGATACTAATTACGGGATACTCAGAAGCCGCTTCAGTGGAAAGAACATCTTTCATGGATAAAAACTTGCTTCGAGGAACTTTATACGTTTTTATCAATGCGGGGAGATGCCTTGTTTTTATTACGGATTTCAGAACCGAAGAAGCGAAGTTTTAACGAATTTCCAAGCAGTCCAGTGACTTAAAGGTAAAATAAATCACATATTTCGATGGGATTTTATGTTGATATCAATTTTTGATTAACTTTTCCTTTGTGTTCTCTTAAGGTTAGGAGACATGTTTATGAAACGTACTCAAATTAAGTCGTGTTGTTTTCTTGGAGGACAGCTCTGCCTTGATGCGCTGTAAATGGTACGTGTTTTATTTTTAAACATAAACTAATGAAGATTTGAATAAAATTTTTCGAAAGAAGATTGTGTTGTCCATTTGTAGGTGTTTGTTCATTCATTACATAGATTAAAAAGCGATTTTATGTAAACAAAACAAGACTTAGATTTTCTGTCTTCACTTGCGTCGCCTTATGCAAATATGTTTGTGTATTTTTGCAATTTTGATTTCCAAATCAGTTTCTTGAGCAATTTTTGACAAACAAAAACTGTATTATTTTTATTCGAAAAGTAGTCGTACTAGTTATTCTAGACAGAGAAAAGTTGTTTTTGTGAACTTTTGTACGGTCTAAATGTACTGTGCAGACGGTCGGGTAATACTGTTTTTGAGAATTGTTAAAATTGAAAATAGCCCGGTCGTCAATCTTAATTCTTGCGCTTCCAACCTTTCACCTTAAGTGCGACGCTGTTAGGCTTGGCCTATCTATATATATTATGTGCTCCGGTACATGCAGAAGGAACCTGAATGTTACAGAAAAGCGTTGAAACGACTTGTTCTTTGCAAAACCTCCTCGATCACTCTGCCTTACATTTGATGTTCACTCTATTTGAATTTTTTCCCCTTTGTCTCCACTTACAAGAAAAACACTGTTGTTAATTGATACTGATTCCACTTAAGGGGCCGATTAGTCATGGCGAAATAGCGGGCTGGAATTTCTTTGCAATTACATTGCGCACGCCCAAGTGCTTTTTTCTACCCAGGTGATCTCGCTTTTCAGCCCGGGCTGAAATTTCATTCTGATTACATGAGGTTTTTTCAGCCCGTTTGCCCGGGCTGAAACTTTCTTCACGTAATCGCAAACGTGACATTTTAAGAAGATTTGTTCAAGAAACTGGGCTGAAATCTCAGCCCGCCTAACCGAGCAGAAATTTGCCATGTAATCGGCCCCTTAGAAGAAAAACACTGTTGTTCATTGATACTGATTCTGTATGTCTTCTGTAGGAAAATCAGTTATAACAATTTACTGTTACACGCAGTTACTGCTTGAGTGAAATGTGGCTGACATTTCGAATCACTGAGTCTACTGTTTAGTGTTCCCCTACCTCTTAAAGTGACGTCATCAAAATCCAATGTTTCATGAGCGGGTTGAGTGACGTCACTTTCGCTTTCAGCTTTGATTGGACTCCTCGCCATTATTTCTAGGATAGTAGAAATAAGTTAAATATCACGGAGTTACAGTTTGGTTTTGCAGTTATGTTCAAATCTGTGACAAGGGTGGCCATTATTTTTCTCTGCTTTCGAAAACATGCACAAAGTATGCCACCTTCAACAATCTAAGAAAACGACGACTAATTTTAAAAATTAATATAATTAAAATAAAATAAGCAAAAAAGGTCCCAGACCCACGGAAGGGAAGGCCGGACACCAGAGGTGGGCATTTAACAAGAGGTTTTTTGCTGGGGAGGTAGGGGGGGGGGGGTGGGGGGGTGGGGGGGGGGGGTGGGGAGATGGGAGGAAATAATTAGAAACGCATGTGACAGATCAGTAACCTTGCATTTCAGGCCGTAGCTATTGTTTGCCACAATTTGCAGTTGACATCATACCGTCCGCAGTTTTAATATTTATTTTAAGTGAAGACATTCCTGTCACAGACAAAAAGACGAAACCGATATATTCATGGACTAAAAATATATTCACTACTTTCTTGGCGATTTGATTCTCCGGAATGTTAAGAGCTGCGGGCGGCGAGTAAATTGTTTCACGAAATTTACCGCTCTCTTCAGTTCTCGAAATCAAAACAAATTTCGTCTGTGGTCGGATTTGTCAATAAAGTCGACTAATTCCTTGACAGAAGTTTTGCAAAAACGAGGTTTCACAAACTAAAAGCAAACTCACTTTACAAATATTCTATTGGAACTAAAGCGATCTTGCCTTTGTAGTGCTATCAACTCTAGAACATTCCGCGTTACCCGCATAAATTTGAAAACAATACTACTAATGTATGCCCCAACCCCCACCCCCCACCCCCCCACCCCCAGGATGTAACTATGTATGAGGTTATTCATTCAACCAGTCAAGCCAATGTTTTGTTCAAGAACTTTTTATTTATAAAAAAATATAGTTCCGTTCCGCGTTTGCTTTCCTTGTACTTCTTCTACTGCGAGGTTTCTAAGTTTCAAAACATATTTTTTAAAGGTTACGTTTAGCTTCAGAGGGTCGGATTTAGGGGAGCCCCCCCCCCCCCCCCACCCCTCTTTAGTCCTTAGTTTAATTAGATTCCATACCACGCTGGTTACTTGCATTGCGTTT
Source organism: Cladopsammia gracilis (assembly GCA_022457155.1). Taxonomy (NCBI): domain Eukaryota; kingdom Metazoa; phylum Cnidaria; class Anthozoa; order Scleractinia; family Dendrophylliidae; genus Cladopsammia; species Cladopsammia gracilis. The sequence continues at coordinate 1,453,345 of JAJGOT010000152.1, read as the reverse complement.
GTAAAAAAAAATCGAGTTCATTCAAGTCATGTTTGACCACGACCACAACTGCATTCTATTATAGAAATAAAAAACGTGCCGAGTGCCTTGTGGAGTTATATAAGCACGCGGGAATTTTTAACACGAGAAACACGAGTGTTCTTAAAAATGCCCAAGTAATGCCCATTTCATTTCTTTTATAAAATGAAATGACAACTAAGGGACAAGAATTCGCGTGACAACAACAACAACAACAATCTTCATTGTGCTCTTAATACATAGGTAGAAATGAGACTACCAAAATACTCCAAAAATCTTGGAGTGTTTTGCCGCGTAAAACATCATGAAATGTCTTCGTTTTGTTTGAACAACGGTTTCGGATTACCAGAAAACAAACATGGCTGCCAATCACTGGAAATAACCTCTGTAAACACCATTTCGTATCGCGTCACGTGACAAAATACTTCACAATTCTTGGAGTGCTTGTCCAGCGGTTTTTACGCCCACCGCCATTTTGAAAACGGAGAAGGCCCTGGGGACGAAAAACGTACAAACAGATGTCCAGTCGGACATGTTTACGAAGTGTTTTTAAAGTTTTCCACTTTTTCATTTTCTAAATTATGTTTCCCTACGAAACTACTATACTCATTTAAAAGTTCAAGGCCAGTCGATAAAACATCCGATTTTCCATAAATGTCTTGGAAAAACGAAAATTCAAGGCTCAGACAAGATTTGTTTTTCATTTGCAAGACGCGTTTAACTTCAAAGTTAGCCGAACTAACTTTGCATCGTGCAAAAATTGTAGCCTGACAAAACAGACGTCGTTTTGCAGCCCCACCACAGGTTTCCCGTTTTGCAGGGGAACCAATGATGGCTCCGTGAAACGACGTCTGTTTTCTCAGGTTACGAAATTGCAATCAATAGATATTTTCTGCCGTAAAATGGAAGGGATCGGTTGCAATGCTCAACAGTTTCGCACATCAATAATTTTTCCACGTAGAGACGGAGGAGCTAAAACGCTTTATTCATCGTTGTCAACTACTGTTCATAGTGATCCACATAATGGTGAACATGAATATTGTATTTTAAATAAATACATGTAAATGATTTTTTGTTGAAAAGTGATTTAAGTTTTAGTAATTTTCTCAGGACAGCTAATAGGACAGTAGTAGATGGCGAATGCTTCTAATGACTCAAGCTTCTTAACCGTTGTGTTCATTTGACGTCTGAGCTTCTGACTACCTTACAACAACTGAAACAACATAAAAATTATATAATGTGCAGAATGGCAAAAAATTGGGTGACATTTGCCTATATAATATTTTCACTCGTCACCAGGCTCCCAATTTGACCGTTAATCATAGCAAAAAGGTAAGTTTTTAAGGAAATACGAAATTTCGTGCATTTCTGAGTTACTTTCCTGAAATTCACACTCGGATTCCAGTACTATGGTTATTATTCTATCTAGAAACGTTAAAATATTTTAATAACCTTCTGACCTTGAAGTGAGCATTTTCGTATAAAGGCTTGTATGGTGTTCGACGTTCTAACTCATTTTCAACATCCACACTCGGTTTTGGAAAGACTGGAATCTCAGTAGTAAACATATTGGTGGGAAATTTGCTTTGGTTCGAGCGAAAAAAACCTCCGTCAGTTTGCACTTTTCAGCCGCACGATGCTTCGACTGAGTGCATTTTGGCTTCCTTTGGTCGGTTCGCTTGCTCGCCTGCTAGTGCATGGCCTAGCGGTGAGAACGAGGGAAATCAGAAGGAAAACGGAAATCACAGCTATCAAGGAAACCCCGCACTTCAAGGTTACATAGACAAGCAAGATAGCATTGATATCGGAAAGATTTCCGTATAACCCCATACATTAGTTATGCATACCGCTCTTAAAACTAACACAAAAGTCAAAACAATAGAAATCCAAAAGCAAAACAATAGCCCGAAAGCCCGTCTCGTCTGAGGGGTCAATATTTTGGCATGTTAACAGAAACAGGAACTACATCATTCAATGGCGAGGGCTTTACGAATGCTTGGCTTTAAAGTATACGATTATGAAGAGCACACTGCGTTCATTACGAATGCTTGGCTTTAAAGTATACGATTATGAAGAGCACACTGCGTTCATTACGAATGCTTGGCTTTAAAGTATACGACTATGAAGAGCACAAAGCGTTCATTACGAATATTTGGCTTTAAAGTATACGACTATGAAGGGCACACTGCGTTCATTACGAATGCTTGGCTTTAAAGTATACGACTATGAAAAGCACACTGCGTTCATTACGAATGTTTGGCTTTAAAGTATAGAGTGTTTTCACTCACGTGACGGGCGGCCATATTGGAGTGCTAAAACAATAGCAAATGTTTGAATAAGAATAGAGCTAAAGTCCCATTGGATTCGTTTGGGACACCAACATGGCCGCCATTTCATTGTTTTGGGACACCAATATGGCCGCCGTGACGTCACGTGAAAACACTCTATACGACTATGAAGAGCACACTGCGTTCATTACGAATGCTTGGCTTTTAAGTATACGACTATGAAGAGCACATTGCGTTCATTACGAATGCTTGCCTTTAAAGTATACGACTATGAAGAGCACATTGCGTTCATTACGAATGCTTGGCTTTAAGGTATACGACTATGAAGAGCACACTGCGTTCATTACGAATGCTTGGCTTTAAAGTACCCGACTATGAAGAGCACACTGCGTTCAATACGAATGCTTGGTTGCGGGGTACTTAAAAGGCAAAACGTTTGACTTTGCTTCCATGTGCGTGATGGCCCAGACGTCATAAAAATTTCAAAATCTAAACTTTACATCCTATAAAGCTGTTTCTAACATAGTAGATACCAGTGTTATAATCCTTCACAAAACGTTTCAAAAAACGAAATATAAGGGTCACCGACAATCCAAGTGAGTTATATATCTAAATAAAGTTAATGCAACAGCTACCAGCAATTAATGTGTATTGATTTCTTCCTTGGTGCAATTGTGCTGGTACATGATGTGACATGTCATTGTGACGTACATGAATAGCATGCACTGAGTAAGGATGCCTATTAACAATAAACATGAACGTTCTTAACAATGAAGAACTTTCAAGAGATTCACATGCTGTACTACTGTACTACATCAACACAAAACGTAATAACACCACTGGTAGCAACCATATCACACAAATGTTGATTGGGGTGCTGTTACACTGATTAATGCAGTTCCCACGATTTGTTTCTTAATCTTGTTGCACTGGTGCATTTTAAAGGGTGATACTTGCCAGCCTTCCCTATGCCAGTCTATATATTTTTAGGCAAGTACAAATTGTACATTAGTCACCCATTTTGGCAAATATGATTTGCGCATTTTGGTAAAGAATTCTTGACGTACAAATGATATTTGACAAAATATATTTTACTTAATATATATAGTTAGGCTTAGCCTAACAGCGTCGCCCTCTGAAGACCCTCTGAAGCTTAAGAAACTTAACTAAGTAGAAAGAAACTTAACTTAGGTGAAAGGTCGGAAGCACAAGAATTAAGATTGACGACCGGGCTATTTTTCAATTTTAGCAATTCTCATAAACAGTATTGCCCGACCGTCTGCACAGTACATTTAGACCGTACAAAACTTCACAAAAACAACTTTTTCTCCGTCAAGAATAACCATTACGACTATTTTCCGAATAAAATACAGTTGTTGCTTGTCAAAAAATGCCCGAGAAACTGATTTGTAAATCAAAATTGCAAAAATACACAAACATATTTGCATAATTATAAGGCGACGCGAGTATAAAATCTAAGTATTGTTTTGTTTACATAAAATCGCTTTTCAATCTATGTAATGAATGAACAAACACATAAAAATGGACAAAAAAATCTTCTTTCGAAAAATTTTATTGAAATCTCCATTAGTTTATGTTAAAAAGCAAAACGCGCACCATTTACAGCGCATCGAGGCCAAGCCGTGTCTTCGATGAAATTCAAGAAATTAATACAACTGAATTTAAGGTCGCGGGGGACAAGTTCCGCTCATCAGTATGCATTTATGAAAAAAGTATGCACGAAGTGCGACGGCTGATACCGAAAATGCGCGAAATATTCACGAACAGGCTTTGCAACGTTTCTGCATCAATAATTGCACGTGCAAAGCGCTGTCTGGTAAAATACACTATTTTTCAAACCATTGTTCTTTCTGCATGCATGAAGTGTTGAAAATAGCGGCCCGTGGATTAAAATTAGCAAAATTACCATAAATATATATATTTTGCATTCGTGTTTGCTCGGGAAGCCTTCGGAAGCGTAAAAACAAGCAATTTTGTGTCCAAGAATTCAGCGCGGATAGAGAATTTTATGAGTTGAAACTGCAGGGAGGTAAACTAGGTGTATTGTAGATTGTCATATCTGACTCAAAATTTTTAAATAGGCTTTCAAAGGAAAGATATGAGGCTTCAAATTCTAATATAGACAATTTTACTCCTTTAAAAGCCAGTAAATTTTAATTAAAGTTGAAATCAAAAAATCGGAGTCAGATATGACACAATAGACGTTTTGACGGATCAGTGAGTGGTGAAATCAGCTTGCTTTGTGTTCTTCTCGAGGAGCAAACTTGGACACAAAACCACGTTTTTAAAAAACATAACTTTAGTCGCTCTCAGCATTGCCGCAAAGCGCGATCTCTTCAATAAAAAACAATCCTTATGCACTTCCGTTATTCGCCAATATCTCTGTTAAATTTTAGCGAAATCGGCTTCCAAACGTTCACGATATAACGTTTTTCAAAGTGACACCCCTACTAAAATTTTGCCTTATGAATTTATTCATGGCCAGGTATCCCCCGCGACCTTAAGCTACACGTTTATAAACAATTCTCCAAAACTAACGAGAACACAAACAAAAAGTCAATCACAGATTGATATCAAGATAAATTCCCATCGAAAAATGTAATTTGTTTTACATTTAAGTCCCTCCGGCGACTACTGTACTTGGAAATTCTTTAAACCTCCGCTTTGGTGCTGAAATCCGTAAAACGAACCCATCTCTTCGCATTGCTAAAAACGTATATAGTTCCTCGAAGCAAGATTTTATCCTTGAAAGCTCTTCTTTTTCCACTAAAGCGGCTTCTGAGTATCCCTTAATTAGCATCCCTGTCTTGAGTAGCAAACCGCGAAAAACTGCAGGGAAATAACGACTTTAATTCTCCGCTAAACACAACAATACAACTGAAGTGTTTACCGAGCTCACGGCTGTGTGGTCGCGCGAAAAACAAAGCCTTGCTTCCAAGATCCCGGATGCTGTTCCAAAACGGCCGCGGGCGGGCACACACGCGCCCGCGAAACATTCCACTAGCCAAGACCATGAAAAATGACGGGCATAGGTTCTATGAGTATGGTGCTCCGCTGGGCCTTCGGCCCGCGGGCTCCGCTAAAAATCTTGCTGGACTGTATTAAAATGCTAGGAAAGTCTGTTTACCTTTAGTTTAGAATTTTCATGTATTAATACGTGTTTTGCACCATTTGTTTAGTGGGGGCTATTTAAAATGGAACATATTTTTGTGCAAGTGAAACTATTCTTGGTGAGTGTATCCCAAAATTAAGTTTCCGACCTTGTACTCATTGCATGGTGCAAAAATTTTGAAATCAATGTAATGAATACAATATACAACCTGGGTTGCCTATTCTCAAAATGTGACACAATGCAATAACTTCCACATACAAATATTCTTTTAAGAAATGTATACCTTTAAATGGTCTTTTGTTATAACTATTGTACAAGGCTTTACAACTGGTGATGTCCCATGTTTGATACTGAAAAAAAAATCCAATAATTATTTATGAATAAGGAAATTAAATTTACCATGTTTACAGTTTTAAACAAATATGAGATACAATATTGGTACTTTAAAGGAGTCCCACAGAAGTTTTTCTTTTGCTTTGAGCCATTATTTCGAAAATACCGCTTTCGCGAGCTACAAATCGCCAGAATGAACATTTTTATATAGAAAAACTAATTTGCACATCTGTCCCGTATACATTAAATATCTCGTTCAACGCTTCGCGTATTCACGAGAAAAAAAAAGGGGCGCAGCCAAGTTTTTTTAAACTCACTTTGAAGTGTCTGGATACCTGATGAAACAATCATTTATAGCTTTTCAAACTGATCATTAAATCGGGAGAAAATGAAGGAATAGATTGCCAAAGTGAATGCTTATTATGATCTTACCGCGGTCAAACGAGAGAAATTTGCAAAAGTTAAGCAAAGCACTTAAACGTTAAGGTTGTCATTTTCACTGTTTAAAGTTCAATATATTGCCAATACACTGTCACTTTTATACCAAACGTTTCAGTGAAAGTTTCCCAAAAAAGTTCTAAGTGTTAAAAACTGTGAACTGCAGAATTGCCAACATAATTTTGATCAGGCGCAAAGAGTTTTGGCCAGTTTTCAACGGAAAGAGCTCATCATTACTCATGCGCATGAGTCAAGGTTTCGGTGAGGTTTCTTTTCGTCCCGATCGTAGTCACAATTTTCCTTGTTTTTTTAAAGTTTCCCGTAACCCGCAGGACGACTTTCACTGGTCTGATTGGTTGACGCGCGACCTCTTGATAATCACATTCTTGTTTTTAAATAGCCGAGTCAAGCCACTAGCATTTCGACTTCACCGGAAAAGAAATTACATTTTTCGAAGGGAATTTCTGATGATATCAATTTGTGATTGAATTTTTCTTTGTGTTGTCGCTCGTTTTGAAGAAATTCTTATAAAACGTGTTTAAATTCAGTTGTAAATTCAGTCGTAATAAATGATATCTGATATTATGTAAACAAAACAAGACTTACATGTCACGCAAAATTTGTTGAGAGGGAAGGGGTGCGTGACCCAGTTAAAAAACGTTCTTATGCAAGCGCATGAGTACAGGCTAACATCTAGCTTCTTGTTTTGTGAAAAAATAATTTCGCTATAATGCAACAGTTACCACGACGTTCAAATTGCAAAGTAAACATCACTTTATCAATTTATAGGCACGGCTCTCAGGAAGAGCATATGTATGAAGGAGTAGCCTGCGTAGCTGGCGGTTTTTCTGTTGGCGTGCGCGATAATTCGGAAGAAGCGGCGAAGCCGCGAGAAACCTCGCGGCTTCACCGCTTGCAAACTCGCGGCTATGCAGGCTAATGAAGAAGAAACTGAGAGAAACCGTGATTTAAAAAAAGACTTGAGCTTAGGGTAACTGTGTGATAACTAGTATTGCGGTGAACAAAGGATAATTTGTATTTGTTCTCAACTTCTGTCTTCGAATTCCAGGAAAAGCCGAGATATCACGATTGAATTGATCACGATTGAGAAGATCCGATTGAAGATCACGGTCATATATATTGCGTAATTAATTTTACCATAAGAAAGTACAGAACTTTAGCCCATCAAAATCTCACAAATCTCGGGCAACATGGAAATCATGATCACAGGGCTTCATGCATACATCAAACGCAGTTTTGATTGATAACAATCCATTTGCGCGAGCAGAGTGCTTCGAAGATATTTCTGAATAAGAGCTGATTTTGATCCTATATTAAAAGAGAAATATTTGACATATTTACCCGTGTCTATGTCGGCCGCTGTTTATGGAAGTAATTGTAGCTCCAAATAGGGATCTGATCGTTTTGTCGGTCGGGACTTTTCCCTGAAGGCGGACTGCATGTATCAAGCGGATGAGAAAGAAATGGAAAACGAAGAAACCGCCGACACAAGGTGATTAAAGGTTTGCAAACCTCCTAAACGCTTTCAGACAAAGCCAATACAACAAACTGTTGTGTGCAAGTTGTAGACGGTCAAAATACAGATTAAGTTTCATATTACGCGATTCATCGAAATGTTTTTACCTGGGGTTTTTACACCATAACTAACGATCTCAAAGCGTTTATGCACGTACCTATACTTAGTTCTGTCAGGCAACGCTGAACATTCCTGTGGCTACGCAGGTCGAAATCTTTTCCTTCACTGATTCATAACCAGGCGAAAAATTGCGTGAAGATGGAGCGACTGCTTGTTGACGAAATATTAAATTGAAATGTACACCGCCTCTTACTTCTACGGAAATTCATACGATTAATCTGTCATCACTTCAAACCCGCGCGAGTATGGCGCGCGAGTTTCCACGATAATGCAGGTCACGCCATTCTCGCTTGCTGCGTTTCTACAATTTTTAATTATTTCTCCATCGTCGAGGTAGAAAAATGTTTATATCTTTCAGCTCTCGCAACTCTTGGCGTGCTGTATTCATTTTTTGTTTTGACAATGGTTGGGTTAGGCCCTACGTGATTGCGGCTGTAGTCGGTAATAAGCCCCTTCTGTAGTGCAACGTTTTAGAAACTATTGGAGATTTTCAGTAACCCTTTCGTGGAAGGATGAACCTCAATCAGTCTTTTACCATCTTCTGCTTCGAACCATTATTTTGAAAATACATAGCCTGCGAGCAAGCTCCTATCCCTCCCCCACCCCACCCCCTCCCACACTAACCCCCACCCCCTCCCACACCCCCTTCCCCCAAACCCGAGGGCTCGCAGCATGAAAATACAGCTTGGCCCTTATAGTGAGGCTAGTTTTATAAACCGATACGGCCATTACAGATGCACAGTGCACCACACAAACAAAGGATGGTAACGAAATGACTACATTTGTAAAATATCCAATATTTCGAAAAGCACAGTCAGTTTGTAGGATGCTAAATTTAGGATGCTAAATTTTGCAAGCGAGGGGGCTTGGAGCCGAAAAGCAGTGCAACTCGATAGATGACGTCACATCCGATTACGCGCTAGGATGACAAGGAACGTCCACCGCAGTGAAACGTCTGAGGCGTTTTTCGTTTTATTCAGTGGGCTTTTATTACTCATGCGCATAGCGCGCATGAGGTAGGGTTCCGGCTTCGTTTTTCTTGGTCATTTTATTTTATTTTTATCTCCTGTAAGTTAATGTTTAACTTACAGGAGTTTATGTGGGCTAACATGCATTCTTTATGCATTTTTGTTAGCAAAAAATGCGTTAGATACTATTAATAGCATTTTTAGTTAATTTGTGGGGACATTCCTGTTGCATTTTTGTTAGCACATTACTGTTCTATCTGTCATCAGTCCTACGTCACTACGGAGTACCATGAGAAGAAGACCACGAGCTTCTCAAATCTCTCGAGGCTGACCTCATTGATGATAAAAATATTGGCGCCAAAATAAATCAAAGCTTGGCTAACATAGCGTCCAAATGGTGGGGCATCACCCTTCCCAACGATAAGCTCAAAGCACTACTGGCTAAACGCCCCAAACCTAAAAATTGCGCCGACATATCCACCGTAAGAGTCAACCCAGAAATTTGGGATCAAATGAATAATTCTAAGCGCAAAGCCGACCTGAGAGTCAGTAACATACAACAAGCCTTACAGGAAGCCACTTTCGCTATTTTAAAAGCAAGTGATCGATTAGTGGACCAGAAACACTGGCCGCTAATATCGACGCCATTGTCCTAATAGGACACGCTGTCGGGGGGGGGGGGGGGGGGGGGGGGGGGGGCTTTCCCGCTTACGCCGAGAGCAGATTAAACCGGCCCTTAAAGCTGAATTTCATTCGCTTTGCACCCAGGCAAATGAGTCGGCCAGTCGTTCAGATTTGCTATTTGGGGCCGACTTAGCCAAACAAGTGCGCGATGCTAAAGATACGAACAACCTTGGGAAAGCCATAGGCGCAGGCAAATCTGGCGCGACACGTTTTTCCCGCCCATACAATTCCCATTATGATAACAAGCACAAGGCACAAAAGAATTTTGGCAAACACTCCAGGCCTGGAGAGAGCAAGCCGTAATTTTAGGGAAGGACCAGAAAAAACCACCTCCAAGAACCGAACTGAGAGGACATAATACAATCTCTGAAAAACATAAAAAAATCGGTCCGGGTGGGTACTCCCTATAACGGGCTATACGGGGATGCTCCGCCCGAAAGGGGTACCTTTTTGAGGCTGGAGGTATATGAAAGGGTCGGAATTTCACGAGTTGAAGTATATGAAAGGGTAGGGATTTCACGAAGAATAGGAAAGGGTAGCGAAAACACGAGTTAAAGCATAAAAAAGGGTAGGAAAAACTGCCATTTAAGTATTATGAAAGGGCCTTTCAAAATATATTAAACAGATGCACATAAAGGCTATATGAAAGAGGTACCATTTTCTGGGGTACCTTTTCTGTCAAAAACGGTATATGAAAGGGTAAGGGTTTGGACCTCGTGGCGGAGCATCCCCGTACAAAACTTTGTTAAGTACCCCCCCCCCCCCACACCCCTCGGGAAAACGGTACGTGACCTAAAGGAATATTTGGAGTCTAGATACACTAAATATAGGGCTGGTTGCATAACCAAGTCCATTAGCGCCTGGCGGCAGATCACCTCTGATAAGGAAATTCTGACATCTGTCAGAGGTGCAACGCTTGAGTTGGACACGAGGCCATTTAACACTACACGCCCACAATCTATTTTCCCCGGGCTATTTTCTCTGTTGAAGAATGTGCCATTATTGACAATGAAATAGCAAAAACTACTATCTAGAAGTATTATTGAAACAACTGATCATGATTCTTATGAAGTGTTTTTCCCCATCTTCATTAGACCTAAGAAAGATGGGGGCCACAGACTCATTCTAAATCTCAAAGGACTAAACCAATTTGTCACTTATCACCATTTTTAAAATGGAAACGCTCCAGTCAATAATAGTCCGATTAGTCGAAAAGAATTGCTATATGGCCTCGCTTGACCTCAAGGACGCTTATTATACGGTTGGCGTGAATCCCTCGCACAGAAAATACCTTCGTTTCATATGGAAAAATGTCCTGTATCAGTTCACGTGCCTACCTAACAGGTTATCCTCTTGTCCCAGAAAACTCACTAAATTGCTAAAACCGCCGCTTACCGAGCTACATTTCAGCTAGTTATATTGATGACCTTTACCTCCAAGGGAGAACATACGATCTTTGTGTCTCTAACGTGATTGACACCTTTATTCAATTCGATACCTTGGGGTTTACAATCCACCCAGAAAAGTCTGTATTTAAACCAGCTTCCCAACGCTTAGTCCTATTAGGCTTTATTATTGACTCGGTCGCCATGACTATTACACTGACCCCTGAAAAGGCCTTGAAAGTTAAAGAAGCTTACACCACCCTTCTAGGACAGGGCCCTACGACAATTCGGCAAGTAGCCTGTGTGATAGGAAAAATTATCTCATCGTTCCCTGGGGGTCATGCATGGACAACGTTATTATAGAGCCCTTGAGCATGCCAAAACTGCATCTCTCAAAACTGGCAAAGGCGATTTTGACAGTCAGATGTCCTTAACGGAAGATTGCAAAAAGGAACTCCAGTGGTGGGTGGACAATGTCGTGAGTTCCCATAACGTCCCATGAACAGCCCTGAAACACCCTCACCACCGACGCATCTCAAAATGTTTGGGAGGCGGTTTACAATGACACAAGCACTGGAGGGTTTTTGGTCTGATTGGTCCGACGAGGGAAAAATTACATCACATAAACTACTGTACCTCGAATTATTAGCGGTATTCATGGGCCTACAAACATTTTGTAAAACAAATTACAACACCAATCTTAGAATCCTCACAGATAACACAACTGCAATAGCAATCCTAAATCATATGGGGACTAGCCATTCAGCCCCTTGCAATCACCTAGGAAGAAAAATTTGGGAATGGTGCATCGATCGCCAAATATAGCTCAGTGCTGCCCACATCCCTGGGGTTTATAATATCAAGGCCGATTTGGAATCGAGACGAACCAACGATAATGTACCAGTCAAATCCAAGAGCGCCCATCCCCCCCCCCCCCCCCGGCAAACCCCCGGGCATTGGACCTTTTTTAAAAATATTGGTCAAATGCCCACTATGTGGGCAGTTTATACGGTCAAATGCCCCACCGGACAGGGCTTCACAGAGCGTCAAATGCCCCACCGTCCGAGCAAGGAGTTTTTAAAGTAACTAGTTAAAGGAATTTTTACAACGTTTCACACCATTTAATGTAACAATTTATACAAATTTTTATTTTATACAGTAAGCCCACATTGGACAAGCCTTTTCAAAAACGCAGAGATGCACCAACAAAACAGATAATATAACTGTAGAATTTCCTGTGCGCTTTCATGGCGACAGAATATTATAAAATATGACTATAAAAAATTACTTTACCTTTCGATACGAGCTCGGAAAGTTTCCCGCTAAAACGCCTTTCAGGATTTCCTTGTCCGAGCTCCACACTTTAAACAAAGGCATCTGAACTCCAGAATAATGAATATTTATAACGAAAGAGGTCAACCGAGTCAACAGACACAACAGCAAAACCATGTGGAAACTACCGGAAAAGAATGGTTTACGAAATCCTTTACCTTGCGACCGCTGACCTACGTTTTTGTCGAAGTCAAATGCCTGCCCCGTCGGGCCTCGTTTCACGTCAAATGCCCCACTATGCGGCGGAGCTAACCACTAGTCAAATGCTCGGGGTATGCCTGGGGAGGGGGGGGGGGGGTGGATGGGCGCTCTTGGATTTGACTGGTACATAACACGTACGGAATGGATACTTGATACCGCCTCCCTCGGCAATGCACTGTCGCAACTAAGCTTGCGCCCGACTATAGGCCTTTTTCGCATCACGATTAAATAATCAATTTCCTCAATACGAAGACACCTTGAGCCCATAGAACTAGTTGCTTACTGAAACAGAATGAAAACGAAACAGCCTATGCGTAGTTTCGCACATAAAGCGTTATCTGCATATCACTATAAAGGAGCTCAGGCCGGGGACACAACTGTCAACTTCTTATTAGTTTTATCAAACCACATAATCCGGTCTCAGGAAAATGGGTCAAGTCCATTCTTGACAATGCGGGCATTGATGTCACGAAATTCTCCGGAAATAGCGCTAGACCCGCAGCGACTTCCTATGGAACGAAAACTCCCTGGTCTTTACTCTCCAAGAAATACTTTTAAAAGGCCGGCGGCTGGTCTAATGCGCAAACATTTGCTACCTACTATAATAAGCCTATAGAGAGCAACTTTGGTGCAAGCATTTTAGAACATTTTCTGGGTACTCCTCCTAGTTTTATATCCGTTTACCCCAGGCGGTGTGCGTCACGACTTGCAATGCCCCATGGGTTAATTTGTGGAGCGGCTCATTTTCCCTTCGTCTCGACGGAGTGAGCATCTCCTACGTTTGCGTTATTTAGCCTGAATTTAAATCTAGCACCTTTTCTTTGGTAAAGTAATCAAATATACAAGTCTGCAAACGCAAAACTACTTCGTAAAGGCCAGTTTTTCTTTTTCTCAGAGACACTATTCTGATTTAAATCGAAACATACAATCCGTTAATAAACAAGACAACCGGAAAGATCAAATTTATGCACGGGTCAACGCCACGAGACATAAATCACGCAAAGACCGCTCTACGTATTATACAGAACAAGCACTACAAACGCCGACAAAAGAAGCCACTTTGAACATCAAAACCTATGAAAGTTTGAATGTTTTCTTCCTTCAACAATAACTGAGGAAAAATAGGCCGAAAAAAGACCAAACAAGAAGATGATAAAGGACGCGCGTGACCGCCGCCTGGGCGCAGAAAATTATTGTTACTCACCAGGAGACCTAGGCGAGTTGGTGAACTTATCAATTTTGAACGGCTTCAACCAAGAAAACTAAAAGGGGTAGACCCGGGTAGACCCTGAAATTCTCAAAGAAGAAAGGCTAAATTAACTGTATGTCCCAAATTATTGACGAAAAACAAACGTGTAAAGGAATGAGAAGTCTAAGAAAAGGTGTAAAAGTTCAGTTTACGATAATGTGGCAATTGAACCGAGTAGGTTTACTTTGAGATCAGCTAAGGCAGTCATTGTGCTCGAATGTAACATTTAATTGTAGCCATAACGAAGAAGGGATATTTCTCTTTAATTCTGCCTGAAAACATTTTCAATTGACATCGCTGAAATCCTTGAAAAGGAACAATTTTTTCAACTCCACGCGCTGAAATAGCTTCTTGTTTGTCGCGAGGACTATTGTTTAAACAACGGCTTGCTATTGGTCAAATCTCGTGACGCACACCGCCTGCGTTTACCCGTAAGTTTGTTCGATAGAAGATACCATTTCGCATGCATGTAACGTATGGCCATCTGTGACCAAATACTTCTTCGTGTTTCCAGGGCTTTCAAATCTCATGTAACTCCGTAGTGACTCGGACTGATGTCGAGGTAGAATTCAAAAATTACACGAGACTTACCTAAGTGGATGTTTGATTGGAATTCTTCCTCGTCATCAGTCAGGAACGAAGGAGTTACATGCCCAGCCCTTGCGGTTTTTCCCTCCCGTAATCCTTCGTTCCCTTTTTCTCCACTTGAAAGTACTGCTTCCAAGATACGTGTAGCTTTCATTTGAATGGAAAAACTTCGGGCTCGAAACTTTAGGACATCAAGAAAACTGAAAGTGATAATCGAGGTCAACGGGATGGGTTAACTTCTCCACTCTCGCACGCAGACATCACAAATGTCACGCGCTAGATTTGGGAAGCGATAATATTAAAAAGATAAAATTCTCGTTTCGTAAGAAGATAGGTAAGTAGTGAACAGTCAGGACGATACAGGTATATTAAAGATTATTGCTCTTTATTTGAAGTGTTTTGAAAGGTTTAAAAAAACTATTTAGTTGCCTTTCATGCATGATCAGTTTGCGTTACTATATGTTGCTCCAGGATGCTGGAATTCTCGGCGCAGTCGAACAGCCTCCTCCTCTTACAGCACCACTATACAGCTTCCTCTAGCGGACGTCCTCAAGGCTGGGGGATGGTCTAACGCTCGAACATTTGCTGAACACTAATAAGTCCTTTAGTGGCAACCTCGGACAAACCCTCTTGAATCATTTTGACCCCGGTGTTCAGGTTGACTAGTAGCCCTTTTTACCGTTCTTATATATAATCACCGGAAATGTAATCGTATCTATACATCGTCTAGATATTCTGAGTTGACAACATATTTGTCACGCCATTTTTCGTTTGGTTCTATTAAAGTCCAATTGTTGTTGTTTTATTGGACGTCCTATTACGTCTCCTATTATGACTTCGTACCTCACTAATATTTGGTACGTTGCATGACCCTGTACGTTGGAGCTCACAGTACACATGGTACTCCGTAGTGACTTAGGACTGATGACAGATAGAATTTTACAATTAAACAAGTTCTGTAAGTTGACGTTTGATTTGAATTGCATCCTGTCATCAGTCCGGAACGAAGGAGTAACATGCCCTCCCTATTAGTCTCCCACGCAGCCGTTATTTGTCTCGTCACGCAACGCTCCTCCCCACGCAGCCGTTATTTGTCTCGTCACGCAACGCTCCTCCCCACTAACGGCTGCTCAAACCTGGACCACATTCCTTTGCCATTGTGTTTGCGATAAATTCAGCGAACCAATCATGTATCAGCAAAATGAAAATGACGTCAGATTTCGCGCGAAAAAAAGCCGGTGATTTCCGGTTTACGTGTGCCAGACATCGCACGTTACACTAACCGCAGACTTGCGGTAACATAAAATCATGGAATGAGTAATGAACTGCTCCTAAGCAGTAAATAATTCCTACTTAAACAGCTACTACTAATCTTGCAACTTTTTCAAAGTGAGCCAAAAAAACTCCATTGTTATGCCAAGAACTAGCAAATAAACGACTGCATAACTAAATAATCTAAACGGCTCTAGAAAGCGTAAATTCCTCCTGTAATCTGTGAAATCTTGACAATTGTAAGTATGTCCGTTATGGCGGTTGTTTAGAATATTGTAATTATTTTCTTTTTAAGTAGTTCTTTGTAATTAAAGTAAAAAAAAAATAAATTAAAAAAAAAGTAAATTCCTCCTGTCAGTATCACAGCTAGAGATTTTTTCCTAAAATCAAAGAAACGACAACATTTTCGAAACATTTAGAACAACAGGCCTGTTATAACTTAATTTTGATCTAAAAGGAAAAATCTATCAGGCACGTACTTGGGGTAGACTTTAATATTCTAAAGCTGGGCTAAAATGCTTTTAGCGACAAGCAGGATTTGTGCTATGTCTGTCACCTTTTATAACAACTACGCTTCTGTTGAGCCATACACGACAGAATATTCGCCTTTCTCGATCTTCGAACCAAAGGTGAGACCACGACAACGATGTGACCCGTCTATTTGCTGCTGTTTGGAATCATGGTCAAACACCAGAGTAGATTGAGGATTTTCCGAAGCCCGTCGGCAAGTTAACAAATAAGTCTTTCTTGTCAACGATTATTTTACGAATGGCCTGCTTCTGGTGAACATTTAGATCGGGTGTTTTAAACATTGACGACACTGCACGAAAACCTTTATTCAGCGTCGCCATCCAACTGAGTCAACGATAAAACGCAGGCTATGATTGGACGAGTCACGCGTAGAGAATTTGGCGCGAGCAAGTTCCGAAAATGGCACTGCAACTGTGATTGGCTTAAATCTGCAAAGGAATGTGGTTCAGGTTTGAGCAGCCGTTAGTGGGGAAGAGCGTTGCGTGACGAGACAAATAACGGCTGCGTGGGAGACTACCTCCCTATTGGCATTTACCCATCCCTTCTCCTTCGTTCCTGTGACCTCCAACAAGCCCTTTCTTTAAATAATGGCTCAATAAGCTAGCGTGCGTGCTTCTCATGTTACTCCTTCGTTCCGGACTGATGACAGGATAGAATTCAAATCAAACGTCAACTTACAGGTAAGTCTCGTTTAATTGTTTAGATACTATGATAAGAACACAAGAGTCGAGTAGCATATTTTTTGAAAGCGGTTTAGCGAGCGCATGTTTGTGGCCTGACAAAGCGATATATTCCTACGTTGATGATTTAGTTAACTACGATTTTAGAGAACGTTAGAAGAGAGAGCAATTTATTTGGCCGTATTTTATCAAAAATTCAAGCTCTCGTTATTTTGTTTATTCTGAATTAGAGTGATTCATTTGTAGCGCACGGTTTTGGCCTGACAAAGCCATATATTCATAGCTTGATTTAGTGAACTAAGACTTCAGACAACGTTCCAAGAGATAGAGAGCAATTTATTTGGCTGTATTTTATCAAAAATTCAAGAGTTCTTGTGACATCCTTTTAGCCTAAACCGTTTATCTCAATAAAGGTTAATAAACAGGTCGATTTTAATTAATGCGTCATTAAAAAGAAAGAAATATTTCCAGAATTTCTATATAAAATAAAGTAGATATTTACAAACGAAAGGAAAAGAAATGTAATTGTGAAATATAGATTTGGGTTATTAGAATTCAGAGTTTTTAAGCTTAGGTATTAGTACAAAACGCGTTTTTAGAGGAAAATATAACAAGAAATGTTATAATCATGATATTTTTAGAAAATAAGTATTTGATATCAAAGATGAAATCTGAAAACCTAAGGAAAGAAGCGGACGCATTTTGCCTGTTTACACGATCGCTGTTTTGAAAAATGCCCTGGCATTCAGTTAGGTAACATTCATACTGTTTAATTCTCTTCTGCATAGCAATGATTTCAGCGGCCTACGATTATGGCAGTTTTCATGTTTTAAGGGAACATGAGTTTCACCAATAAACTTATTGTTCGCTGTGGCATGTACGTCATTATAGGTCATTCCCTGTTTCAGTAACAATGCACGTTCACTAGCCGGGTTCTCATGTTTCGTGAACTTTGTAATGAAACGTTTATTTATATGTATTTACTGCTGGCATATTAGCAGCATGAAATTCGGTGGGAGTCTTTCTGGCTTTATTGGAAAAAGTATGAATATTCCCTTTATAATTATTATGTCAGATCAACTTGCAATTCCAGTACTAGGCCTTTGGAAATCGATCGGTCCGGTAGAGATGAATCATCATTCGTGCGCTTGAATTGGCTAACATCCTTTACGATGTGTGCTTAATATTACCCAATCAGTTGTAAAAATGAACTGATATTGTTTATAGCATTACGTTCCAAAGAAAGGGAAGAGAGAGTTTAAGGTAAGTAGTAGCATTGTTGCTGTACAGTGTGGAATCCATCTTACAACGGGTGCTTGAAAGTGATCAGAAAGAATTTCGCAAACGCTGTATGTACATGTGAATAAAAAAGGTTTATTTTATCAAGCGACAATAAGTGTGTAATCAGTAGAAAATTTCTTCTGATTCTTGTACAGTGTATATTTCAGGATTACATGTACTGATTTTGCCGGTTGGTCTTTAATCTTGGTTTGTAATTTTTGTTCATTTTAAGGCTCAAACATTTAGGTTTCAGTGACTTTTTAAGGCCTCATTTTGGTTCATTTTGGTCTGTTTTTGTTTGGGGGCTACGGGGCCTAGTTTTTAGTTTTCCTTATGGATGGTTTAATATATCTGGTATTCCGTCGAACTGTGAAATGGTTTATTTCGCTTCACGATCCATTTATATACAGTAGTATAAAATGAGACAGGCAAAAGTCGTAAAAAGTATTTTTAAAAAAGCCTTTAGAATAGCTTTCTAAAGTAGGTATACATTAGATCACCCTAGGAATATATGACATGTTGCTCGATTTAATATTGGTCCTTGATAATTTCAGCAGGGTTTCATGTTCACAAAAGAACTGATTAGAATTATTTTATCTGTCTATTATCCATGCCTTCATTGTAATAGCTCTCCTGATGTATATTAGGGTTTCTTTAATTTGGCTTAGACTCGTTTGTTGGATCGGCTGAAATTTTTATTCTGATCGTTGTGAAAATATTACTGAGAATCAGAAAATTTCTTAGGCCGTGATTTAGTGTCTATTTTAATAGACTTAAATAGTCTATGGCGTGCAAGACTTGTGAGAAAGTGTTTCTTCACGGATGTAGTCTAGTTTTTTTTTCTCTACTGCGTCTCGGTAATTATTTTCCTCTGGCCTGGTGTCGAAGAATTTAAAACATGTTTCAAAATCGCACAACATTTTTCTAAACTAAAGGATAAGGTTTGCTCTGTGACTATACAGTACATCACAAAAGGAAAGATCGCATAGCTTGTATATAACACTGACATTTATTGATTACTTAAATTAATGGCTTAAAATTATTAGCTTAAATAGAAACTTAAAAAAAAAACTTCTACAATGTCAATTTAATATTTCGACAATAAATTATTTTTGTTGAAGATATTGCATGTTACACATAATTTAAACAACCCAGGTTTAGATAAAAATCACTAACGGAAATGGTCTCTCGGACAGGAACCACCATTTAGTAAAAAGACTGGTGGTCTCTTTATGTACCTCCTCTCGCCCCACCTAAAAAGATGGTGTCTTGTTCTCATAGCCCCCGTTATATCAGGAGTAGAAACTGAGAGAAAGATAAAAATATTCCTGTGCCGTTTTACTAGCAATGCAAGCTTCATGCCGACAGAATATTAAACTCTCATCTCTGATTTTTAGGCCAAAAGAAAGGCGTCCATTACACTCATTAGATAGGTGGTATGCTGTGTAACCCCCTATCCCTACACAGGGTGGGTCCTCGTCGAGTATACTTGCTATGATCACTTCCCTAAGAGCCACCATCTGTAAAGTGATGCTGGCATTTTTGCTGCAGTAAATGACAATTGAAAGCTAGTAATTAATTGTATGAATGATAACAGTTATAGAAAACTTGCTCAATCTCTGAGCTGGATAACAAATCGAGATTTTGTTACCATGTACATGTGTTACACTCTGTTAAAAATGACGAGAATGCCATTATTTTATAAGTGGTGGTGCATGTCTAGGGAAGAACTGAAACAGTAACAACAATATTCCGACTTAATATGACAGCACTGCGTGACGGGAAAAAAAACTTACAGGAGATAGCCCAAAGGGCACTTTGATTTTTTTTGGTGTCACATTTGTAAATAAACACTGAATGGCAAGAGCCAACGGACAACTGCAAAAGCGTCGGATCCTGGTGGATCTAGTCAGCAAATTTAATATAAATACGAAAACTAATAAAGCAAGGCTGACTGTACAACTGGGATTATAATATTCTTTCCAATATTTCGTCAGGCACAGCCTGACTTCTTCAGGGTACTGAAGAAGTACTGGGTATTTGTGCATGCAAATTTATGCACGCATATATTATTACTGACCGGGTCGTCAGGTTACATACAAATTCTACAAAAATGGCTGCCGCGCTCGGCAATGTGCTTGGTTTTCAAAACCATAGTTTTGTCTTATGAGTAATAACACACTTTTAAAATATTCAAAATGGAAAGTCGGAGGGCTTTAAAGAATACTCAGAAGCCGTTTGTAGTGGAGAAAAAGGAGAGCTTATTCGACGAAATCTTTCTTCGAGGAACTTCATACATTTTTTTCTTCAATGCAGGGCTGTTTCTTTCGAAGAAGCGGAGTTTTAAAGAATTTTCAAGCAGCCGAGTCATACCGAGGTACTTTACCGTAAAAGAAGTTAGATTTTTCGATGGGAATTTATGTTGATATCAATTTGTGATTGACTTTTTGTTTGTGTTCTTGTTAGGTTTGGAGAAATGTTTATAAAACGTAATCAAATTCAGTCGTAATAATATCTGATATTATATAAACAAAACAAGACCTAATTTTACAGTTCTCCTCGCTAAAATTAAAAAAATAGCCCGGTCGTTTACTGATTTCATTGCTTCTAAAAATAGTGTTTTCAAATGTAACGTAAAGAAGTTTGGGAAATAAAAAGACGAGTGTGTGTTTCATCGGGAATCAATAAATTAAATATTCAAAACAAGTACGGTTGTCAACAGACGGTCGCGTATTACTGTTTTTGAGAATTGCTAAAATTGAAAAAAAATATCCCAGTCGTTTAGCAATTTAGATTTCCACCGATTTCCAAATCAGTTTCTTGGAGTAGTCATACTTGTAAGGGCCTGGTCGCATTGCAGTCAAAAACAAAAATTAGCCCGTGCAAAATGACATAAAAACAAAAACATTCCACAAAAAGCGTGCACCACAGGAGCGGTTTCTTTTGTTTTCCTCGATTTTTGCACGGACGGATTTTTGTTTTTGACTGTAGTGCAACCAGGCCCTAACAGGCCCGATCACACGCGATCGAATTACATTTCACATGCACACAAAATTTGTATGAAACGAAGCCTGGAAAAAAAATAATGGCAAAATCAAAGCAGTTATTTAAGGAACTAGCTTTATAGAAAAATTTCATTTCGATTTGTAATAGTAATTGGACTGAGTGGAGTACAATTCAGGGAGTAATCGGGCGAGTAATTTCAAATCGGCCGAACGCGTAGCGCGAGGACGATTTGAAATTACGGACCGAGCGCAGCGTGGTCCGTGCGTCATGACCGAGAGCCAAATATTTGAGTTGACCTTGTTTTAATACAAAACTTTCCTTCTTTTCAAATGTAAATCGCAATGTTCTTATGCTAACTTAAAAAGCAGGAAGGTTTGTATCAAAACAAAGTCAACTCCAGCCTCACTTTCACTCAAAGGCCAGGGTACCAAGCACATAACTGTAAGATGGTCTATTCGTGAAAATTTGTAAAAAAAATATATATTGACTATTGTGCCGGTAAACTCATAGAAAACCCCGCAAGAGAAACCTTAGATAAACAAGTCCAATTTTCCGATATAGCATCACCACACGCATTAAATAATTTCACAACTCAAGCAGTTTAAGGCCCGGGTTTAACGTGTGTTCGGAAAATATGGTTGACACTTAATATCTTCACCGAGAAAACCTAGATCAAAATAAAATTTTCCCTGAATGTTAATCTTGATGTTTTCTTTTGCCTTAACGCAAAAGTTTGGTCACGTGACATGTCACGTGATCAAAATTTTAAAATTACGTAAATCGACGATTTGGTAGCGAATTTTCTTTGTATAGTTAAATAAATTAGCTTTTCCGATGGAGGTTTAACATATTTAACCTTCTACGTTTGGAATGATTGTCCTCAAGTCTTTAAATTACAGTTATAAATAATTATAGGTTGAATTTTGGACTGAAAAATGACCTTTGTCCTCATAATTTTTTTTAAGAGATTAATGGACACTCATTCCAAACGTGAAGGGCTGGAGATATTTAGTCTGCATCAGAAAAGCGTTTTTATTTGACGTTTTCTCTTAAACCCGTCACCAACTCGTCAAATATTTGCTATTTTAAGAAAAATGGCCACGTGACATGTCACGTGACCTATGCCAAAGGTTATTATGCTTAGAAATGTTAAGGACGATAATATCTTTCTATGTGCCAAATTTCGAGTCAGTTCCATTCCATTTGTAAAAGTTATTACGTATAAACCGTTTTTTCCTGGTCAAAGCCCATGACCCAGGCCTTAAACTACTTGAGAACCCGAGTTTAGTGTCTTATTGCATATTGTGTTCTGTTAGAAGATGAGAGCAGAGATCTGTTTCTTGTAACCAATAAGTCGCTGCTCAAACCTGACACAAAAATTTCCCATGAAAAATAACTTGAATTAAATACAAACGTAAGCTTGGGCGCCGGGTGGATGATATGGGGTGGACGTGATACCCCTATTTAGACCCTTTGCAGACTAACTCAAACTGACAGTCAAATTTCTCTGTACAAACCGACTTTATTTTATACATTTTTTTTTTTACCTCAAGCAGAGAAAAGCAGAATTATTACCACAATTGGCGGTAATCTCGCAATCTGATTGGTCGATGCGGGTGGTAAATGAGAGTGCAGACAACGGTTCTGACGCTAACATCACGCAATGCAAGTTATAGACAATGCTTACTCTTTTTTAGCTGTCACGTTTTGAAACGAAACTTCGATTTTTCCTTGTATTTTTTCTAAATACTGTGGTAATAAACAGATTTCCACCGGTTTTCCGTGGTGTGGAATCTTATTTACCGCGATTTACGTCATCACATGGTCAAAATTTGTTGCTGACTCACTCGGCTGCGCCTCGTGAGTCCACAACATTTTGATCATGTGACGACATAAATCGTGGTAAATAAGAGTCCACACCACGGAAAACCAGTGGAAATTTGCTAAATAAATTATTTGTATATATAGTGTACATACATACATACTTTATTACCTTTCCCCAAAGGGGCTTTTCAAAGATAATTAAAAACTAACTAACTAAATGTATGTAGGTAACGCGTATTAAATCATAAACCTTTTTTACCTATTGTAACTTTATAGGCTGATTGAAAAAACCTCGTCGGGTGAAAGGTATAAATCATGAACGATACGACCGAACGACTTTCTGGGAAACAGAAACACACTTTTATAACAAGGTATGCCTAAAATCGTCCCCTGATAAAAACTAAAATGCCAATAAATGGAATGCTAACAAGCCTTATTTGGCTTGGTCCCAGAATTCCATTGTATCCTTTATAGTTTCTGTTTTTTCCCCCGATAACGTTTCTTCATTTACGTGTATAATAAATGGATCTTAATAGATATTATAATATTAAAACGTAGTATATTGAACTCTGGTGTATGTAACAGCCAGACATTAATACCATCACTGAACTGACCATATACTATTCACATGAATCTGAAGCCTGACTTCCGCTCAGGTTGTCGAAACGTCAGTCAATAGTGACCTTTACATTTGACTACGAGTACGAAATCGAGTACGAGTACGACTTTGGAATTTCGAGATTATTGTATTCCCCGAACTATAACTCTTTCCTTTTGCTGACTAACACATAAAAGAGCGTTAGGGATAAGATTGATGTGATAAGAAATTATACGAGGCACACGAATTTGGTTTGAAAACTCGTACTCGTACTCAATCTCGTACCCGTAGTCCAATCTAAAGGTCGCTATTGTCAATAATAACAACAGTTCTTTTCAGAACTACACTATCCCGGAAGATCACACTCGCGCCGGCGCAATGTACAATGCGAAACAAGGCGGTATAAAAAGCCTTCGTTCAAAATTAGCTGAAATACTTGTATACTACGGCGTCTATATCGGTATAAAATTGTTTTCTGAAGCGAAAAGCCCTGGGAAAGAGGTTGGGCTCAACTATACAAACCATGCCAAATTTAACGAATTCCTAATAAAATACGCTTTTAGCCAGTGCTTCAATTTATGAACACCGATTATATCGCACATAAACTTTTTAGAGTCGTTTTTGTTTCCTCACCGTCCGTCGTTTTGTTTCCTTACCGCCCGCCTCGATTAGCCTTTTACTATTTGCGGGTGGTAGGAGTTTAAAATTAAAAGAGTGTAAGAGATAAAGTTAAAGATGAAATTGAGCTTAAAGTTGATTTCGTTCCAAAACAGAGCGGAATTCAACACATTAGTTATTTATGACCGCTTTAGTCCTTTCAAGCGACGTCATATTTTTTTTTTTACACAAACATTTGTCCTGTACCACAATTGTGACTAGAGCTTCTTCTTTTCAATATTGCTACCAATAGTGTAACTAAATAAGAAAACGTATACTTCTGGAGGCACGCGTCTTAACCTAGCTAGCAAATAAATCTATAAAAAAAAAACAATAGGTCTTGTTGGAGCTTATATTAGTTTTAATACGTCTTTTAATTCTTCACTTTGCCGTAAATCTAAGAAGTTCTATCTGATTTCCTCGCAGGAAGCTTAAGTTAATTCCACCAGTCGTGGGATCTTCGACTAGCACCACAACTGGGTGTGAAAGTCTTCTGTAGTAGAAAATAATGTCTTTGTAACCAAATACGAAAAAAAGCGACTTTAGTCATGACCATTATTGTATAAAAAGAGAAAAACAACATTTTTTTTTGCATGAAACGTTCTCTTCACATGTTGCATTATAGAAAATGACCTAGAGACGAAAAAAAGGAGATCATGCATTCAAACACTCCAAACAAAAGTTAAGGAATTACCTGGTTTACTGAAAGAAACCTCAGAGTTAACGATCCACAGCTCAAAAATTCCTGTTTTGCCTAAGCAAACAGGAACAAATCTATTTCAAAGTTTACAAAATTCGTTGGCAGAAACGATACGAACTTCTATTGATTCCCTAATGCCACGAAGTTTCGAATGTTTCAACGAATGGTTTATTAAAAATATAATATCCACTCAGTTACTTACCATGAACTCTCATTCGTTTTCATCAAATTGAAGTGTGACGTCATCACCAACAAGCACAAAAGGCGCCCAGTATTTTACTTCACTGTACTTGTTTGATTCTCTGAGACATTTCATGGCCTGGTTCAGGGACTCGCTTGCACTTAGTCCTTTCACGAGGTGATGGTAGAAAGTTCTCATGAACTCCAGTGTGGCCTCGTCATCGATCGCCCACAGTGACACCAGAACAGAACGAGCGCCAACACCCATAAAAGCACGAGCAATACCGACCACACCTTCAGGATTGATCTCCCCTCGACCACTGTGACAACAACTAAGCACAACAAGCCTAGCTCTCAGCTTCACACTCATCACATCCGCCATCGTTAAAAGGTAATCCTCCTCTGTAGGGATAAGTGATTGGCGTCTTGGGTTTGGAGTTAGAGCTATTTCACCTGTTTCCATGCACCCATGTGCAGCAATGTGAACCAAGGCAACTGAACGCAGCCCTTTCAACACTTCATCTTTGGTGGCCTTTTCTCCCGTGAGAGGTGTCACCTTGAGAATCTGCCCAATCATTTCTACTTCCTTTTTGGCAAATGGAAGTTGATCTAAGATCTTCTCTCCCTTGCTGTCAGTAATATCTGCTACGTATGGATCTCCCACAAGTAGAGCACCACTCCTGCTGTGGTATTCTGATGAACAATCAGCAATCATTTTCAAACTGGTCAGCGAAGGAATCAATCTGATTCTGAATGATTCACTGAGGTACTTGGAATTGCGGTCCAGTAAGGCAGCATAAGGAGCCAGCCACAGTGGACCATCCGGGACAACAATAAGTTCATCACCTTGAACGAGTTCTGCAATTGGAGCAATTATGTAGTTGTACAAGATGGCTAAAGGATTTCCTTCAAAGACAGGAGGCTGTGAGCTTTTCTTAGGGGATCTCTCAACAGGGTGAACATCTTTTCGTACAAACGCATCCAAGGATCGATTCTCGCACCTAACTTCAGCACGGACACCAGTGTTTATATAAGCACTATGAATTAAGGACTGCCATGTTCTAGCTCTATTCTTTGAAAGTTTATTATCAAGCTCCTTTTTCCGGTGGTAAACAGGTTTACCTTTTGACAGTACCCAGATATTAATACTATTGTCAATGGCGTCTGTGGCTAGAAAAGCTGTGCTTGATGAAGTGCAGCTCAACAGGTCATCTTTCTTTTCTTCACAGTCTCTTGGCACGGACTGATCTGATTTAGAAGCATATTCCAATTCCATAAGATCGTTTAGAGCTTGCGCTCGTCCTCCTTCTGCAGCAAACAAAGCTTCTTTGATCTTGCCTTGTTTTAACAAAACTCCCCACAATCCAAAATAAGGTACGTCATAAAAACTTCGAAACCTAATCTTCCAATCATCTCTAGACCGTAGAAAACTTCTTACATCATTAAATGCCATAACGCTTGCCTGGTAACATTTTGCAGCTTTGTTGAATTCACCGCGTCTTTCAAAAGCTATGCCAAGATTGCTATATCACAGGACGAAATAATGGAATTAATTTGTTCTAAAGCTAACTTAAAGATTAACATTTGAGGTATTTAATGAACCTTTAGGTCCTGTACAAAAGACCTGAAATGAACCTTTAATTGAACTTTCAGGGACATATTAAAGTCTCCTTATGAAGCATTTCATGTAAGCTTTAATTTAAGATTAAAGACAACCTAAAGGTTCATTTCATAAACTTTTAAGATGTTCCCTAAATTGTCTTAAAGTCACCTGTAATTCACCTTTAATTGACCTTTAATTTAACCTAAATGTAGATTTCTTGAAAGTCACCTTTAATTGACCTTTAATTTAACCTAAATGTTTGGTAGATGTCCTTTAGGTCACCTTTAATTTAACTTTAATGTTTGGTGGTTTTCTTTAGTCACCTTTAATTTTCATTTAATTGTGCTTTTGGTAGTCACATTAAAAGTTACATTTTTGTATCTTTAATTCACCTTTATTTTCGGTTTAATATTTGATCTAGAGCCATTTTATTAATAATCAATTTTAAATTAAGGCCTGCTTCAGAGCAAACAAAGAAGATGAAAGTTGTATCCTTTCGAATTCTGGTTTACATTTTGTTTCTGTACTTTTTACCCCAAGGACAGTGACAATCAGTTATGGTCATGATTGTTTTGCAGGAGACAAGAAGTGTTGTTAAACCAGGATGATGTAAAAATCAGTGTATTTATTATCTCTTCTCTTACTTTAAATTCAACAAATAACAGAAATCAGATTATATATAGTGAACCAAGCAAATACATGTAGAGCCAATAGTTCAAGCCCCAAATACTACAAATATCTATGTACATTAATACATGTGATAGGCCTTATGCATGATGACATCAGACTGGCTAATTTCACCCCTAAGCCTCCCTTTCTGCAAAGTGTAAACATGCAAAAATCTCATGAATGTATTCTCAAAGGAGCAAATCCAAAAATAATACCCACTTAAAAACAACACGAAGTTGGCAAAAGTTTGCAAAGAATTTCTAACAAATGAGGCTTGGTGGTGAATTTTGAGCCGGTGACATCATCATCATGCATAAGTTATATTATTGTGTTGTTGATCTTGTCTTCTTTGCCCATCCAAGGGACATTACTGGTCTGTGTTGTTGATACACTGATACAAAATGTAAGCATAATGCATATCAAGCTTGATAATTTCATAAAACTAGACCCAACCTCAAGCTGTTTATAAAAGATAATTATTTCAAACTACTAGTATATATTGCCACTTGTTGTTGATCCTAAAAAAAAGCTAATAATACCACAACTAATTTTGGTGTTTGTAGCTTCATATTATTCTTACATTGCTTACATGAACCAGATTTTACTAAATCATCATTCAGATCAGGTGTACTAAAATAATAAATAACAACAAACAAGACATTCTCTGGATTTCAGTAAAACTAGCAAAAACTACTAATAGTACTGTATTCGTTTACAGTCAAAACAGGTCAAGCGTTCCTGCATAGACTGAGTGAATGAATGAATTCATTATTGCAATATTTGATTTCATTACTCAATTCAATAATGCGCTCTTCAAATAAAGAATGCAAAATTCAAAAGCGGTTTCACATGCGCTTGTCATGTGAGAATTTTATACGGTAGGTTTCCTGATATTCAAATACAATGTACGTCAGCCAAGGGTCTTCGCATTTTTCTTTTCGTTTTGTTTTGCCAATTACTTTTTAACCTTCTCAAAATACCAAAGAGCCTTTTCTGTGTTTTAACATTCCGAAGGAAATTTTAAAAAGCTGGTATCGGAACTTAGAAGAGAGAACAAAACAAATTGCAAATATGGTTGTCAAATTTGCAAGGGGCATGTGTGTGAGTCTTTTTTGAATTAATTTTTGCATTCTTCAGTGAAATCAAATATTGCAATAATGAATTCAATAATTCACTTTTGCAAACATAAATTGGAGAATTTGTTGAATTTTTAAACACGAAGTTCCGGTACGTATAAAAGGAGCCTGGCCTCGCCATTCTCACCTCCAGTCGTCAATCAACCACTGAAGAATTAACACCTGACAAAAAACATGCGTCATAACTATGACCATTGCTAACACAATTCGGAAAAATTTTATGAAAGTTATATCTGAAATCTTTATGAACTTCTATTTCTTTTTTTTACGAAGGTAAAATCTTGGTTTAATTCGATTTTTGAAGCAAATTATATTTAAAGGACGCACAAGTTAACCACATTTTGTGACTGAAAGATGCAAAATGGGGGAGGAGCTAAGCATTTTATACCGGAACGTCATGTTAAAAGCATTAGAAAACTTGGCAGTGGGTTAACGAACAGCCCATTGTGGAAAGCCATCAGGGGGCTGTCGTTCTGACAATAGCGAAGCGCACAATTACTATTTATAGAACTAAAACTCAGACAAACAAACCAAAAGTGACTCTCAGGGGATTCCTAATAAGGAATTTCTATTGTCAGAAATGCAAGAATAAACAAGAATAAATTATAAACTCAGACAAACATGAGTACTGACGTCATTTGTGCGCTTTGCTATTCAGGAGCTACAGTCCTATGTACAATTCTTTCTAGTGTGCTCTTAGTCAATGATTTCCAGTAATATTTATGAAGCCTCTTCTTCTTTCTCCTCAACCACCTACTTTCCCAGCCAAGTCTCCGTACTTTATATCCAGTAAGCTTTCGATTGCCAGCATCATCATCCTCATGCACTATCTTCACTGCTCATGGCATCTATCACCAGCACCTCAGCTACTTTCCCTTTTTCATGTACATCTGCCCATGGAACCATTTCAAGGGCAGAAGTCAATCTGGTCAATTTCTGAAAGTTAATAGTTGATTGCTTAGACACTAAAGCTTGATTTAAAATCAGATGTTTGGACAGGATGAACTGAGTCATGTATATGAATTAAAATACATGTAAGAAACATGTAAAACAGAAATACAGTTAATCTCTCTGGATGTGCACTCTCATAAGCAGACAGCAAATGTCCCATCTGGTCATTGTATTTCCAATTCAAATTCCTGAAGTAATAGAAAGCTTCATGTTAAAGCTAAGTAATGTGCATATCTTTACACAAGTAAGTTAAGAGTGGATAATTTATGTTCAGGGCTGATAGCAGCACCCGGGTGCCAACTAACTTCTGTCTTTGGATGACAAGCAAATTACTGAGTTTATGCACATAGCATAACTGCTATATACTGTACAGTGTATAATTATAAGGCACCCTAGATTTATAGTTGGACTCCCTTTGCACTCCCTTTGATAACTCTTAGACCACAGCCTTGATGTTATAGCAAAATATATAATTAAGTAACTATCCACCATGAAAAATCTTCTATATACAATGCCTGGCAATCTGCAAAGGGCTTCTAATGATCACCCACTCAGACTCATTTCATGAGAACAGAAACTGTTGGGAGGATATTTTATTAACTGTTCCTTTGGAGAGATCTTTTGGAAGTTTTACTCATTCAAATACAAGTTTAATCTTCTTTATTGATTGCTTATCATTAGTTATACTCACTCCTCGTCTACAGCTGTAGGTTGAAGCCAGCAAAGTCCTCTTTTTTGGTCAATACCTTATATATTGTCCTCACTGATCTCTGAAAAATATTAATGGTTTACATGTAATTTAATGTGATTAAAAAATAATACCTCGCTCCCCACCAAGGTTCCCTTATATTAAATGAAACTTTTAATCCTCAGAGACATACAGGGATCCCTTTCGTAATCGAACATTTTCAAACTCACAAAAAAACATTTTGTCAATTGAGCACAATCAAATGTTTGATTATCAAACGGACAGCAATCAAACTCAGTCGAACATTAATGGAACGTTCAATTACTGAACGCATGGCTGCTATTGAAGACTTCGAAAAACTCATGTCGACAGCGTTCTGGTCAGTCATCATCATTATTTGGATGTCGAACAGTAAAAATCCTTTCAGGATCTCACTACCCTACAAAAAATACCAGGCAGGATCCCCCCCACCCCACCCTCACAGTTGGCTTTGGATGTACCTATCAGAGTATGAAAATTGTAATCCATATAGATTAAAATGTTGCAGTTGACGTTTTCAGGGTTTTTAATCATTATTATTATGAACACAATTTATGCTATAATAGCATAGCTACGACGAAGGAACTAAAATATATTAAGTTACAATAAAACCGCTGTTGCGGTAGCTTAATGAATAAATTATGCAAGCACTAATTTTCATCCACGCGCGAAAATATAAACGGTTTAAACAATAATTCTAAAAAGCCAATTTTTAGTCGCACATCAAAATATTTGGGCTTTCTTGGTTGGAAAACTTTATTTTATTTCAATTTATCCATAGAAGAATGAAGAGATCGCAATAAACTCAATTATTTTACGCTTGTGCGAGTCTGAATAATTTATGCACCGCGGCATAATTTTGCGCGCCAGAACCGTTAACTCGTTTTTAAACTAAAAATACAAGAAGTCACTGTAAAAGAATTATTCTACGGACCACTGTGTTAATTCTCCTGCAAAGAATACATTATATCCATGCACGTGTGTAATTTATACCGTTAAATTAAATTAAGCTTAATTTATACCGTTAAATGTTCAATTCTTCTACTTACTCTACATGCGGCAGGAACTGCAATAGTCCTTGTTGCACATCGAAGTCTTGCACGAGGATGACCTCGGGGAGGATTTTCTGGCTCGTTCAACCGCCGTTTGATTCGCTGTAGTACTTCAGCTTGCGATTTATTCGCTTGATCGTGCTCCTGTCGGAGCTTTGCATTGTCCGCGGCAAGATCACGGTTACTCCTTATGAGCTCTCCCAGAAGAACAAGTCATCCAACAAGCCCTCTCTTATTCTATCGATTTGTTCTTCCATAGTAAACAAAACCTCCTTAAATGTGAAAGAGTAAAATGCAACGCAGTAAAAAGCTAGTAGACGAAAGGTAGATGACGAAAGCTTGTGTGCTCAGAACGCGACCGTTAAAGCAAGAGGACTTTCGTAAAAGCGCGCGATTTTTTTATAAATCCGGCCCCCCGATGTTTTGCCTCGTACTGGGTTAGTGATTTATGTATGACACAATGAAATGTCTTGACGTTACAAATTACTTAATTTAGTCCGAGATGATTGTATTACTTGAATGCTCTTGAATGTCATACATGTAGCGTACTGTCCTCGATCTTATTAGCGAGCTTAAGATCCAGGACGCGACGGTTTTGAGACGCGGCCGGAAGTAATATTTCACAGAAAAGCAGCAGTCCGCTTGCCTCGGAGTGCTGGCTCGCAGCGTCGCCGTCGCGTAGAGAACTCGAGTCAGAAGGATTTGGCGTTGTGTAGAAAACGTGAGTATTAAATGTTGTTGTTTTGAAGAAAACGGTGTATTAAGTGCCAACTCTAAACATAAATCGAAACCTTGATTCATATTGAAACTTTCTAGCGAAATTTACGCCGCAAAAATGGGAAAGCTCTGACTTTAATATTTAAACTTTATTTACAGGTTGACTTAGGTTAGCGAAGAATGGCTTCGACAAAATCTTCGAAGTAAGCTGTGCCTCCAAGCTTCCTCTTTTTTCCCCCTGTTTTCCCCCCTTGTATTTAGCAAAATTAAGCGTTAATTTGCTAAGAACATGCAAGAAGTGATGTTTCGTAGAATTAAGCACAAAATTATTTTCAACTCAGTCTGAGCTCAAATTAAACTCGGTTTTAAAGATGTTGTTGTTTTATTTTTTCTTTTAGTTCGGTGATGTCTTGGACAAACGACCACGGCATAATCCTGTGTAGGGAAGTTGCCAAGTCCACACAGAGAAGAAGCCTGTGGGAAAAAATTGCCGACTTTGAATAAATGTCCAGTTCCTAAATTTAGCGTTGATAAGCGGTCGGTTCGCGACCCCGTGGGAGTTCTTGTTATTAGGTACAAGAAAAAACTGAGGGATGAAGAAAAAGCTGCGGGAACTATTAAACGCCAGACGAACCCTCCGAATTAGAGAACGCTTTGGATAGGAGGAACTCTTAAGGTTTCAACAAGTAAAGAGATATCTCCCTTTTCCACGCGAAAATTTGCTTTACATTTAGACGGGTCTTCATTTACAAGAGAAAATTTCTCATACGACGAGTGAGCAAATGGAGGATTCTGCGGTGTGTATGCCTAGTACAACACGGCAAATTCTTCATCATCAAAGATTTCTTCTTCCAAGCACAATAACAACATTTCTTGGACTTTTTTGAACGAGCTCATTTTATATTTTGCGTTTTCTTTTGTCAAAAACAAAAATCATGAACAACCGCGTCGCATCGCAAAACTTAAAAGTTTATTTTTCCCGAGCTTAGAACGGCGTTCTCGTTCCAGGCTTTAGCTCGGTCACCGCGTTCTAAAAGCCGTCGCGTCCTGGATCTTAAGCTCCCTATTATCGCTGACCAGTAATACAAAGGTCTTCGAAGGCATGGTGAATTTGGAGAAGGGCTCACTAAATACTAGCTGACTTACAAGACTTCAACATTTGAGATTTGAAAGGTACGTTCGACGTTTTTTTGTTACTATTCGGCAAGTATTTGCCAAGAAGGTAGCTTTACTCGTGGGATATTTTCAGGAATAAACTGTACAATAAGACTTGCTAACTATATTAAAGTTAAATTTGTCGTCCATGGAATGACAATAGTCCTTTATTGTCAATCGTAAAAGCTGTTCTGCATTGAACCGTGCATTTACATACATACATACATACATACATACATACATACATACATACATACATACATACATACATACATACATACATACATACATACATAATTACCTCAGTGGGGCTTTTGATACAGAGGACTTGAATGAAAGCAACTCTGATGACTATTAAACCAATTGGTGAGAACATATATTGTGCTCCTCTTGCCATCAAAGCCTGGCCTATGCAATCGACGAAATCGATAATCGATGAAAATCGATAACAATCGATGTCAATTAATCGATTGATATTGGAAATCGATGACCAATCGATGAAATAAAATTTTGTGACTTTTAATTTGATTGATGTCATCGATTTTCATCGACTCCCTTATCATGGGATATTTGATGGATAACAACAATTATAAGATATAAC
This sequence comes from Cladopsammia gracilis, assembly GCA_022457155.1. Lineage (NCBI taxonomy): Eukaryota > Metazoa > Cnidaria > Anthozoa > Scleractinia > Dendrophylliidae > Cladopsammia > Cladopsammia gracilis. The sequence goes on along the minus strand of JAJGOT010000152.1, from coordinate 1,419,731 downwards.
AAAAATTATTAACAATGCATTAGTTTTTACCTAGGCTTTCTTTAATTTCTGGTTTATTAATAACAGTAACGGGTGCCTCTCACGCGGCTTAACTAATAAGGTTAAATATGAAAAAACGCCTAATTACCCCATGGAAGTCGCGTTACCAATGTACTATGCCGGGAAGATTGAAAATTGATAATTTCTGTATAGAAATTAAAACAGACAGAAAAAGTGGATGAATAACCAGTCGAAACCAGGCAAAACAAGCTGTGATCTTACCAAATGGTCGATGACAATCGATGTAATTAGTGATAGTTTTTGCGTGACTATCGATTGGTCATCGATTGGCTGATGCCAATCAATATCAATTAACTGATTGTTATCGATCGATATCAATTGATCGATTGGGTTCCGATGATTGATTTTCATCGATTGCATAGGCCAGGATCAAAGACAAGTACAAAGCTTCGCTGCAAATAACACTAAAATATATAACTTTGTGTGTTTAAAAGCTGACAATAATGTGTGTATGCTTTCAGGTAGTTTCCAAGCTTCTGTTACGATGAAATCTACCACTGGCAATAATAAACAAAGTATGTAGAACTTGGTATGAAACATTTTTAAAAACAGTATATTAGAGCTTCTGAGGTGATAAATCTACCAGCAGTACCAGCAGTAAACTAAGAAAATCTGAAAAACTGTGTTTGACTGGCCACATTAAATATCAGATTTAAATAAAAATGATTTTGGCTTTTAAAATTGAGAGCTTTAGTTTCCTAGGCTTTTCATGTGAGATCTTAATGCTTGGTACAGTTTACGAGTGGCGGCATTTTGCCAGATCTTTGAGTATCTGTACCATTTTGAGTGGCCACATGAAATTTCAGATTTAAAAATGATTTTGGCTTTATAATTTTTTTTGAGGTTTAGAATTGAGAGCTTTAGTTTTCTAGGCTTTCATGTGAGATCTTAATGCTTGGTACAGTTTACGAGTGGCGGCATTTTGCCAGATCTTTGAGTATCTGTACCATTTTGAGTGGCCACATGAAGTATCAGATTTAAAAATAATTTTGGCTTTATAAATTTTTTTTGAAGTTTAAATTGAGAGCTTTAGTTTTCTAGGCTTTTCATGTGAGATCTTAATGTTTGGTACAGTTTACGAGTGGCGGCATTTTGCCAGATCTTTGAGTATCTGTACCATTTTGAGTGGCCACATGAAGTATCAGATTTAAAAATGATTTTGGCTTTATAAATGTTTTTTGAAGTTTAAAATTGATAGCTTTAGTTTTCTAGGCTTTTCATGTGAGATCTTAATGTTTGGTACAGTTTACGAGTGGCGGCATTTTGCCAGATCTTTGAGTCTCTGTACCATTTTGAGTGGCCACATGAAATTTCAGATTTAAAAATGATTTTGGCTTTATAAATTTTTTTGTGGTTTAGAATTGAGAGCTTTAGTTTTCTAGGCTTTCCATGTGAGATCTTAATGTTTGATACAGTTTACGAGTGGCAGCATTTTGCCAGATCTTTGACTGGAGTCTCTGTACCATTTTGAGTGGCCACATGAAGTATCAGATTTAAAAATGATTTTGGCTTTATAAATTTTTTTGAAGTTTAAAATTGAGAGCTTTAGCTTTCTAGGCTTTTCATGTGAGATCTTAATGCTTGGTACAGTTTACGAGTGGCGGCATTTTGCCAGATCTTTGGGTCTCTGTGCCATTTTGAGTGGCCACATGAGGTTGAGTTTCTGTGCCTTGTGCAGATTAAAGAAATTAATGCCCTCTTGATACATGTATATTTGTGCTATAAATTGTTAACAATAAATAATTGTGTTGCTGTTATTCTTAGGACAAATGTGACTCAAGCAAGAGAATCCACAGTTACTTGGCCACTTTACATCAGTAAAATCTAATGACTTGTGAGAAATAAATATTTATTTACAATGGACATTTCATGTGGAATGTATTTATTAACATTGCACAAGCCTGTTTGTTCTCAGGGTTCTCACTAAGTTTTAGAGTAGACGGTTGAGATATAATAGTAGGCGGCTTAGCAATTGAGTGCTGAAGGCACGCCCATCTCTAGGGTGGTCTGGGGCAGGGCTCGAAGTAGAAAAAAATTATAGCCTGCCTTTTTTTTAATTTTTGGCAGGCCAAACAAATTTTGACCTGCCATTTATTTTTTTGGGCTGCCACGTACTAAAATTTTTACTATTAATGAAATCGTAGCATTTTTTGAGACGCCTCATCGTAGGGGTGTAACGATTCATATTCCTTGCGATTCGATTCGATTTCGATTATTGCCTTTCGATTTCGAATATTTCGATTCGATTATGCAAATATTTCTTGCGGATAGTTTTAGACTTATCTGTTGTACTGTCTTTAGCCGGAAAACCACAATATTTTCCACACAGCTGATCTAAAAGATGCAGGCAGAATCACGATTGCTTGGTCGTTCGTCGCCATGTTTGAGAACGTGACAATGAGCATGTTGCACATGGTTTGCAGCAGGAAAGGCAGCAGAAAGAAAGAAAGGAAAAAGAAAGAAAGAAAGAAAGGCAGCAGTTTTACCGGCCAACGCAAAATGGCACACGAACTGCAAATGCCTTTGCTCGTCAATCAAAAACGCAGATTTTAAAGAGTTCTGAATTTTGATTTCACAATGTAATAACTCATTGAGGGCACCCTGGAAAAGGTATGCAAAAATCGAACCAAAATCGAAACGTGGAAGCAAAGCATCGTGAATCGAACCGAATGGTCATAATCGCGATTAATCGAGAATTCGATTAATCGTTACACCACTACCTCATCGCGCAAAAAAAAATCACGTAAAAAAAATCCAGACTCCCATCAGAGATGTAGCAAACGGGAAAATCGACTAAAGTTTGGGAGATCCTTAATACTTTAAATTACATTTGTTTACATCAAACCTTAGCAAGAGTGAAGACAGTGAAGCATTGTTTTATTCTTTTTATCTTTCGTACTTTCGAACTTCCGACTTCTCTTCATGCTATTTATTATTTATTATGATAATTTTATTTAAAGCAGTCTGCAATACTTTGTTAAGAGTGAAGACTTAATTGGTAAATAAATAAATAAGTTAGAAAGTTTTTTTGAAGCAAAATAACATAGATTTTATTCCAGACAGAAACACCACGAATATTCACGGTTTGGTTTGGTTCATGGTTTCAGATTATACATGTAGACTATGCACACGAAAGTAAAGTGAAAGGGCGCAAGCAAACCAGGCAAAAATATCTTCAAACGAAAATCAACGCATCCGAAGTTTCGTTATAAAAGCTTTTATTTCTGTTTTTGTTTTATAATCGGCTGATTTTTTCCCGCTTTTCCCGGTGATTTTTAGCCGGCAAAAATCTCACAGTAGCTGACGATATCGCTGGTCACCTGCGCTGTTGACAACCCTGTTTAACCGGTAATATTTTTAATCGGGAACGATGGATTCGTGGAAAGGAATAGTAGATAAAGGAGCATAGCAAGAGGAGTAGAGAGTGTCACAGAACCAGTCCAGTAATTTCGCCTGCCATTTTATTATCCATTTGGCAGTTCTTCATTATTTTCGCCTGCCAAACATGAAATTTGGCCTGCCATTTGGCCATTGGCAGGCCGCTATTTCGAGCCCTGCTGGGGGCATGCCCCCCAGGAAAATTTGAAAATCTAGATGCTCAGAATTGCCATTTCATGCATTTTTGGCAAGACATTTTTCATAAAGCCCTCAACTGAGGGATTACGAGAAACCTGTCTGTTCATTAGTTTTACGTACAACTTTCACTGTACATTCAAGTTTGTTTAACACAAGCCTTTTCACTGAAAAGTAGGCGGCTCAAAATTCGAAGAAGCTGGTTTTTTAGCCGGTTGCCGACACTTAATGAGAATCCTGGTTCTTCATAAGAAAAATTATAAGGAGCTCAAAAGCTCCCAATTATGAAATCCAGGGTGGTCAGTTCAGTTTGTGCAAACAGTAAGGGCTGGTAATTTTTTTTGTTCAACAAAACTGTGGTCTAAACTGACCCTAATAGTTAAACGATGCATGTTTACTGTAATCAGTGTCAAGAAATCATATGCAGCATAGACAACAAAAATCATGATTAATTTTTTTGTATTTTATATTAAACCACTGTCTAATGTTGTGTTCCCACCACCATCGAAACATGTTTATAGTAAACATATTTCAATGAAAAACGTTAATATAACTGTTAACATTAGTTGTTTATCTTAAAATGCAATTCATGTCTGGTTCTAGAAAGAACATATTTCGATCATGATTCCTGCAATGTTCCTTTTTAGTGATGTGAACACTTCTGTATAGTGAAACGTGTTTCATTCCTGATAAGGCTAAATGTGTTTTACCCTGGTGTGAACACAACATAAGTTTATAGACTTCATTTAAATAACCAGGTCCAGCCCTGAATTGCTCTAAAAATCTAGGTTAAAGATTAGGTAGAAAATTATAATAAGTAGTGATGTTTCAATAAAAGGCATTTTTTTTAAATTAACAACAGTGCAATGGATTTAATGAAATAAGGAATCCAGTCCAGGGGGTTTCAATAGAAACCGGCTACTCTGCCTATCACTCCCTGCATGTAAAAGTTGAAAATGTGTGAAAACGTGACCTTTCTTTGAAAATTATCATACATGGCATAGAATTTGATACGCTGAATGGAAATTGCATTTCTGAGCGTTCTGGGGGTGGGGGGGGGGGGGGGGGGAGAGGGGCTACCTTTGTCACAGCCGTCTACCCCAGGGCAGGCAGCAACTTGAAATCTTAAGGAAACTTGTGTTAGTCGAGCCACCTTTTCAATTCCTAGCAATATTGTTAGAACATTTTGTGTATGTTTATTATACGAGTTCTGTATTACAAGGGCATTCCATGAGGGCATTCCATGAGGGCATTTCATGAGGGAGTCAATCATAATGGTCCGAGTGCACTTTGACTAGCAATCATGGATCATGTCGGTTGGAAGTTCAACCAATTGAGACTGATGTTATAAGTGTACACATTCCTGATTATTGTTGACACCGCTATATGTTTTTGCCCACCTAGCTCAAGTTCAACCGAGGCAAATCTGGAAAAGATCCTTTGAACCGGCATAAACAAAAAAGGTCCGCCCACGTAGAACTTGTTTTTACGGATTTTAATGGGATTGCCACATAAACTAGCAGACTCCTCATGTGGTGTGTACCATTTCACGCATGTTTCAGATTCTGAATTGCGCGAAGTTACTTTAGATGTTCCACACTCATTCGCTGAAGCTTCTGAGAAGCTTCTGAGTATCTTTTTCTTTGATGTCTTTCAAAGGTTGAACGTGATACGAGATCATCGCTATGAGGGCAATATAAATAACCATTACCTTCATCGCGCTCCATGATATCTCAGTACCACGAAATAGCGGCAGCAAATGCAAGTCGATGGTATCTATATAAATATGTATATATATAAATATGTGTATATAAATACGGCTTGCACTATCAGTTGTACTGCCGCACCGAGCATTCTCCAGATTTAGACGCCTGCGGTTAAAGGTCCCTAAAGGTTAACAAAGAGCCATTAAAGATCAAGTTACCTTCACTAGCTTTAATGTTCTAATTAAAGATAACAAAAGATCAGGTTTAAATTTAACGTGACTTTAATCCCAAATTAAAGACGTCAAAATCTAAGAGTTTATTTTCATTATTTTGGATAGAGAAAAAGACCACTAAAAGGATGCTTAAAGATTGGTGTTCTTAAAGTTTAACATAAGGGTAATTAAAGATTCATTAAAGGTCGATTTAACCTTTTGGAACTTTAATGTCACAATTAAAGGTAATTAAAGATCAAGTTAACCTTTTGGTTAGCTTTAATTTTTTCCTAATGACACCAAAATCTAAAGATCCGTCCTGTGTATGCTTTTGCTTCTCCGTCTTTATCTTCCAGGTCTATCGCGATTTTAAGATGCATGGTGTGGTATTCTACGGCTTTCTTGAAATCACAGAGACTGTGAAAAGCAGTGCCAAGATTGCCATAAGCTCTTCCTTCTCCGTCTTTATCTCTCAGGTCTATCGTGATACTAAGATGCAGGGTGTGGTATTCTTCGGCTTTGTTGAAATCGCCGCGACTTTGAAAAACAGTGCCAAGATTGCAATACGTCCTTCCTTCTCCGGCTTTATCTCCCAGCTTTTTCGCGATACCAAGATGCAGGGTGTGGTATTTTACCGCATTCTTGAAATGACCGAGACTGTGAAAAGCATTGCCAAGATTACCATACGCACTTCCTTTTCCGGCTTCATCTCCCAGGTCTTTCGCTATATTAAGATCCAGGGTGTGGTATTCTACGGCTTTCTTGAAGTCAAGGAGACTGTCGAAAATATTGCCAAGATTGCCATACGCACTTCCTTCTCTGGCTTTATCTCCCAGTTCTTTTGCTATACTAAGATCCAGGGCATGGTATTCTACGGCTTTGCTGTAATCACCGAGACTTTGAAAAGCATTGCCAAGATTGTAATACACACGTCCCTCCTCAGCTTTGTCCCCTGCTGCTTGAGCAATACTAAGATGCAACATTAAATGGGTGATTTTGTCACTTGCTTTAGACTGTTTCCATGTCTGGCTTTCTGTGCACATCTGAATTGCTTGTTGATGTGAGTGATTTACCTGTAAGATAACAGCATTTAAAATGAGACGAATTATTCTTTGCTGTGATCCCTCTTGAGATAATTAATGATTAGTTAATCTCGAGAGCAGAAAGACCTTTCATTGGCTGCAACAATAACACATAACAAAGATTCATGCTGTGTGATAACACAAAGTGAAACACGACTTTCCAAATGAATATCTAAAAAAAATGATATATCACCAGTATTTAATAGTTATCAACTGTTATCAAGTTACCACTCGTTTTCTTGTAATTTAAGTTTTTTGAAGACGAGCACCTCTCTAAGCTTGTTATACGCAATTAAAACATTCGGTTATCAGTATTGTGTTAATTCTACGTCCTGATCATGACCACAGCGAATGGAAACTGGAAATCTTTGGATTCAATTTGTGAAACATTTGTATAGGCTCGACTACCAGCCGCTGTTCAGAAAACGAGCCCGCGCTACTCCTGAAAAGACTCCTCCTTCCTCCAATCAGAAGCTTGCCTGCTCAAATCGAGCTGGCGAAAAAATATTTTTCTAGAGCATATTTTCAAAATGGCGAATGCGTAGGAGTTGTTTGATTTGGCGTGTGATCGTTTAGTAGAGAGATTTAAACTTAAAAAACCTCCAAGTTTTACAACAGAAAGAGCTGGAAAAGCTGGTTGATGGTGAAGATGTGTTAGTTATTCAACCTACGGGATCAGGAAAGTCCCTTACTTTCCAATCCGCACAGATGATTTTCGATATTGTAAAAGAGTACATTGCTGCCGTTATTCTTCTCGGGGAGGCTCAGAGACCGGACACGAAAAAGCGGCGGAAATCGAGCCTGCATTTGTACAGCAATGCATGTAACCACAGACACACGAACGAATATTTAAAATAACGGCGAGAGAAGACCTTGAGAAATGGGAGATACCATTTTCCTAATAAATAGTAGAGTATGAGAATCCTTGTTGTACATCATTCTCACCTTTCCTTTTATTGTGCTAATTTCGGTCTTTCCTTTCTCGCCTTCATTGTCTTGAAGCTTATTCCGTAGTTTGTCGGAGAAGCTCCTTATTTCTAATAGCTTTTTGTTATTCTTGTCAATCTTACTAAAGTCAAGATATGTAACGTGATTTTTAGAGTGAGCCAACCCACAACTCCTGTGAACTATTGTCAAAGATACTGTCAGAGTGTGTGTGTCAGAACCACAATCGCGGTTATCTGCATTTCATACCCACATTCTGCTTTTTTTTCTTATCTTTTCTTCATATGGTAATTTATAAGCTGCTACGTAGGACATAAATAGAATATAACAAAGGATACGGATAGTCCTTTATCACACCACGTGATAGCCTCTTCAAACTGATTCAGCTTCACACAGGCACTTGCACCTAATAATAAAGAAAAGAAAGTAAAAAGTTGGAAAAAGTATTTTTATTTTTTTTTTAATTATCCTTACGAACACTTCTGATTCCTCCTGAACCACGTTTTAACCCTTTAATTACCAAATTTCTTTGGGTTCCCAAAGCAGTTTTGTGGGGCTAGGCAATCTGTAGAATTTCGTGACTGCATATAAATAGCTCACATAAAAATATACGCTGTTTCAAATCAACGTGGGCTCGAATTTTCATTGTGACATCAGTATTCAGCCGTTGCTCGTTCGATTAGCGATCACACGGACTCGAATCTGATAAGAATTTGGTTTATAAGTGCTTTTTCGAGTCATTTTTCACTGCAGAAACCCCCAGGCTGGCATCATTAAGCTGGAATGGTGGGCAGAGGCAAACGTCTGAAAGAAATCAGAGGTGAGAGATGATTTGACTATGACTGGAACGCCAAAAGTATCCGTAGCAAAACATGGCGGTCCATGAGTGAAGTTGTCTCTCTGGCCCTTCTGTGGTTGGATTTCGAGACCTACCAAGGCAATTTGGACGACTTTTGACTTCTAAAGAATGCAATCGGTGCAATATTTTGCCAGTTGGTCTGGGTGGCTCGACACTTATAAAAAATATATCAAACAGAGGTAGGTAGACTTGCATGCCGCCGGTATGGTCGTATTACCCAGAATTCCTTTCGGTCGTGCATAATGATGTTATAAGTTTGCAAGAATAGCTCTGATTGAATGGAAATTGCTCGGTCTGTTGAAATATTGATGGAAATTTTTCTAAGTGGATGCAGAGGAATAGGTTCGAAGTTAGCTGCAAATCTACACTTTTGGATTTGGAGTTACTTTTTCATTAAAAGAAATTGATGCAAAGATGTGCGTTTTTTGTTGTTTTACTGGGAAGTAGAAAACGGGCATTTCTGGATTTGCTGCCGAATGAACAACCATATGCAGCGGAAATCCACAGTTGTAGTCAAGTAGTTGGTTGTTAATGCTATGAAACTTATCGCTTTGCCCTAACAAGGGATCATTACTATCATTTGTGTAGATATGTGAAAGCTGAAGATCTTTAAATCACTACTAGTGATTTTCGTACGAATATGTACGATTGGTACTTAAAGGGTTAAGGAGGCTCGTACTCAAGTCCACACCCTTTCAATTTTAATGGGCCATATCTTTTGTTGTAGCGCATAAAAAGTCAAGCCACTTTGCATGCAAACACACAATACATTGAACTTTATGGGAGTATAGGATTTGTTTACATCGGTGCTTCCATGGCAACGGAATGGCGATCCTCCGAAATTCACAAGTTGCGGAGTTTCTCTAGATCAAGAGAAATTTTTGTAAAACCCGCTAGTGGACTAGTTGATTAGACCATGAGCTTCAACTGGACAAAGTTTGAAAGAAATGTATGAGAGCGTTTTTGAAATTTTTAGGGATGAAGTTTTGGGGATTATAAATACAGAGAAAAACATACTATCGACATAATTGGCTAATATCTAAAGAAAACGATACGCGATGGGAATGTAGTTTCATCTCATAGTAGTTTGATTCCATTTGAAATGGTGTGTGAAAAAGTAAGGGGATTGCTTTGGCCGATTGTGAGAAAGAAGGATTTGATTAGCGTGCGTTCAACTGCTCTTGTTGCCATTTTTGTATGTTATTTGGTCTACGCATACAAATGTGATGATAATTTGAAAACCGCGAGATAATTTTTTTAAAAAATTTGACAATCTTGAGATTAATCATCAATTTATATGGCCTGCAAGTTTCAAGGACATTGAAGACATGCAAGGCAATAAAATAGGGCCTCCAATGTACCAGTTTTTTCCCGCCGATTTTGTGTTTACAAGTGAGCGTCCTCATTATTCACGAGTATTGTTTTCAAGTTTCATATGCACGTGCAAAACTTTAGCAAAAAATTTGTTTGCATCGAACAGAACGCTCGATTGCTTTCCGAAGAATTTTCCGAAACATGCTAATGAGGCCTTCCGAGGGGCTTGCGTGATGACAATGACAACAGCACTAATGAAGACAACGTCGGAAACGTCACGTTTCATCAAGTGCCGGATGTAGAAATAACACGCTTTGACAGTGGTTTATGATTGTCTCACTCTGGTTTTTTGTTTTAATCGGCGTAGCATCTGTTCCTAATTTAGATATAAAATAGCGCAAAGCAGAATTCTCAGCTAAAATATAAAGTTGTCACACATGTTCTTGCGTGTGACATATTAAAGAAGCACTGTTTCTGCATTTCGTTTTTAAATTTCCAAATTGGGATATGTTCTCCTTGTCCTTCAATTTTAAAGAGATCCTCGGTATGGCTGCTTTATAGCGTAATAGCGCGACATCGAGTGCGTAATACAGTAAAAACCCGCGTATAAGAACCTAGAAATTAAGAACCTCCTGGCAGAAATTTGCTACTTTAATACTGGTTTATTTTTTTTAAAAACTGGTTTTATTTTTTGAAACTGATTTGTTCTTGATTATAAGCATTTATTCTATAAAATAACAGTTTATAATGATGAACATACCATATATTATGCTACTTTAATACCCCAAAATATAAGAACCTGCATTGCCAAACTCTAAAAAAGTAGGTTCTTATACGCGGGTTTTTACTGTATTATAACAATTCTCAAGCCAGTTATTAGCATGTTTCGGAAAATTCTTCGGAAAGCAATCGAGTTCTGTTCGATGCAAATAAATGTTTTGCTAAAGTTTTGCACGTGCATATGAAAGGAAAACAATACTCGTGAATAATGAGGACGCTCATTTGTAAACACAAAATCTGCGGGAAAAAATTGGTACATTCGAGGCCCTATTTTATTGCCTTGCATGTCTTCAATGTCCTTGAAACTTGCAGGCCATATAAATTGATGATTAATCTCGAGATTGTCAAATTTTTAAAACAAATTATCTCGCGGTTTCCAAATTATCATCACATTTGTAGGCGTAGACCAAATTACATACAAAAATGGCAACAAGAGCAGCTGAACGCACGCTAATCAAATCCTTCTTTCTTGCAATCGGCCAAAGCAACCCCCTCACTTTTTTACACACCATTTCAAATGGAATCAAACTACTATGAGATGAAACTACATTCCCATCGCGCATCGTTTTCTTTAGATATTAGCCAATTATGTCGATAGTATGTTTTTCTCTGTATTTATAATCCCCAAAACTTCATCCCTAAAAATTTCAAAAACGCTCTCATACATTTCTTTCAAACTTTGTCCAGTTGAAGCTCATGGTCTAATCAACTAGTCCACTAGCGGGTTTTACAAAAATTTCTCTTGATCTAGAGAAACTCCGCAACTTGTGAATTTCAGAGGATCGCCATTTCGTTGCCATGGAAGCACCGATGTAAACAAATCCTATACTCCCACAAAGTTCAATGTATTGTGTGTTTGCATGCAAAGTGGCTAGACTTTTTATGCGCTACAACAAAAGATATGGCCCATTAAAATTGAAAGGGTGTGGACTTGAGAAATAGGTACGAGCCTCCTTAACAATCCAGGTAATTGTAATTTCTGCAGTAAAGTCTGTAAAGGAACTTCGATCCGCTTTTAGCACAATTTTCGCCCTCCTTGGCTTGACTCTTTTATGTACCTTAGTACATGAATTGTTATAACAATGTAAACATTACAATCAATCCAGGATTACTCCAGCCTTTTTCTCGTTGTTCTCCTGTCCAGAAAACAGTGCGGTGTATGTAGTTAACTTAATGTAGGTAATGTATTGTATTCAGCAAAACCAAAAATGTAATTTGAACAATAAAGATGTATTAAACATTAAAAAATAAATAAATAAATAAATAACATTTTTTGCTCTACTTATAATAGCCGTTATCAATTTCCCATTTAAGGACGTCCACGCGAAAATCTTCTATAACAGATTATAAATCATCCTTGTCAGAAATAGAAGAATAATGAGGGATCACTGAATGCATTTTGCAGATAAGACAGGCGAAAATACTTCGATTTTGAAAAATCGGCACTCCAACTCAATATGGCCTTAATGGATTGTCTGATTTTGTAGAAGTGATTCTATTAGATAAATCATTTAAGTAATGATCCGCATAAGAAGGATAGCACTGAACAGCAATGCACGATGGAATGTCAACTTTTTTCATTGTTAAAACTAGTGATCTCATTGGCGAAGACTCGAAAACCGCTAAAAAGTTAACGTTCAAGGTACATTTTGTCTAATTTTTTTAAAGGTTTCATTAATTTGAAACAAAATCGAACAACATGCCATTTTTAAAAGATATTGTATTTGGGGAACTTCATCAAAAAAGCAAAATTATTAGCTATTGTCTTCTGCTATTCTGATTGGTTAAGCACGAACATTTTCCTAAAATTTATTTGACGCAAATGGATTTTATTTATTTTTATAATGAAATGATTATTAACCATCAGCTCCACCTCTATTCTTAAAATCAAAGATATTCTATGTGGGAAAGAGCCAATGCCGCAGAACAATGAAGTTTGCTATATGTGGAGCATTACTTAACTTTTATGACTTCACTGAGTAAACTTAACCTAGAGGAGGGCATTTGCAAGCTCCATGTATAAATACAATATGAAGGAAATTGATTGGGATCACAAATAATAAAAAAATGAATCAGCCTTCCATAACAGAAGTCTTTTTATTATTTATAAAATGTAGGAAAATTTTATTTATAAAATGTAGGAACATTGGTAAGGAAAAATAGGGTCATTGGTCATCCAGGCGAGTTAAATCTAAGTAATGGCGACGTCTACCTACGCGCGCTCGACGTGGTATGGCATTGCGACATGAATTGCGTGTGTAGTAAGAATGCGGATTTATAATCTGCGCGAACGCCCTTTAGGACCATTTCTACCCTAACAAGAGGCTCCTAGTAGCCTATACTCATGCACTTGAGACGCTACGACACGTTGATTGAAACCGTGAATTATTCCTGTTACGTTAGAAAAGATTACTTTTAAAAGCAATTAAATCAGTAAAAGTCGACATTAATATGCCACGCATTCCACAAAAGTCCAGTCCCGAAGTCGATTATCTTTAGACGGGCATGGCTGAAAAGAAGTTTTATCCGTAAGAGCTACTATTTCTAAATTTGATATGGAAGCTCCCCCCCCTGATTTTGAAGATTCGAGAGTACCTTATTACATAAAAAATTTTCACGACACGTTAATTTCGCGTCACTTAAATTTCGCGATTTTTTTTTAAATCGCGAAATTTAAGTGACGCGAACAATAAGTGTCGCGAACATAACATGACGCGAAAATTAAGTAATAATAATAATAATAATAATAATAATAATCACTTTATTTAAGTGTCAAGGTATCTAGCGCGCAAGCACTAATTGGGGACACTAAATACAGAAACAAGTGACTCACATTATGTCAATAATCAATTTTGCAAGAACAAGTTCGCAACGTGGTATTGGCGGCAGAAGTCCAAAAGTAAGTGATAGTGGAATTAACTTTGAAGATGTGAATGTCGACCTTAAGCTATTAGCCTGCATAACAGGCGTTATTGGGGCGCTCAAGCGGGTTTTAGGTCGCGAGCGCGCAGCGCGAGACACAAGCGCGAAGCGCGAGACACGCACGGGTAGGGAAAAGAAAAAATAACGCCTGCAGACACGCTATTGTTCGGTCTCTTCCAAACGTTCATCTGGCGAACGTAAATTTCTATTGGCTGATTTGTAACACGTGATGTATGTTGTCGAAATGTGAGATCAAGATGGGTGGTGACTGGAATGGATACTCCTAAATCAGGTTGGACACCTTATTGAGACTTATATAACGGAGTTACTGGTTAGCTTTCAGTTGAGGTTAGGGGCAGCAGTTTATATAGTTAAATTTAGGACTAAGCAACCCGAGAAGCTAGGTGGTACAGTGGTACGGTAGGCTATGTAAGCCTAAGCCTAGCTGAGGTCACAGGTTCAATCCTGAGTGGGGATTTTAGATTTTCTTTTTTACACTTAAAAATTTATTGAAAATAAATTCTAAGTGTCGACATTACGTTATATAATTCTCAATAAGTGTCCGAGGTGATCCAACCTGATGTTGGAGTATCCATTCTAGTCACGACCGATCAAGATGTGAGAAATCAAGCTGTTTGAACCAAGATGGCGTCGAGTCTGGGGAAAGCTATTTCAAAAGCTCTTGAGTTATTCCAGTATTTAGACGATCTAAAGAACGAACAGCGAGAATATACAAAAGTAACCACTTGCATGCATTAGCTAACATGCTAACAGCTAACATGCTGGAGATTCATATATTTTAAACCGGATGCGGGATGCAATGACGCCATACGTCTGACAATGGAGGTACTGCCTAGCTTCGAGAAACACGTCAAATTAAACGCAGAATAAGCTCTGAGGAGCTAAAAACAATTGCAAGATGCCACTATTCCAATATAGACCGTGACTATCGCATAAGACTTGGACCTTATACTCCAGTTCAATACTGAGAATATTAATTTTGTCTATTGTTGGAGTACAAACAACAGCCCAATGCTGTACTGAACACTACTAAAACCAATGGCAAAGCTTTTTAGGGTAAAAACCTATATGCCTTATTGCAAAGTTGTTAGCAGAGGGGCACGGGTTCCCCTTCTTTTGCAAAAAAAAAAAAATAAAAATAATAATGATGATAAGGCCCAGTCTATAACATTTTGACTTTCCTTAACCCCAACCCCACCCTCCACCCATCCCCATGATGTAGTCTGGATCATCATTGCACTGATTTGACTTCATGAATGATAGCATATTGCACTTATGTTTCAACACTTTTTCTTGAAGAAAAAAAGTACAAAAATAGCAAGAAATGCTCTCTAAGGGTGTGTTTTATGGCTAGATCAATGAACATGTCGATCCACTTTTCAAACCCTTCCCAAAGAAACACCAGGATTCTGAAAATATGGATTGAGACTAAACCACTGAATCCATCCCGAGTGTGGATTCATGATTTTTTTTAAAAAAACTGAAATCTGGATTCCAATTTTTGCCCAAGAACCACACCAAGATAGAAGTGTACAATCTCCACATGCATTCAATAATTTGTTTTCTATTTAAACATTATGCCTTTCATCCTTTTTCATGACAGAAGAACGACTGTTAAGAGACCTTAGGATTGTTTTTTCTTAATCTTCGTTCCAGACCCCTATTTTGAACTATATAAACAGTTTCCAAACACTTTAACGGTTACTCTTGAAAATGTTTGTTGCTTAGCATACGAAATGTCAACTTTTTTTTATAAAAATGTGTTGGTTTACCATGTGTATCAGCACTGTTTGTGTTTCATTTTTAACCCATGAATACACGCATGCGTAATGAACGGGTTATCGGGAATGGCGGCAGATATGCAAATGAGTCAGACTCATACCCAGTTGCTATTAATTGGTTTTGGGGTGAGAGATGATTGGATACATGTACTAGGGTGAATTGAGGTGCGTGGCGTGTCATGGAAAGGGTCAAGGGAAAAATAGCGACTGGACAAACTCAATCTATAATTGTGACTGTTGTTCACTATTATTGTAAACAATGCTGAGAAAGAGTGTAAAATGGTGCATGTGGATAAATATTACAGCTGAATAGCAATATTCTTTAAATATGACAGGTTTTTGTGTCATTACAAGATATCTTATGGTTCAGATATTCAGCCATGGAGCCGATCGAGTTAGGAATTTTATTTATGCTGACAAAATTTAAGATCTCCTTCATGTATTTGGTCAAAATTTACTGTAATTAGCTTAAGTTAATCAGGATATGTCTGAAAATAGATTCCTTCATTATGTTAAAAGGAAATGCTGCGTCATTGCAATTGTCCACTATCGTCGATCATTATGACTGTATCTTCAAGGTTTCGAAACGTTTATTTTGATATTTTTCATTCACTTCGCTTTTAAAGGGTCTTAAAGTGTATAATTTTTATTATCATGTACTTATTATTAGCACTTATGCCTTGTTTTATCAGAGAACTATGCAGTGTTAACTGTCATTTTCAAGCATGGAATCTTGTGAAATGAAACACTTTTCAAGATTGTCATAGATCAACAAAAAATGATGTGCATGCATGGTTTAATTTATTATTCCTCGCGAAGCGAGGGCCGAAGGCCCGAGCGTAGCGAGGTTAATAAATTTGGCGGCCGAAGGCCGCTCGGGTGCTCGGGTCTCGGGAGCTGAGCCGCGCGCAATCGAGCGAAAAGTTTATATATATATATATATATATATATACTGAAGATGTCGTGCAGTTGCCTGGCAACAAAAATCGCGACCGCTGACAATGGCGCGCTCTCATGTTTATTCATGGGTGCGGCCGGGCTGACGGTTACTCATCGTCGTGAAAAAGTGTTTACTCTCGGTGCAGAGGGCGGGGGGGGGGGGGGGGTGGGGGGGGGGGGGGGGGGGGGGTTGGAAGCCTATCCCATAATGTCTCATCACGTGACCTCGCATTTGCCAGTGATCGCCGAGGCAAGCAGTGGCTGTCAAGACACCCTTTTCAAGGCCTCTTGTCTGTCGATCTTCTTTTGTCAGGATTTGCAATGTCAAGAAAACTTCTCTTACAACGAACAGATACATGCTTTCGAAAATTTGTTTGAAGGATGACACGACAAACGAAATTTGCGCGCGCTTGAACGGGTAAGCATCCAACTGCTTGTCCACGCATATGACGACACTCTTGCACTGTGTTAACCAAATAAGTGCTCCAAAAAGCTGAAAACCTTTGGGTAAAAGTTCTTCTCTTAATAGCTATTTGTTTTATCCATGGTTTTAGCTAGACACAGTAGTTCTGATGTCAACGACAGGAAAAACTGTAACTGACTCGCACAGCTAGCTTGTACGCGCGATATAGCGCGCGCATATATTTAATTTTGCTGCGTGTTTTGTACTGATTTGAGCTTTCAGCACTGATGCATTTGCCAAGATTTTTTCCGCTACAACCTTTGTTCAAGACGGCTTTTGGAAATACAATGTAACCCTTTTTATACTCATTTACTTGAACTTGCTTCGGTCTAAATTCGTTTTATTCCTCAAAGAATTTTCATATTCAACTCTGCAAACGTGCGCGAATTCCCTAAATCAGCTCGCCGTCAATTCAAAGCATTGACTGAAAGTACCCACACTTTGATGGTTTTATTCAGCTTGAAAAACCTGGAGGGATCTGGAGGGATCTGATGTTTTAAGTCGTTATGATATTAAGGAATACGTTATTAATGTTAAAATGCTAGTGATGCTTCGATTAAGAAGGAGGTACAACTGCACTTCCCTGGTATTTTCGGGGATGATCGCCATTTTCCTGCGAGCGGAAATGATATTTTCTAAGGATGAGAAACGAGGATTAAACTTAGAAATATAAATGAAATTCTTGCATTGTAGTTCTTTTCTGTTACCAACGAACTATATTCTCTGATTCCCAAGTCTCCCATAACTAAAACCATAAAATGAGACTACCGGCAAAATCACCGAAATATGAGATTTTACAAAAAGTTTGTGTATTCGCTTCAAATGTCGCCGGTAACTCGTTGCGTGGCATCATGGGATAGGCTTCTAACCCCCCCCCCCCCCCCCACTCCCCCTGCTCTCGGTGAAACACGACCAATTTCTGATGCAAATTAGAAAGAACAGCAAATACAACAACGCTGGATTGAACAAGTGGCTGAAAATCCTTTCTCGAGAAGATTAACCACCGAAACTCCGCTGGAGCGAGAACGGCGACTTGAAATTCAACGCGATTGAGCAACGAAGAAACAAAGACAGCATCGATTACAAAGACTTCGAACAGCCTGACCAAATGCCTCCATTAGAATTCTGAACAAAACCGATCAGAAGAGCGCGATATAGCGCGCGCATATATTTAATTTTGCTGCGTGTTTTGTACTGATTTGAGCTTTCAGCACTGATGCATTTACCAAGATTTTTTCCGCTATCCTTTGTTCAAGACGGCTTTTGGAAATACAATGTAATCCTTTTTATACTCATTTACTTGAACTTGCTTCGGTCTAAATTCGTTTTATTCCTCAAAGAATTTTCATATTCAACTCTGCAAACGTGCGCGAATTTCCTAAATCAGCTCGCCGTCAATTCAAAGCATTGACTGAAAGTACCCACACTATGATGGTTTTATTCAGCTTGAAAAACCTGGAGGGATCTGGAGGGATCTGATGTTTTAAGTCGTTATGATATTAAGGAATACGTTATTAATGTTAAAATGATATGTTGCTTCATCTTGAATATTCATATTTAACTTTTGTAATCAATTTCGTAATTCACATGACCTGTATCCTATTAACTCCTGCAATCTCAACCATTCAAGCGAATAGTGAATTGAATTAACAATTATTTGATACACAGTACATAGAACAACAGCTGCAGAAGTATGTAAAGGGAACAGGTTAATTTTGGGAGATAACACTCACAAACTTCAAAAAGGCCCACATCGCTAAAATTTTGCAGTGCATCCTCCCTCGAGCTTCGCGAGGTTCTGCGAGACACGTATTTCTAGTAGGAAATTAACCCTCTCTTTTGCATTAATTTTCCCTCTAAATTGCATAAATTTAAACCATGTTAATTTTGAATGTTGATTTCCTATCATAATAAGGTAGGAATATAAGTTATTGATAAAGTTTAAAAACTGATCATTTCTTAAGTTATTTTGATTACATGAACAATGACTCCACAACAGAGCTAATCAGATGCTAGGGGATGTTGTCAAATGCAATAGTGACCGAGTTCATTTACAATGCATGCTAGTTTCATTGGCACCATATAAGATTTCTTGTCACTGCTGGAGAACCCCAGTTCCAAGTGGTGTCCAATGACACAGACAATGGAGATCTGTGTCCTGATGTAAGAAGGAACTACATTTTCTTCATTTTTTTCTTGTTTAGGCAGTATATACATAATAGCTCATAACACACAGGGTTGGAAACTTTTATTTTGACAGCACTGTCAGTTTGGGCATGTGTGTTATGTACAATTTGTACTCGCCAAAGAAGACTTTCCCTATTGCAACATATCACACACTTGAATGAGTTCTGGCTTTCATTAAAGACCCAGTATTGTCCATTATGCTTCACGCACCTCTGAACAATAGATGCCTCACACTTGTGGAACCCAAAACAATAACAGAGGCACGTGAAGCACAATGGACAATACTGGGTCTTTAATGAAAACAAATGAAACATAATGGACACATACAGCCATTAAATTGCTTTCATTTCTTTTGAATTTTATTTACGAAGCATTTATTGCCTACTATCACAGAATAAAGAAAACTTATGACCCCTGCCCCCTGTCTTCAAATTTAATTCTTGGAAACAATATCATTTCTCTTCTTTAATAAAAATATAAAAGAAATACAGTGGAGCTCAACTCCTTAGACTCTACTCTCAACAATATTTCTGGGAGAGTTCATTGACTGTGATTTGGCCAGAGCTCCTTAACAATAGACTATTCAACTGGCATGATTTATAGCTTCTTCTGGGCAGACAGAAATATTGTTGCATCCAAGCCTTCTTAGACCCCAACCATTGTTTTCAAACTTAAAATGGAAGCTAGAAGGCAAAATACAGGAAAATGTGAAGTACTAATATTAAAGTAATTTTTTTGGAGGTGGTATGACCCAGTCCCCTTAAATACAAAATCTGCATATAAGAACCTGTAGATTAAAAAGCCTGAGAAATGAACCAGGTTCTCATTTTGCAAAAAAAAAAAAAAAAAACTTAGAAACTGACAAAGACAAAAATGTGCTTTGGGATCCCATGATCACAATATCTTGTACAAGGGGGGTGTACAAGTCTCTTTTTTCTCCTTTCGAATACTTTATCATCCTGCCTTAATACTAGTTGAAATAAAAACATCTTATAGGGGGAATCTCTGCTAACGTCATTGTTTACATTTTGCTTCATTAGCATATGAATCTGCATAGAGAAGGCATCATGCTAAATATGAATTGACTTCAAAAGTTGAAAGAACTTGTTAAACTTAGTAATCTGTGCAATTTCCAGCTTTTTTCATGCAATATTTAAGAAAATATCTGCTATCAAAAACTGCAAAATTGTTGGGTGGCAAAAGCGCTAATGAGCCCACATAATTATTCTTTGTAAAATTTTGAGTTTTTGATACAACATTGCATGAACTGTATCCAGTATATCGGGCTCAAATTTTCAGAGAAAGCTAATTGTGCTTTGCCCTTTCAATATTCAGAGTTGATTTTTTGTAGGTAGGTTAGAAAACGAGGAGCATATGCTAATGAGGCAAAAAAGGTAAACAAAGATTCCCTATCAATAAATATGATAGAAGTACCTGAAGTACTTTATCCTTGATATATTAATATAAAGCTTGCAATGCAGGGCACGACACTTCGTGCTCTCAAACTTAAATGAGCTTGTTTCGCAGCCAAACCATCTTGAATCGTGTACCTTTCAACATATAGATAGAAATAAAAAGAATGGCCACTTTTAATAACTACAATTACAGACAAAAGTAGTTGGGAAGGTTGTGAAAATGAACAGCATCAGTGGGGAATTACATCAATGTTCTCCTTATATAAAATAGAAATAATTAGTTAAATTTCTCAGTCCCCCCCCCCCCCCCTTACCCCCCTATCCAATGTTGGAATCTCAGCGAACAATTACGCACTAAACATGTCCCGTTATACACAACATTGTAACAGGGGGAGGGGAGAGAAAGAGAATAATAGTGAAAACTAGTAATCTTCCCAACACTTTTGTCTATGATTGTAGTATTGAAGAGGCTCAGTCGCTGAAACAAACTCAAAAATCTGAGAGCCATTTTTGCCCTCAACTTATGGCATCAAGCTAAAAACAGTAAGATAGACAAAAAGTCATGACAATTTAAGTAAAAAACGGCCATATTTATATTAGTTTTACCTGATATCGTCCGATAGCCAGCTTCTAGCAATGATTTAGCTAGATTTCCACTTCTACCCGAGAAATGTGCCATTTCCCGAATGCTTGAATGAAGAGTAAAAATTCAAAAAATATCCATACAATGCCACTTTGAGCCGTGTCGTTAACGGACAGCCTTTGTTGAATACTTGGTAACAGACACATGTAAAAAATCGGCCAAAACAACAAGCCGAAAGCTTAAAAAAGCTTCTGTGCCCTTCAGTGGGTGATTTGTATCCTTCTGTGAGACCAGTTCGTCCAGTTCCCTCGACCGTTCCCATGACACCTCGCGCGCCTCAATTCACCCTAGTATCCAATCTTCTCTCGCCCCCCCCCCCCCCCAAAAAAAAAACAACAACAACAATTAATAGCGACTGAGTACGAGTCTGCAAATGAGTCACGGTTGTGCCTAAACATACTGTCCAGAAGGACATCGGACACCTTATTGAGACTTATATAATGTGGTATCGACATTTAGAATTTTATTTTCAATAATTTTTTAAGTGTAAAAAAGATTGAACCTGTGACCTCAACTAGGCTTAGGCTTACATAAGTTAAGTCAATGAACAGCAAAAACCACAACTACTGTACTAGAAATACGTGTCTCGCAGAACCTCACGAAGCTCGGGGGAGGATGCACTGCAAAATTTTAGCGATGTGGGAGGGAGAGATGGAATTTCTGATTTAAATGGAGAGGTTGGGTTGCTTGCTGGCAATGGCCCCAAAATTTAAAGTTGAGGCATTTTCATTCCCAGTCTCTTCCATTTAACTTGTACTTTGTGCCCTGTCTTTGTAAAATAAAATAAATGGGAGCTGGTGCTGGTTACTTTTGGGTTTTGAGCTGCGGGTCGTTGTGACTGCTATGGGACTGGGTACCAAACGATCCTCAGGCCCTTCCTCTCCCTCCCCCCCCCCCCCCCCCCACCTACATGTATCTTCACTAATTTTTGTCAGGAAGAAAATTTGTCTGAGAGTGGATGTATTAAGTACTGTTGTGGACATGGGTCCAGGACAATATGCAGTGGTGTTCTGTTTATTTTGATTGTCTTAATTAAATTCCATTTTTGATTCTTGTGAGTGCTATCTCCCAAATTATACTGTTCCCTTTAGATACTGCTATAGTTTTTGTTCTATATACTGGGTATCAAAGAATTGGTAACACCATTCTCTATTTGCTTGAATGGTTGAGATCACAGGAGGTTACTGCTGCTGAAAAGTGATGTTGTCCAAAAAATAACAACTCAATGGTGAAAGTGGCATGAGATTCTCCCAGCAGTAACAATACTATATTTTGGATACAGGTCATTTACACAAAATTGATTATAAAACATGAATACTCAAGATGAAGCAACAGATTCTCTGCAAATACCATATTAAGCAATGTATAGAGACCTGGATGGAGAATTTGTAGGTTAGGAACAGGACTTAGGTCTTCATGACCAGTCAGCTTTTTTAAAAATCTCAAAATCAAAATTAATTTGTTGATGTACATTCTCCTTACTGTCAAAACAGTTCACATAGCCATATAACTACAGTGAATTTGTATTGAATTGAATTTCTAAAGTTCAAATGTAATTTATTAAAAATTAAAGCACCTAGGAAAGAAAAGCTTTTGGGCCCAAACTCTAATTTCATTTTCGGCAGCTGGACAGAGGATTTATTTTAAAAGGGGGGTACACAGATTGCCATGAAGGCAATCGAAAACGAACAAACAAGTTTTCCTCTTTAAAATACTGTCTACTGATGGAATACGGAGGTCAATATTGCAGTTAAGGTTAAGCTTTTTTGACGGAATTTTAGCTATAATTTTCAAACTTCTGCGTTCAAGGTTTTGAATTAAACGTTTGCGTGTATCCGACCAGCCAAGACTGATTGAACCACAATATGTAAAAACGGGTATGATCATAGTCTTGATCATAGAAGAACAAATTTGAATTCGCTCCGAGCATAAGTAATTATTTCAGCTAAAACAACTTGATTTTAAAATGGTTGCCTTCAAACATTACCGATTCTACTTACTGAATGATTATTGGGGCCCGTGTTTAGGGCTAAAATATTATACAGTGTTATACCATTTTAGCAAAAGGATCTTTTCACAGGCGTGTGTAAAATGCAATAATTTCATTTTTTCTTACCTCTGAAAATCGCCTTAAGGAAAGTGGGTTGTAATGTTGTTGCAGCTCTTGCATCACTCAGTGAATCGTGATAATTCCCTGTAGAAAAATATAATTCCGCGGAAATAATGAACATATGGTGCCTATTCTATGCATCCCAGAAAATTTTAACTTTCATTGGGTAAACTTCCCGGGGATCAAATGATACAGCTCACCCCAGTTTGTTTTTCTTTGGTGAGAAGACAGTGTACCTCTTCCTTTCAAAGTTCACTAAATTTCAACCGTTAATATGGTTTGAGGTCACTTGTGCCTGAAATAGATGCAAGGGTGTAAGAATTATAATATTGTGTTTTCATTGCTGTTTGGTATTGATTATGACTTCGGATGGATCTGAGGATCAAGCTGAAATAAACAAAGCTAATTGACGGTTTCTTATGAAGAATATCTTGCTACTATAATATAACACTCTTCATACAATCGTTAATCGTTTATTTGTTTTAAAAATTTCGACCTAGAGTAGACTTTTGATAACGATGAACTTCAAGAAGACGAGTCAAGTTTACATAATTGCACAATGTAGAGAAAGACATCAACGTACACCATCAACTGTACATGTAAGATTAGGAAGGGTAAGGGCATTACCCCCAAAAACCTTGGGAAAGATCTGAAAGAACAGCCAGTTTACTAGAAAGACCAAAATAAGACTGATCAACTCTACTGTCATTTCGATACTACTGTTACAGTACAGTGTTGAAGCTTGGAGGATGACTCAAACAGATGAGAAGAAATTGAATGGCACTTTTTGCATGGGAGGTTGAAAACCATGCTAATATTACGAAGGTAAAAATAAAACCCCGCGCATTGCTCTTACATGAGTGCCTAAAGTGAAAGGAAAAGGAGTCGCACGCGTGAAATGTTGGAGTAGGTCGAAAGAGAAGCTGATGGAAAAAAGCCTTTAGGACAGACAGAATGTTCTATACACAGCGAGCTTGGGGCGCAATTACTCACTAGGAGGCACCAACACATTTTGACGACAGTAGGTTTGTTGCTAGTAACCTGGGCTTCCTGTGATAGTACCACACAGTGCAATTTAAACCCACCAAATCAACTACTGCTTAACATTACTTTGGCGGATTATGGATAAAACTGCTCTCGCATTTGTTGTGTTACGATGAGCGCAGATTGTTCTTAAAAACAACTTAGAGAATTTCTCTCTTCAGTATTTGAACTGTTAAAAAATAATAACTAATAAGAACTAGGAGACATTGTTGTAGCTGTTTTCAACATGACAATTTTGAAATGTTTTCCAATGTATTAATGGCACCTTACCACAATAAAAATGAGCTATTGCCCTGTTGCTGTACAGCTTGCAATTCAGTTCATCTTTGCATTTCACTTTAATCCCTTCAGTGTAGAAGTAAATGGCATTGCAAAAATCTTTCTTTCTGTATGCATCATTTCCTTCATTCTTGTAAGCCTCTGCTATTGCTGGAACAAAGACATAATTGTAAGGTTTAGGCCGGTTTACTACCAATTACCTTAATGACCTTTATTTTCACCTAAATGAATCAGAAGTCCACTGTTTGGACTGGAAGCTGGAACGCAAGTGAACAAATTTCGCTTTTGTATTATACAAGAAAAAAAAAAAGGTTTTTTCCAAACAGTCTAAACCAACAGGCAAATAAAGAGGCTGTTGAAAACGTCCTCAAACAGTCTTCTTATCCCATAATATCACTTATGACATCGTAAAATACTACATTCTCTCTTCTTACTACAGTAAACAGATCAAACTAAACGAAAACGCATTGCAAACACATCCATAGGACGTAGTCTAGTTATAATTATAACGGAGTAGTCAGTTACAATAAAGTCCAACTTCTCGTGGCAATTTGGTTTTGTCAGCTGAGTTTGGCCGCCTTTAAAAGATTTAAAAAAGCTGACATTTTGAGCGCTAGCCGACGCAGCTGTACCACAGTTTCTTTAGAAAGAAACCCCTTTATTCTTTTATCAACTTCTTAGTGATCTACTTAAAGTGCACCTAACCCCCAATTTTTTTTTCTTTTAATCAACTCAATGTACGTTGAAAAGTCGAAGAGTGAAATATTTCTTGTTTTTAACATTGCGTTAGTGAGTTATAGAGATTTGAATTTACTAAATGCTAATTAGATGACGTCAAATGCAGACTCGTTTATTATACAACAACTTGTTTCCACCTCCAAGTAATATTTTTTTACAAATCGATTGACTATAAACAGTTTTTATTAGTATTTTTTAAATTGATTATCCTTAAGCTGTGAACTGCATATTGTAAATTGAAGTAGAAATAATGGTAAAGTCTGCATTTAATTTGACGTCATCTAATTAGCATTTTGTAAATTCAAATCTCTATAACTCACAAACGCGACGTTAAAAACAAGAAATATTTCACTATTCGACTTTTCAACGTACATTGAGTTGATTAAAAGAAAAAAAAAATTAGGGTTTAGGTGCACTTTAAATGACCTGGACAAGTTACTTTAATCGGGAATCCATTTGCTGGGAACAGGGGCAGAAATTTGACAAGGCTCTGAATTAGGAACGTCTTGGGCCTACACTGGCATTTCTAAAGTCTGCATCGGTCCCCACACCCACACCCAAGGTAATAATGTATGTACTGCGCATGGCAATTTTGGGGTACTGTTAATTAACTGGAAGCGGAAGTCAGTTCTAAAAAAACAAACATGGCGTCCACAAAGAACGGGATAGCAATGATTCTAAACCAACCGCTTATAGCAAGTCTTAGAACAATAGTTCACAAAAACTGCCATTTTTTTGTCGACCTTTTAAAAGGATGCAAGAGAAAATAAAGGCAAAACACCTTTTGTTTTTTTTAGCGTGTTCAAAGATTTGAAAAATAAATACGGAAAAATGTCGTATCGCCTTAATATTGTTCTGAGTTTTCGAAATTTAAATGTTCATATATTTACTCTGTAGGCAAAACATACTAAACATAAAAACATAGGCCTTTTGTTAGCAATCTCTCTGCTATGTTGACAAAGATTTCCGACTTAAGTAAAATTCCTAAAACTCAAAGACAATATTACGGCCATGCTACGATTTATCTGTGTTTGTCTGAATCGTTAAACGTGTATTGCTCTTTCACTTGCAACTTGTACTGTTGAACAACGCGGTGTTAAAGGGTGCTCTATCATTTTGCGTGTTGTTTTCATGAATCAAAGAACTGAACACGTGAGTTGCATGCAGACTTGAATAGATCAATTTACAGTTGTCTACTTAGTAACCCGGTCTTTGTGTGGAAATGAGGCTGGAGTTGACCTTGTTTTGATAGAAACCTTCCTTCTTTCATATGAAAATCATGTTGTTCTTATTCTAACTAACATGATTTACAGTGTACATATGAAAAGCAGGAAAGTTTGTGTCAAAAACAAAGTCAACCGCAGCCTCACTTTCACTTAAAGGCCAGCGTACAAAACACGCAACTGTAAAATGGTATATTAAGGCCCGGTTATATGAGCCGGGCTGGCCCGGTTAGCCGAGATGGCCTATTTTGCCGAGATGACTTTTAGCCCGGTATTACATGAAGCGAGCCAGCCCGGGCGACAACTACGTGTAAATTTAGCATCAACGGTTTTGGCTGAAAGTTGTTGTTTTGAAAATGCCGCAAAGCGTAGAATGTTTCAATTACGGATTTTTTTGCATTTTAGCTCATTTACTTTGTGCTTACGCACTCTTGTGTACCTCTTTATTATTTAAAGAGAAAAAGGGCCATTTACAGGCGAGTAGGTTTGCTCAGAGGCAAATTTATGTGCTGTCCCGGTTAGCAGGGCTGGCCCGGTAAACGCGATTACATGGAAAATTTTCAGCCCGGTTAACCGGGATCCCGGCATCGTGATACCGGGATCCTGGCAAACCGGGCAGGCCCGGTTGTCATATAATCGCAAAGTTGATTTTTGTTACGTTTAATAGGCGTGCTGAGGTCTCGGCAAACCAGGCCTGCTCTGCTAACCGGGACAGCCCGTTCATATAATCGGGCCCTTATGTGTGGAATGTTTATTTTACTCATCCAAAGGCCTAGAGAAAGCTATCAGCGGTTGGTTCAATTAGGGGCCGATTACGTGGCGAATTTCAGCCCGGTTGACCGGGCTGAGATTTCAGCGCGGCTCGGCTTCCAAAATAAATCCTCTTTATAGTGAGCTTCTGTAATTGTTTAGTGTGCAGCAACCTGCCACGATTAACTTTAGTTATTTGCGGGTTGCTAATATATTTTATTTTACTATTTGAAAATAAATCGTTGTTGTTGTTGTTAAGGCTTCTTCGGGCCAACCCGTGAATATGAAATGCTAATGGTAAGGCAATATTGCGGGTTTTTTTTCTGGAAATTAAGTGTAACGACTTTTGACAAATGCAAACAAACAAAACAAAGAAAAGTACATTGTAACTTTCAGTTTGAAGAAAAAAAAAAGGAAAGAAGAAATTAAAAAATCCATCCTGGGCGAGATTCGAACTCACGTTATTCGGTTGCCTCTGGATCTATAGTCCTTTCACTTATGCACTGCGCTACCAAGGATTTGACTGATTTTGTTATTTCAACGTAGATATGAGGAAAAAGTTTACATATGAGTGATGGATCGAGCAACTGAGTGAGTGAGTGAATTGGCCGCCGTTACCAATAACCCGTTCATTACGCATGCGCGTATTCACGGGTTAAAAATCAGGGACCGCGCAGCATATTTTCGATTGGGGGGGGGGGGGGGGGGGGGGGGCTAAATCAAATGCCATAGGCATTTGTAGCGCGCGCCGCAGGCGCTAGCCGTCTAGGGGATCCGGGGGTATGCTCCCCCGGAAAATTTTTATAATAAATGCTCAGCCCAGAATGGCTAAAAATGCATTCCAATATACCAGACGCAGTGAATTATTTTATTATTTATCAGGCTAATAAATACCACCAAATTTGAACTACAATAACAAAACATCGAACACAAGGAAAATCCCAATAATTACTTTTTAGCACATTGACAACGGGAATCAGTAAATTAACCAAAGTTGCGAAAACGGTTTTTGACGGAAATAGCGGAAACATGCCATTGTGCCGACATACAGTACATGTATGCCGCAATGATTACAATACCGTCTCCGGTGGAATGGTTATCTGAACAGATCCCCACAAGAGTTGTGGGTTTCTGATGTAAGCAAACAAGTTCAACGACTTCTATAACAGAACTTAAGAGAAGACCTATAAGCCATGTCCTACGAACGGCACCATATTGCATGTCCTAAAGGAAGAAATCAATTTACCGCTTACCACAACACTCACTGGCGGAAGTTTTCATTAATTATCGCATATCTATGAGAGCAGTAAAACAGTAATTTTTCAATTGGGTAAAATTATTTTTTTTCCCAAAAATTATTGGGGGGGCCCAAGCCCCCCGGCTCCGGCGGTCCCTGAAAATGAAGTTAGCGATTACATGAATAAAGTTTCAGCCCGGTCAAACGAGCTGAACTTCGCCATGTAATCGCATCAGAATTTCAGCCCTGGTTGAAAAGTGAATTTGGGCATGCGCAGTAATTATAATTGTGTTTAATCTCCCCGTGCAATTTCAAACTTGGCGCCCGGGCCGGCTGAAATCTCAGCCTGGGTTGAAATTTGTCATGTAATCACAACGAAATTTCAGCCCGGTTGACCGGGCTGAAATTCGCCATGTAATCGGCCCCTTAAGACAGGTTTAGAAAAATACATGTACCTCCTAACCTCCCGTAATATTTGGAGTAAAATTTTTTCTAAAAGAAACTTCATTGACTTTTATTACCATTCCAGGTTTTTTTTAGTTACATAGTACATTTAAAAACGCTCAAGATAGAGGTTAAAAACGTAGTTAAACTAAACAACATTTAAACATGTTTAACCGTTGGTGGTGTGAATAGGACAATCACATGACTTTTGGAGGGCATATAGTTTATTTGTGGCCCGAGTAGCATCATTTGCGCCCGAGCGGAGCGAGGGTGCAAATGATGCTACGAGGGACACAAATACGGTAAACTATATGCCCGACAAAAGTCATGTGATTATCATTATTATCAATACACAAGGCCAAATCGTACAAATTCATTTAATAAAAATTTTTTTTAACAGAAACAGGGCCGTAAATGCGTTTGCAGCCCGTCAAATTCAATATCGCCCGCCACTCACGCGTGTATTTCTTATTTAGTCGCGTATATTGATAATAATGGGGCTTAAGTCTATTTATGGAGGCCATGATTGTTTTGTGGACAAACTTCGGTTTATTGAGTTTCTGCTTCTCAGTATGGCAGACTAAATTGTCACCCGCTGAATGAACCTTTCCAAACCAAACAAATTGCACTGATATTATTTCCTAAGGTGTGAGTGTGGGGACCACAATAGCATTACTGCCTCTGGCACAATTCAGATCATGAATGTTACAGTTAAGCTTTGAAACGACTTGTTCTTTTCAAAACCTCCTTGATCATTCTGCCTTACTATACATTTGATGTTCACTCTATTTGAATTTTTTCCCCTTTGTTTCCACTTAGGAGAAAAACACTGTTGTTCATTGATATCGATTCTGTATACATGTATGTCTTCTGTGACAGGTGTTTTAGGAGAAAATTAATTATAACAATTTACATGTACTGTTACACGCAGTAACTGTTTGAGTGAAGTGTGCCTGAAATTTCAAATCACTGAGTCTGCTATTTAGTGTTTCCCCTACCTCTTAAAGTGACGTCATCAAAATGCAATGTTTCATAAGCGGGTTGAGTGACGTCACTTTCACTTTCAGCTTTGATTGGACTCCTCACCATGATTTCTAGGAGAGTAGAAATAAGTTTAATATCACGGCGCTTCATTTTGGTTTTGCAGTTTTATGTGTAAATCTGTGACATATCAAACCCATAAATAGTGACTGTCTTCATTTAGCATCATTCTATTGTTGTTTGCTATGGGGTTGCTACGTATTTCGAAAAGTTCCATATATTCCCCATAGCATATGTCCCAGGATTTGTATGCAACAGTCCCATACCAATCCCATATCTTCTCTATGGGATTGCTATGTACCATGTCATTCCCATAGCATTCAGGAAAGGGTACTTTTGATTTACAGTGTAAGCCCCATACCAATACCATATGATCCAGGATTTTCTCCACAAACTGTGGGAAATCTATGGGATACCACTTTAGTGAAACATGTACAGGTGTATCTGTAGTTCACCCACAGCCTAGACCCCATACCATATAGGTTAATCATGCAGAAAAATTATAAACTATAAATTTGTTGACAATATACACTGTAGTCAAAATTTCTAATTGTTTTTAATAAGTACTCAAACTCGTGAAATATAATGAAATGTTATGATAAAATCCTTAGAAAAATCTGCAAACTGTACAAGCTATATAAGCCTAACTATAGATTAAAGATCATCCGAATTGTTCGCTCTTGTCGCAAGTGAAGCTCAAATTCTTGGGGCCGTCTTGCCTCCACGCATTTCATACAGTATTAATTTACTGAACCACTTGACTTGGAACAGGAGA
Source organism: Cladopsammia gracilis (assembly GCA_022457155.1). Lineage (NCBI taxonomy): Eukaryota > Metazoa > Cnidaria > Anthozoa > Scleractinia > Dendrophylliidae > Cladopsammia > Cladopsammia gracilis. Next base: position 1,389,188 of record JAJGOT010000152.1, on the reverse strand, counting down.
GTCCTTGGCAAACTTTGAACAAACTTTGCCCTTCAAGGATGAAAAGCAAAATTTACTCGCCTCCTTTTGTTAGTATCTTGGCATCATAGTATCGGCTATTGGGGATCCATAGGGCACTAGCGATATCCCCAATTTGCATTTCACTGTCTTCTTCATCAGGGAAGATATGGCGAATTTCATCTTCAGCAAGCACTCTTAAATTTTCATCCTCCTCATATTCTTCAATTGTTGCTGCTAGAGTTAGGAAGAACTAAATTCCCATTGAAAAAATGCAAGACTTATTTTCTTTCATTATATTGTCCCTCTATCTCGATCTGCTGCTTGAAAACTCGGCTTCTTCGGTTCTGACTTCCGAAGAAGAAATAGCGCCACGCATTGACATAAAGATCTATAAACATATGAAGTTCCTCTTTAAAGCTTTTTCTTTCCATTTTGAATGTTTTAAATGTCTGCACGTGCAAACATGTCATGATTGCGGGGCCCGCGGTCATGGTCATGGCTAGCGGAATGATTCGTGGGCGCACGTGCCCGGGCTCCGCCTTCGTGGAGGGGTATGTACTTGGTGTATCCCTTATTATTTTGTATTTAAACACTTAGTTTTTATTTCAGTAGAAAAAGAAGATAAAAACAGCAGAATAGGGAATCGAACCCGGGCCGTATGATCTACTCCATGCACACTATCCACTGTACCACCGAGGACTAGCTGCTGGAAATTGTAATTTTTAAGGGATATAAGATAATATGCTGCCAGCCCAGACCATATATGAGAACTAACCCTTTCGATACACTGGAAATACTGGAATCATTGCTTAACCCTAAATACTAAAATCAGTGCTTCAACCCTAGTTACTGTAATCCGACCCTAAATTACACTGCAATATATCTAAATACATTACAATATTAAAGGGATACATGAAGTACCATACATTATGATCAGGGATACACTAAGTACCTAGGCGCGCAGGGCTAGCTCGCGGGCGCGTATGACCAAAGCGAGGCTTCGTTTTTCGCGCAGTTACACGGCCGAATGTCATGTCAGCTGGGAAAACACTTTGATGTTTTGCTGTGTTTACTGAGCGGGTTTAAATTAAAGTCGTTATTTTCCTGCATTTTTTCGTGGTTTGCTACTCAAGACAGGGATACTAATTAAGGGATACTCAGAAGTCACTTTAGTGGAAAAAGAAGAGTTTTCAGGGATGAAATCTTGCTTCAAGGAACTATATACGTTTTTAGCAATGCGAAGAGATGGGTTCGTTTTACGGATTTCAGCACCAAAGCAGAGGTTTAAAGAATTTCCAAGTACAGTAGTCGCCGGAGGGACTTAAAGGTAAAACAAATTACATTTTCCGATGGGAATTTATCTTGATATCAATCTGTGATTGACTTTTTGTTTGTGTTCTCGTTAGGTTTGGAGAATTGTTTTTAAATGTGTAGCTTAAATTCAGTTGTATTAATTATTGAATTTCATCGAAGACACGGCTCGGCCTCGATGCGTGTTTTGCGTTTTGCTTTTAAACATAAACTAATGGAGATTTCAATAAAATTTTTCAAAAGAAGATTGTGTTGTCCATTTTTATGTGTTTGTTCATTCATTACATAGATTGAAAAGCGATTTTATGTAAACAAAATAAGACTTAGATTTTATACTCGCATCGCCTTATGCAAATATGTTTGTGTAGTTTTGCAATTTTGATTTCCAAATCAGTTTCTCGGGCATTTTTTGACAAGCAACAAGTGTATTTTATTCGGAAAATAGTCGTAATAGTTATTCTATTAGACGGAGAAAAAGTTCTTTTTGTGAACTTTTGTACTTTTGTAAATGTACTGTGCAGACGGTCGGGTAATAAGCTTAAGCTTACTGTTTTTGAGAATTGCTAAAATTGAAAAATAGCCCGGTTGTCAATCTTAATTCCGACCTTTCACCTAAGTTAAGTTTCATCTTAGTTAAGCTTGTTCCTGCTTATATATATTATAGAATCGCATACGTCAAAGAAAAGTCGCATTCTTATTGGCTATCGAAGTGAGGGTATTTAGCGTGGAATTGCATAACTGAGAAGTGATATTGCATAGCATCTTCGAAGGACGATGTTTGTATACTTTCTTTATATAGTATGTATGCTTTCTTTTAAAATAGTGAGCTTTGATTTGAAGCGAAAAATACAGACGTGCTATTCACAAATGATAAATTTATCTAGAGTGAATTCCTGTTCTTTCCAATTTTAACCAAAATGTGAACTTTGTAGAGAGTGAAGAAGCCATTCACACTTCAGTCGTACAAGAAGAGACAAGCTACTGGCAAAAACCGATATTTCATTCTAAGAAAAAAAAACTGTCTAAATCAAACAAAGAAGTTTATGAAAACAAGCATATGTACTGAGCTAATAAAAAGTAGTTTTCATTATTCACCGAAACGGCCGTCTGGTTGCTTTAAACATAAACAAGATGCTGTCCGAAGTAGAGCTTTCAGCGAACTTTCTTATTTCAAAACCGTCCAAAACTTGTATCCGGTACAAAAGGCAATAATGATTAAGTAATAATATAATGATTAGGTAATAATATTAGTAGTCTGGTATTCTTAGAAACAGTAGAAATGAGTCGCGAAAATAGGGTGAGAAGAAAGATAGAAAGAAGATTGAGTTGTCCATTTTTATCTATTTGTTCATTCATTACAAAGGTTGAAAAGCGATTTTATGTAAACAAAACAAGACTCGAATTTTATAGTTTTATCTTCACTCGCGTCGCCTTACACTCTTAAACCAAATTTGTTAAAACAAATCGACAGGTAAGAACTTTTTTGTTGTTAAATTAAATTTCTTATTTTAAGAATTTTATTCTTATTTTAAGAAAACTTTCTTCCTTAAAATCAATTTCTTAAGATTTAAAGTAAGAATTAAATTCTTAAAATAAGAAATTTAATTTAACAACAAAAAAGTTCTTACCTGTCGATTTGTTTTAACAAATGTGGTTCTTAAAATAACAATTCGAGTTTAAGAGTGTTATGCAAATATGTTCGTGTATTTTTTTGCAATTTTGATTTCCAAATTAGTTTATCGGGCAATTTTTGATACGCAACAGGTGTATGTTATTCGAAAATTAGTCATACTAGTTATTCTAGAAAGAGAAAAAGTTGTTTTGTGAACTTTTGTAGGGTCTAAATGTACTGTGCAGACGGTCGTGTAATACTGTTTTTGAGAATTGCTAAAATTGAAAAATAGCCCGGTCATCAATCTTAATTCTTGTGCTTCCAACCTTTCACTTTAGTCAAGTTTCACCTTAGTTAAGCTTGTTCAAAGTGCGATGCCGATAGGCTGGGCCTATCTATATATATTAAATATCTTTCAATATAACAGTACTGATGATCTTTTTGGAAATAAAGAAGAAATATCGGCAAGCCAAATTACCATATTAAACATCGAGACTTGCGTTGTTTCCAAATTTGCATAATCAAGACTGTATTGTATAAAAAATATTTCGCCGAACTCGAGATACGCTTTATAGCGCTTCGGAATACTTTACTTTTCGCCGCATAGCTTTTACTGTGTTACGATCGAATCGAGTTTGTTCAGTTTGTTTATGGATCGAAACAAGTCTACATTTATTAATTGATAACGCTTTCACATCCAAACGACTTGGATCGCTAAAACATGGCGCCAAAACTTGGCGCCCATTTCAGGTTGAGCAAGGCAGACTTATTTAAGACTATAGATTACTTCATGGGCAGTGCGTGCGTACGGCGTTTACGCACGAGTTGGTGATGTATCAGAAATCGAACGAGTGAGCGCAGCGAACGAGTGAGATTTCTGATACAAACCAACGAGTGCGTAAATGCCGTACAAAGCACTGCCCATGCTGTAATTTGTTTATTTTATACATACTGAGATTTTATGCCAAGGTATGTTTTATTTATTTTTGTCTCGAAAATAAACAGCTCTGGAATAAATTACTTTGACCGGCAGAGTCTCAAACAATCAAGTAGTGAGAATACAGTAAGCTTAATAATTAAAAATTACAGAATCGATCGGAAATCATAAAGAATGTTCACCTCCTCGTCGCTTAAAGCTTCGCTGCATTTGGTTTGTTTCCTTTGCCTTTTTTTTTCAGTTGTTTGCTTCGAGCTTCCAGACATTTTCTTGCTTTTTCAAACGCTTTGTCTTCAATAATGCTCACAGGGTATTTACTTTCTTTCAAATGCCTGTTGAAACTCGAAATCAATCATCGAAGGCTTGAAGGCTCGTAGTCTTCGCCGTCTTTTCTTTTAACACTTAAAATAAATTCGCATACGTACTTGTTGAGTTTCTTGTTGTTGTTGTTGTTTCGCTCTTCTCTTTTAATAATACGGTTAGTAGATTAACATCTCTTCGCGTTTTCGCTCGAGTGTTTTGTTTTCCTGCTCTTGAATGTATTCTTCAATTGGTTTGTCCAAGGACATAAATCGGAACTTTCAGTCATCTCTTGAGTTTTGAATAAAGAATTAAAAGTTCAAGCAAATATTTTTGTGAATGAAAACGCCAGCGCCAGCGACAGTACAAGCGCCTTTGAAAATATTGATATGTTTTGACAGGTGCTTTGTGATTGGACGAAACGCTTTTCTCACGTGTGAGAAAGTCGTTTCGCCATTTTGATTGGCTGCAAAAATTCCCGAACGGGGTTTTCACGCGCGAAATTCTATCAGAAAATCTCAGTATGTATAAAATAAAAGATGGTTCGTTCTACAAGATCGTGGAAGTAGGACAGAATAAAGTCAGTAGCGAACTCGGCATGTTAGTAGCGAACTAAGCAAGTAGCGAAACCGGCTGTTACCATTTCTATTCGCTCGCTCTTGACAGTTGGCTTTGAAATGGCTTTCTCGCTGGAAACGTTGTTTTCTTTGACATATGCGATTCAAGAAAAATTCGTTGCCAGACTCGTGAATTCCACGTTAAATTTCACTTGAAAAACCGATATCGCCCGAATCGCGATATCGGTTTTCAAGTGAAATTTAACGTGGAATTCACGAGTCAGGCAATGAATTTTTCTATAGTATTGAGTCACTTACCTTCTCTAAGACGCGCTGGGACACTTCTTTTTCTTGAGTTTCGTGCAGCCATCGCTCGTATTTCGATGTAATAGAAAACACAAAAGTCAACTGAAAACTCACTCTGGAATGGATTCTCTAAAGTACTAAAAGCTTGCTGAAATCGATGGACAGGCTGGAATTGGCGAAGAAAGTGAGAAATTTCTAAAAGGACGCGCTGATTCGAAGCGTTCACGCTATTGGTAGACAAAACATCATGTGATCTTTTGTTCAATGGTAGTAAGGCCTGGTGCCGATACTCACGCGCCCTCAATACACGAACTTTTAAGCGGAGAGGCCGTTACCGAGAATACATGCGACATTCTAATCCATATACATTTCCAGCAGCAAGGAGACGAAAAAGAAACCTCCAAAAGCGAACCAATCGCCAGCTGTTACTCGCAATGGCTTCAACAGATGTGAATCCGACGTTCAAGAAGTGTTTTGCGAACAGCCACGTGAGCTCCGTTGTACTGTCAGCACCGAGACAACAAACACGTCGCCTGGCGAGGTCTGCAGCTACGAGCAAATACAAGACATGGATGATTCAAGCGACTTTGAAATCGAAAACAACGATGACCTGAGGTTAAGCGAAGATGAACTGTTAGATTTCGCGCATAATTTGTCAAAGATGACGATGCTTGCTCAGATTTTTTCAGTGACTCCACAGGCAGCCCAAGCTCACGTCACGAGAAAGCGAAGGGTTAATTATTAGCGGTGTGTGAGACGGGACGTGACCCTTCGATGAAAGCGGTATTGGGTTACACGGCGGCGGTTTTAAAAATTTAAGACTTTGTATGGGGAAAAAATAACGTGGATTTCGAACACTTAATAAAGCGAAATTTAGGCATTAATTCAATAAAGTGATTCTATTGAACTCACCTCTGGTGTATTCTTTTGTCCTTCGGGGTATTTCAAGCCGTTTTGGGTTGTTTTGTCACCACTGTTATTTCCTTCTTCGCCGATCTTAACACAGGGAGCCCATACAATCTGTTTGTGTAACATAATGACCGTTTATAATTTTATAGGAAATGTATGGGATTTACCTAAATTTCATATTATAGCGAAGTATCGCCACATGAATGTACTGATCAACGCTAAATAAACGTTAAATTACCTTATTTGTTGTGTGTTGTCGTCTTAGACGCACAGTCAACGGCGAACTCAGAATCCTTCAAAATCGCTCAAAAATCACTTTTACGGCAAAAGGACGACAACACACAACAAGTAAGGTAATTTAACGTTTATTTAGCGTTGATCAGTACATACATTTGGCGATACGTCGCTATAATATGAAATTTAGGTAAATCCCATACATTTCCTATAAAATTATAAACGGTCATTATGTTACACAAACAGATTGTATGGGCTCCCTGTGATCTTAATTCTTCATCGGCAACAAGAGCCGCAGACAATCCAATACTTCTGGATTCTGCTACCTGGTCGTCGATCGTCGATGATGCTCTGTAACGGACAGACAACCAACACTGTTTGATGCTGCCTCCTCTTGACATTTGCAGCCACGGCAGCACTGAACAGTTGAAATATAAAGCTTTTGCCATAGCCCGTCGGCAAAACAGCGACGACATCGCTACCTTTAGTGCTTCAATTGCTTGACATTGCTCGGGTTTCAATTCCACAGTAAACTTCAGATATCTCCTCCGCTCCCTCCCCCTGCAGTGTCACACCATGTAACAAACTCGATTACTTATCTAAACTCCTTACATTTAGTAACTGGCAAATGAAAAGTAACCATATCTGACGAAACGATAAGGGATGCTTTATTTTGCAAGGTACAGCAAGTTCTGTCGGTACCTTACACTTTCGTTGAGTAGGTACAGATCGAAAAGACAATTTGATACAAGCGATCATGATCGGAGCTTGATCTGCGTTTTGCACAACGACATCCAACAATCAACTTTTTCTTTCTCATGCAAGAATGCAGGTGAAGACCTTGCTTTAAAAGTTTCAAGCAATAAAACCCTTATCTTAGCTTGTTTACGTTTATTCTCAAATTTACAGAGTTCAATATCATTTTCTTTAAAAAGTCTGACAATATAATTCATGCACCATTAATGCATCTAGGGCCTGTTTACATAAAGGGAGGGTGACCCACCTAGCCGGGTTACCCTCTTAAAAGGGTCACCCGGATATGTTCTTTTTTTTCTTTTTTTTTTTTTTTGCCGTTTGCTTCACACCACGTTGCCCTGGACAAAGCATGTTTAAAATCGAGTCATGACGAGGCTTGGTGCGTAAAAAAACAGTTTATGGTTCGCCGTGTGCAAAGTGTGCTTTAGGCATTAAACAAAGGAATGGTTTTTTCGTTCCTCCAGTTTGGCTCTGCCATTTTATCGACGAAATCGCAGGGAAACATGGGGTAAAGGGCGGGAAGTGACCGTGTCCGGAAACGGTGCCTAGATTTTTTCGCTGGCCTGAATGGGTCCTCAATAGACATCTCTAGATTGACTAAATACTGGCTCGTCTTTTTATGTGCCACCTTTGGTGTAATACTAGCTTGCTATTCCCGTGCGCCAGAATTTGCCATATACTTTAATAAGTGATGTTACGTACGGTTGGCGTATACCAGTATGTTTGTCCAGGTAAAAAGGCCAACCTTGTTAGATTTTCGTGTGACAAATGGATAGAGTCAAGGTGGATTTTCTTTAAAGTCGGTATGTTGCAGTGAATAAAAGAGCTCGTAAATACCTCTTGAATCGACACATATTTCTGAACGCGACAGAAACTCATCTTGTTTCATGAGTTACAGCTACGTGCTTCTTGATAGCCTTTTTCCCCATTGATATTCTTTCATTTTCTTTTAACGTACATCCCCGTCATGCAATTTTCCATTTTACAGTTGTGTGCTTGGTGACCTTGCCTTTGAGTGGAAGTGAGGCTGGAGGTGACCTTGCTTTGATACAAACCTTTCTGCCTTTCATATGTTAATAATGCTTTTCTCATGCTAACTAGGTAAATTTACATCTGAAAAGCTCCAAGGTCTGTATCATAACAAGGTCAACTTCAACCTCACTTCCACTCAAAGGCCAGGACACTAAGAAGACAACTGTAAAGTGGTTTATTGCACAATCAGATTTTGCATTCTATATTAAAGCTTAACAGTCCAACCGTCCTTCGTTTTTTCAGTCACAAATAGTATCACTGTTTACCTTCCTTTTGCCAGTTTCCAACGGAATGAGTTTAGTAATCAAGTTTCGTACATCGCGTGACACTCCAAATTCATGCAAATTGAACTGACAAATGTCACGATTGTCGATTTCAATAGATGTACATGTACATCACATCGTTTCCTAGAGCTGAATTAATTCATCGTCAAGTTTAAATATCTAAACAAAAAACTTTTTGGACAGTACAGTGTATGTCTAGATCTGTGTTTTTAAAATCTTCAACAGGGAAAAAAAAAGCGAAATCCAGATAACTTAGAAATTTTTCACACTAACTTTTGAAGACAGTCTAATTTGCATAATATTCATAAAACGGAGCCAAAGATCGCGACTTAATTAATAGAACGTTTGCCCGTAAGCCGGTTTTAATATGATAATGAGTTCAGTAACATGCTAATGAGCTTTTAACATTCTTATGCAGTGACTTCTTTTATACTGAAGGGAGCTTAAGCAACGACGACGGCAACACCAAGGAAAACGTCACTTGAAAAAGGGATTTGTGCTATTTTAAACTACTTTGTAGTTGTTCCAAGTTGTTTAGTTTGTCTAACGTGACTGGATTATGCAGGATCTTAATTTGTAGGGGCGACTTTCAAGTTCGTGTGTTCACGTTCTCCTAAGGTTTGCAAAAGGTAAAACAATGATAAAACTTGTGATTTCATTGAGTAAAAATGGTTCAGCGCACATTGCAGCGGTGGTATTCGTTATTTTAATACAAGTCACCGCGTTATAATGTTAAAAGCTCATTAACATGTTTCTGAACTCATTGTCATATTAAAACCGGCTTACGGGCAAACGTTCTATTAATTAGCTAGTTATAGCCATTAAACCATTGAAAAAGTGTATTTGTGTGTTCTCTCCTGTATTTATGAATAAAACTTGTGAAATATAAATATATAAAACGGCTCTCTTTAGGCACCGTCGACATATTCCCTTGCTCCCCGCTTAACGTGCACCGGACGTTTAGGGGGGGGGGGGGGGGGGAAGGGGTAAGAAGAAGTCAAGTTTTGGACGTTAGTGTGGGGCATTTGGGCCAAAACTCACAATGATGTCATACTGAAAATAGTTTCAATACTTTGTTTTAATTCAGTACATAAAGAGAACATATTAAAACAGTTCAATAGAAAACGAAAAAAATTCCCCACAAAATCTCTTACAAAGTTAATAGCGGAGAACTCACCGGGCCGAAGGCCCGGCTGCGCAGCACCATACTCATAGAACCAAGAACCTATGCCCGTCATTTTTCATGGTCATGGCTAGCGGAATGTTTCGCGGGCGCGTGCGTGTGCGGCCCGCCGCCGCCGCCGCCCGGGTTGGGCACGGCTAGCTCGCGGGCGCATATGACGTCGCAAAACATGCGCGAATGACGCCACACAGCATCCGGGATCTTGAGGTTTTGTTTTTCGCACGGCTACACAGCCGTCAGCTCGGCAAACACTTCTATCCTGGATGGTTCGGATCTCTGCTGTGTTTAGCGGAGATGTAAAGTCGTTATTTCCCTGCATTTTTTCGCGGTTTGCTACTCAAGACAGGGATACTAATTAAGGGACACTCAGAATTTACCGGAAACCGAAAAGGAGGAAGTTGTAAGGCAACAAGAATTGCACTTACGCCTGGCTGCGGGCGGAAGAGAATTTTATAATAGCTACTTGCATGCATGCATAAAACTATTGTCTGTAGGTATGACGTCACTTCTACATATATAAAATTCATTGTCTGTAGGTATGACGTAACAGAAACAGCAAGCAATAATTAGCTGCGTGCTTATAGCCAATCAAAATCGAGTTAGTGACACCAATGTATAATAATTATATATAACGGTATGTTCGTATTTACGGTGTGTCCGTATTAACGGTATGTTCGTATTTACGGTGTGTCTGTATTAACGGTATGTTCGTATTTACGGTGTGTCCGTATTAACGGTATGTTCGTATTTACGGTGTGTCCGTATTAACGGTATGTTGGTATTTATGGTGTGTCCGTATTAATGGAATGTTCGTATTTACGGTGTGTCCGTATTAACGGTATGTTGGTATTTATGGTGTGTTCGTATTAATGGAATGTTCGTATTTACGGTGTGTCTGGATTAACGGTATGTTCGTTTTACGGTGTGTCCGTATTAACGGTATGTTCGTAGTTACGGTGTGTCCGTATTAACGGTATGCTCGTTCTCTGTATTAACGGTATGTTCGTAATTACGCTATGTCCGTATTAACGGTATGTTCGTATTTACGGTGTGTCTATTTTAACGGTATGTTGGTATTAACGGTATCAATAATGTTCGTATTTACGGCGTGTCTGTATTAACGGTATGTTCTTAATTACGATGTTACCGTATTAACAGGTATGTTCGTATTTACGGTGTGTCCGTTTTAACGGTATGTTCGTATTTACGGTGTGTCCATATCAGAAGGTTGATTTTATAGAAAACATAGGCTTTAAGATAGTTCGCAATAATTCCCAGCATTTTCCATCACTTATACTTCATAGATCAGTACTACAATTTCTTATCAGCTGATGTTACGATAATGGTATCAAACAAATGGCCAGTCATTGGTGAGCAAGTTATGGTCTCCTTTATGACGCTACGGGTTATAATAGTAACAGTATAATCTATTAAAAAAAAACCCTTAATTTTAGCTTTAAGTGCTTAAAAGATGGACTCGGTGATCCCCATGTTTAATATCGAATTGTAATTACAGTGGAATCCCGTTTTTTCGAACCTCCAGGGGAAACGCAAATTGGTTCGAGAAATCGGGAATTCGAGAAATCGAAGGTGGCATCAATTTACGCTTAATTGGCCGGCTTTTTGTTTGATTATGAGTATAAGTGTTCAAATTTTAACAAAAATACATCTTTTTTAATGTAGATCCTGACCTTTATTTACAAATAAAACGTCCTTAAAAACAAAAACGGAACATAACAGAACACATGTCGTGTAGAGTCACTCGATTTAGCTGAAATAATTTGTAATAACTTGTTGCCTCGTTGCAACCGAGAAACTCTGGTCTATGATTTGAGAAATATTCCTGGTACTTTTGCGCAAATTATCGAGGTGCGCATCATTAGCAAAAAGGCTGAATGCATGTGTTAAGCACGCCGATTGCATGCACAGTTCACACTGTGTTGGTGGTTTTGGCGGTTCGTCTACAATCCCAATCTCATTCTCGTCCATTTCTTCTTCTTTCTCTTGTGGCTTGCTTGTTGTGTGATTAAAATGGAGAAAACAGCTTATCCGGAAGTGTTAATTTGTTTAAAGGCGTGAATGTAATTGACATCCTCACTAAGTGGTTTCGAAATTTTCGCAGGTTCGAGTTATCGAGGGTCAATTTGTCCCACGGGAGCCAAAATTGGTTCGAGTTATCGGGAGTTTCGAGAAATCGAGGGTTCGAGAAATCGGGGGTGAAATTATGGAGCTTGAGTGAAGCAAATCCAAGGGAAACAAGGTTTGGTTCGAGATATCGGGAGGTTCGGCAAACCGAGGGTTCGAGAAATCGGGATTCCACTGTAGTATATTAAGATACAACTTTTTGCAAAGTTTGCAAAACATTGTGGGAAGGGGTGCAGAGCCACCTTAAATTTTCAAAGTGTAGGTACTGGAAATTACTAGAAAATGCCGTAAGATTCCGTCGGAACAGGAGAAACCGTCCGTAATAACAATGTGTCTACATTAGGTGGGTGTCCGTATAACGGGTGCAACTGATTAATTTGATCATTGTGATGTTTTAGGTGGCTTATACGTTCGATGCGGGACCCAATGCGTGTCTGTTTTCAATGGAAAGTGAAATCCCAGAAGTCCTGGCTATGGTAAAGCATTTCTTTCCTCCGGATACTGATAGTGGGTAAGTAGGACTACATAAACCTATATAAACCCAATCAACCTTTTATAGCGTATAAAACTTTTTATAACCTTATTATATAACCTTTGTGTTGTGTTATTTCCTTAGACAATAAAATTCTCTCCAAATTATGTCTCTTCACCCAGGTGTATAAATACGAACAGGCGACAAAATGCTAGGGATAACCCCGTGATGGGCTAGCATCCCATTCAGGAGGGAGTAGCAATCCTCCTAGTTGAAAAAACCGGGTTAAGCTCCGGCCGAGTGGGTCACCTGTGACTCGTGTAAGGCTTAACCCTAACTTTTCCCTTTTCCTCCGCTATCGTAAAACGTAACTAAATCCACATTGTCCCTCTCTAACCGGGTGTATGTAATGTGTATCGGCGACCTAACGCTGGTGATAACCCTGTGATGGACAAGCATCCCATCCAGGGAGGAGTAGTAATACTCTTGGTCGCTTCATAGTATATCAACCAGTTTACCCTGTGATGGACTAGTATGCCATCCAGGAAGGAGTAGTCATTAGGACTTCAACACGGTCAAAGTGTGTAATTCATTATGAATTCAGTAATTATTCCTCACATGCGCAGTTTAGAGCTAATACTGCCGTGGGAGACTTGGAACTAACTAGTATCTTAGCAACCAAATAGACTTTCTCCCTGATGCATCCAGTTTCTTTCCGTCGATCAAAACCTGTTTTGAATCCGCGGAAACGTAACGTACGAACGAGAATGGCTTTCGAAAACTATGAACGTGGCTGTAAAGCAGAAGCGATCGATGATTATAGAGTTTGGCGTGTCTGCACCGTTGTTTCTTCAACGTGAGAGGCAGTGATGGTTTCATTTGATGGCTGGAGTTCCGAGTGGAATCGAAGGATCGAAAATGATCGCGAGAATCGCAGTATTAAAAAGATGGCGTCAAAAGAAACGCTCAACCCTTTTGAGCAAAAATATTGAATGGAGCTTATTTATAGTTCCTGCTCCAGTGATAAATCAACTTCAGCGTTCCAGAAATTTATTGAAATTATAAACACAGAACAGTTGTTTGATTGAAAAGACAATACACATCATTGATCGCTTGATCGATCATGGCCGGGCCCGGCTCAGGATACCAAAACGAAATAAAACCAGTCGATTTACACCACTCGCATGGAATTGTCTTAATGTTAAAGTCCTTCCGAATATATTTCGCTTTGAAATGGGAAACTTTCGTGCAAAAACGGCTCGCTTTCTTCTTGTAAACAACGAGCTCAAATTACGGCGAGAGCTTAAAATTTGCATTAAAAACTACACGAACGAGATGTGATCAGATCTCTCTGAATTGCGAAGATTGCAACATCCATCTTTGACCTCTGAATGAAAAGAATAAAAATAATGCAGTGGCTATTCGTACGGCACCCGTACGCGGACTTCGATTTGCTATTCGGACGGAAGTATTCTTTGACATGAAAATTTCTGTCACTATAAGTCGCTCGCATGAGTATATAGAGACTCGGTAAATTATTCTGAGCCAAATCAACATCGCTTACCAAAAGCGCTTCGTAAAGCAAAATGAACTTTAATATTGTGGACCAATAACAGTGAAGAATAACATGGAAAATTGTCGAACGTTTTGGACTCTCGTACGAATAGGAAATCGAAGTCCCCGTACGGGTGCCGTAAAAATTCAGATTACCGAAATCTCGAGAAACTGGTTTTAATTTTACGGCCAGCATTTGAGACTCTCAATCGGACGTGACGTAAAAAATGTCAACCGTTACTAGGAAACAAGGCTTATAAATATGCACGAACCCCACTCAAGTGGGGTTCGCATAATTACACACTTTGACCGTGTTGAAGTCGTCATGAATACTCTTGGTCACTTCATAGTATACCAACCAGGTCACCCTGAGATGGATAGCATGCCATCCAGGGAGAAGTTGTAATACTCTCAGTCGCTTCATAGTATATCAACCAGGTCACACTGTGATGGACTAGCATCCCATCCAGGGAGGAGAAGTAATACTTTTAGTCGTTTCATAGTATATCAACCAGTTCTCCTGTGATGTTGTAATGCTTCCAGTCACTTCATAGCGGAGCTCTCGCGGGCCGAAGGCCCGTTCGCGAAGCTCCATACTCAGAACCTATGCCCGTCATTTTTCATGGTCATGGCTAGCGGAATGTTTCGCGAGCGCGTATGTCCGTCCGTCCGTTGCGCAGGGCTAGCTCACGGGCGCGTATGACGTCGCAAAACATGCGCGTATGACGTCACGCAACATTCGGGATCCTAGCAATTTTGAAACCAAACCGAGGCTTTGTTTTTCGCGCGGCTACACGGCCGTTGTTACGTCAGCTGCAGAACTTTTGTTGTGTTTAGCGGAGAAAACGGTTTGAAAATTGGGTTTCCCTGCATTTTTTTTTTCGCGGTTTGTTACTCAAGACAGGTTTCACATTTCTCAAACAATGGTCAAGACCGCATTTGAGGCTATATAACTCTGCAAGTCAAGCGTTTTTGGAGGAATATAGAGCTAAGTGCTTATTTTTAAACCCGATTTCGTCTTAGGACAGTTGAAGCTACATGTAGTAGATGAGGTCGTCGAAGCATTTGTTTAGAGCTAAACTCTTTTTAACCCTTTGACGGCTGTGCCAGCCAAAACCGGCCGTGATTTTGCAATAACACACATTTAAAATATTCAAATAGAATGAGTAAGCTTTAAATAATACTCAGAAAAAGAAGAGCTTTTATTATTAAAGCGATGAAATCTTGCTTCGATCAGGAACTCTATATCCGCGTCGAAGAAGCGGGGTTTTAAAGAATTTTTAAGCAGCCGAGGGATTTAACGGTTAAAAAAATTACATTTTTCTATGGGAATTTATGCTGATATCAATTTGTGATTGACTTTTTCTTTGTGTTCTCGTTAGTTTTGGAGGAATGTTTATAAAACATGCTCAAATTCAGTCGGATTGACATCTTGAATTTCGCCATGAGGTCAGCCAGACAGCTTCTCGATGCCAGCTTCTCGATGTAAACAAAACAAGACTTGGATTTTATAGTTGTAACTTCACTTGCGTCACCTTGCGCAAAGATGTCTATCTTGTTTTTTGCAATTTTGATTTCCAAATCACTTTTTGGGCAATTTTCCATACGCAACAGGTGTATTTATTCGGAAATTGGTCACACTAGTTATTCTAGACCGAGAAAAAGTTGTTTTTGTGAGCTTTTGTGCAGTCGAAATGTACTGTGCAGACGGTCGCGTAATACGGTTTTTGAGAATTGATCAAATTGATAAATAGCCCGGTCGTCAATCTCAATTCTAATTTTTCTTGTGCTTCCGACCTTTCACCTAAGTTAAGCTTATCATCATCGTTTCTGTTCAGAGAGCTCCGCAGTTAGGCAAAGCCTATCTATATATATTAGTATATAAACCACTCCAGGTTACCCTATGATGGACTAGCATTCCATCCAGGGAGAAGTTGTAATGCTCCTATAGTTACTAAATAGTATATAAACCAGGTCACCCTGTGATGCCGGCACTAGCATCCCATCCAGGGGGAAATAGAAATACTCTCAGTTGGTTCATGCTACAGAAACTGACTTAAAAAGCTCTGGTAGTTGATTAAGACTTCACCTTTTTTGTCAGATTCCGTTGGTTCACGACTGGGAGAGTTTACGTTGCTCGTCTGTCACTAATGGTCATTCCAGGGCCAGTCACCTTGAAAAAAAAATACAGTTGTTGTGCTTCCATTTGTTTCTGGATCCAGATATTGAAAATCCATTACGCTCGAGTTGGAAATATTATTGCGTAAGGTTGTTTAGGAGCGCAATGTTCACTTTCCAGAATTTAGTTCTTTATTTTCGTATAATGGTAAATATGTTCTTTTAACAGATTCATTCAAGGGATTAAAATCAATCCTCGAGCAAGTTTACCAAAGGTTTGAATATCGCCCAGTTGCTCTGTGTGCAGTGTTCTTACATAGCTTCAAATAACGAATTGGTGCTTATTCTGTCCATTAGCTTTTGGGTTTGACCGATTCAATTTCCAGAAACAAAGATGGTTAAATAAATACTTAGGAAGACCAGGGTCATTTCCAAGAGTAATCGTTGTTGAAAACCCCGATTGGGTTTGATGGAATCGGGTGAAATAGCCAATACAAAACAAATGTAGTTATAGTCAATAGAAGCTCCAAAAAGAAACCAATGACACGAACTGATGGTAAAAGTTTGAAGAAGTTGGTTAAACAAAGCCAAACAACTGCGTTGGTTTCCTAACAAAACATGAAACAAATCAAAGGCTCCTAAGAGCCAACCCGTGAATAAGAAATGCTAACGCGTAACGCAATATTGCGGTAAGCTTATGTTTTCACACTGACACGGTTCAACATATTTTTTTTTTAAATTAAACGTAAGGATTTTTGACAAACGCAGAAAGAAAAATACAGTACATTACTTTCATAATGTTCTATCCGAAGAAGAACCTCGGGCCTTACGGCTGTCATTCTGCGCGCTTATCCATTCGGCCATTGTGATCACCGACTTAGAACAGGATAAATTTAATTACTTCAAGGTAGATACGCATCAAAACGCGTATCTCGGTTGAAAAATTCTTTTAGATCAATTTTAGTGTTACATTAAAGACCCCAAATGCGCAACATTTTTAAGCTTATTGTTGTTTATATTCGTTTACAAGAAATCAGTTATTGTTATCGCTGGATTCACGCTGTTCTTGTTACGAAACGCATGCGTAACAAAGCATTACGTCACTAAGTTTACAGCTGATGGAAGAAGCGAGTGAGTGCTCATTTGCATATCTGTCTCCGTTACCGATAACCCGTTCATTACGCATGCGCGTATTCACGGGTTAAAAAGCGATTCATGCCAATAGCTAGTGCACGACTAAAGACTGATTCATAATGGCGAACTTGGGATAATTTTAGCATTATTTTAACATGATGAATCCACGACAAAGTTCATTTGTAAATACGTAACGTAATCACCGGCTGCAACAGATTTTCTCCCTTTAAAGATTTGACAGGCCGGGCGGATATGTCAACGTTTTCACTCACAAAAAATCTTTTTTCATTTTAGAATCTCCTGGAATCAATTAATATAGAACCATCTCAGGGAGATGTCAAGTATATTATATCAACAAAGGTATGCTTACTCCAAACTCGCACCCAGTCGCAATTTAGTTGATTTCTGGACCAGTGGAGACGACAGGTACAAGTGCGCGTTTCGGGGTGGGAAGTTACGCTCCTCGTGTCAGGGTGGAAGTTACGCTCCTCGTGGTGGGGTAGGAAGTTACGCTCTTCGTGTCGTGGTGGGAAGATACGCTTCTCGTGTCAGGGTGGAAGTTACACTCCTCGTGTCAGGGTGGAAGTTACGCTTTTCGTGTCGGGGTGGGAAGATACGCTCCTCGTGGCGGGGTGGAAGTTACGCTCTTCGTGTCGGGGTGGGAAGATACGCTCCCCGTGTTGGAGTGGGAAGATACGCTCCTCGTGTCAGGGTGGAAGTTACGCTCCTCGTGGCGGGGTAGGAAGTTACGCTCTTCGTGTCGGGGTAGGAAGTTATACTCCTCGTTATGGGTTGCGAAATTACGCTCCTCGTTGTCGGGTGGAAAGTTACATTCCTCGTTGTGGGGAGATTGTATCAGATTTACTATCACGAACTTAAGCCAAGGGGAGTGGCTGTAGATCTGATAGAACACGGACGCGAATGTTGTAGCCTACAAAAGAAAATCAAATGCTTATTACTCACAACCAGTAGTGAATGTTTATAGATCCCACTCGTGGCTGTAACTAATTAGCATTTGATATCAGGATTACAATCCTTCATTTAACTTTCATTTAATGAATTTTATCCGTCAGTACGGACACCATCGGGCCCATCAAATGTGTTCGTATAAAAAAAAAACAGATGGGCTTTAGGGCGTGTTCTATTGGGGACAACCGTTTTCGGTTGGTTGAGTTGGTTGGATTTTTTTCGTGTTGTTTTGGGAAAAACCGTTTTCGGTTGGTTGGTTGATCAACCATTTCAACCAGCTCTGAACCTGGTTGAAATGGTTGAAACCGCAAAAACCGAAAATGGTTGAAAAGTGTTCTATAAGAACGCCTCAACGAAATCAACCGAAACCGGTTTAGGTTGAAACGGTTGAT
The DNA here is from genome assembly GCA_022457155.1 of Cladopsammia gracilis. Taxonomy (NCBI): domain Eukaryota; kingdom Metazoa; phylum Cnidaria; class Anthozoa; order Scleractinia; family Dendrophylliidae; genus Cladopsammia; species Cladopsammia gracilis. The sequence continues at coordinate 1,370,983 of JAJGOT010000152.1, read as the reverse complement.
CCCAATAAAACACGACCTTAGTTCCGTCGGGACTGAGAATCAGTCCATAATATCGAAGTGTCCGTATTAAGCACATTTCCGAAAAGCAGGGTTCAACTGTATTTCGAGGTTACCAAGTTCTAATAGCACGAGTTCTTTCCACACTTCAGAAGAGGGAAAAGGTCAGAATCTTCCAAAAGCGCCTTCTAAGCCGTTAATGTTTTGACTGTACAACACGTTATTATATAAACTTCAGTGAAATTCAAGATTCCTCCCATCGTGTAAAAATTATATTTTTTTACAATAATTGTGTGAATTTCCGCGCGCTGATTGGCTCATTGCTAGGATAACTAAGAGTACAGACAATGAAAATGACGCAATAGGTAACGCAACGTGGTGAGTTTTGTTGAACGTTTGACGCTGCCGGTTCTTCAAACAGTGAAAAATGCCGTCAAAACTGGAATTCCTCTATGCGAAGAATGCTCTCTCGTCAGTCACATTTAGTTTACAAACAGCTTAACTTGACAGAAATTAAGTGCGAGACAAAGAGGACAAATCAGTTGTCGTAGTTTCACGGGAAAAATCCATGAACGGCGGAATCAGTCGCCAGCTTAGTCGTCGCCGCCGCCGGCGCGAAAGAACTAAAACTGAGTTGAAAACAACTTGAAGCAAAGATTCATCTGATTGTTCGAGGACACTTCAGATTGGAAAAAAGTTAGCTTTGTAAAGTATGCCTCGTAAATTTATATTTGACTTGTGTAAGGTTATTGTGCTCCATTTTGCATTATATCGCCGAGCGCGATTCTCTAAAATTTGCTAAATGACAGCTCTTTGTTGTGCTGTTAAGATTCTAGCGATGATTAAAGCTAAATATCATTTTGTGTGAGCCTCTTCAGTTACATAATTTATTTTCATAAAAATTGTAAGGCTTTAATTGTTCCTGCCCACGCAAAAATATTGCGCCGGTGTTAGGTTGTTGATCTTTATTCTAAAATGATTCCTGCAAACTCGTTTACTTGAAGTTGTTAAGGTTTGTTATTGTAAAAAAACAAATTGACCGCATTTTTCGATTGTCTGTATTCTTATTTGCCATGGAGATGACGCCATAAAATGTTAAAAACTTGGCAGTGAAACCACTCGCCAAACGGCTCGTGGTTTCACTCGAGTTTTGAACATTTTATGACGTCATTTCTATGGTAAATAAGAGAGTACAAACAACGAAAAAATGCGGTCATTTTGTTAACTCGACACGTGAAGATCTCTTCGCTGTAAAGATTGAAGATATCAATATATTTACGTGAGCTGCCATGTTTGCCCTTATTAAATGTCAAGCGAGCTAACAGGTGTTGGTCTACAATCGAAACATCTTTCGATCTTCTTCCGAAATCTTCGTACAGACAATTTTGCAAAATAATAAAAAACGTTCGTACATCCTTTGGAGAGTATTAGTGAAACTCTTCGGAAATCTGCGGACAATACATGGCTGCTTGGAGATATGAAATTTCTCTTCTCGTGTTAAACTCAAAACATATATCACTCAACTCTGATTTGAATACCCAAGTACTTCGGATCTTCTTCGGAAATCTTCGGAAATCTTCGGACAATACATGGCTGCTTGGAGATATGAAATTTCTCTTCTCGTGTTAAACTGGAAATATATCACTCCTCTCCGATTTGAATACCCAAGTACTATCATATATTTCTACCTTTTGCTATTTGCTGCTATTTCTAGACCAAGAAGCACATTCAACAGAAGGAAATGTGTATTACTTCTTGTTCATTAAGGTGGCTCCATATTGTTCAGCCCTCTCGTCTTTTGCATTCCGTTATAGCTAGCCCGATGGTATGGCTAAAAATCTTTTACTTGAAACCAGAAAATTTTTTATCAGTCAACAAAGTGGTATCCAAACGACGTCATCATTCGTTGCCATGGCAACGCGAAAAGGGGTCAAAAATACACTATTTTGGACCATTTGAAGCTATAACTTATAAACTACACGGTGAAAGCTTTTGTTTTCGATATATTTTTGTTTAATTGGCAAGAGAAACATTTTAACAATTTTTTTAAAAAATTCTGTACATAGAGTTGAGAGCTACCTTACATTTATGTAAAAATGACATATCCCTGAATCCTATGTAATGATTTTTTCAAAATTGGCACAAATGTTTGTTATGTTTATAAGACGAAAATATATAAAAATCAAAAGATTTCACCGAGCAGTTTTAAAGTTATTAGCCTCAAAAGGTTAAAAATGGGGTCTTTTTGGCCTCTTTTTTCGTTGCCATGGTAACAAATTTTGATGTCGTAGCCACCTCAATTTGTTCATTGGTTAAGTGTTTACAAACCTGTACTAAACGTTTTCTCTTAACTTTACTGGTGTAGCTGTGATTGAATATCATAGATGTATCATGATAGGAATGTTTAAACTATTAGGAGCCACCTTAATGTAATGTTGTTGCAATGTTTTATAACAGGTTGGAAGTGGACCATATGAACTGGAACAAAAGTACAGCCTTCTAAATGAAAATGGACTTCCAAAATCTTGACGAAGTGTTAAAATATCAAGAGCCCCAATGCTTTATGTACTCTTTATTTGTAATAGATACGTCTGTAATAAGATAGTTTTATTGTGATTAAATCAGTGAGTTATTGACTGGATTCACTGCATGGTGCTGAGAAGTCCGTTCTCTACAGCCTCTTCCCAGGCCTCATCAACGCGCGTACAGAGCAAACAGAGCTCATAGAGCTTAGGGTCGAGTGCGGTATCTTCCCAATCAGCTGGATGGGTGACGTCACATTCTATTCCGCGCCGAGGCCGACTGGGAACGAGCTGCACGGTTTGACATTTTTTTGAGCGGTTTGACATTTTTGAGCAACAAATGTTGAACGATGTTGCAACTTGTTGAATGAGTAGAAAACACATTCAACATTTTAAAACGATTGACTGAGGTCGTTCAGCAAGTCGCAACTTGTTGAACGGAATAGAGCCTTCTTCTATTTTCGTTCAACAACGTTCAACATGTTGAATGGCCTATTTGAACATTCAACGTGGGATGACACACTTTTCAATATTTGTTGAACAGCCGTTAAAACATCTGTTGATCAACACATGCTGAACCGTGTATCATAGGCTTTACGACCGATCCACAGGCTTACCATCCTGTGTTTGTGTGGTGTGCTGTGCATCTGTGATGGCCGTATCTCATTGGCGGACAGCTCCCCTCACGAAATCCCGTTTAAGACCATTTTTCCGCCACTTGACATGGCTTTAATGGAAATATATCGTTCACGTTTCAAGCAATCCAAAAACCCTTCACTTATATCATGAATCTATGTTGTGGGATGTTTTGTAAATTTTTGAGTGATTTTTTTGGGGGAAATAGTTTTTGTCAAAGGATTTGTAAAATTTAGAGAAATAAGAAATATTGAAGGTTTAGTGAAATTTTAAAATTAGAATTAGTAGTTAATAATTAATAGACGCCGACACCAAGTTAGTCCACTAGCAACCTGAGGTGCTCTTGAGTGGGTATCAACTGTCTGTTGGTGTTCCAAACATCATTTTCTTTCTTTTTATCCCTTCTTTAAACCTCTTAAAATTTCATTATAATTCAGGTAAAACACCGCCTTAAATTTTCAGTACAACTCTTTAATTACAAGTTCCCGTAAGTGACCACAACCACCTTTGGGATTTATGAATGTGGGATTTTTATTGCTTTCCAGGCCTTGAAAGCGACCATCCTTGAAACACTTACATCGTAAGGTTTTGTTACAGTTAGTAGTCGTTTAAGGACAATTGAATTGACTTTTTTAAGCGTCCATCCCTTGCTTCTCTTCAGGGTGGAAAACAGGAATGATTTTTACTGAACGTTGTGAAAATGGGAAAAGAAGAAAATCATGGAAATGTCCCAAAAACTTCGTCTGAGTCTCAGGTTTGAAGCACGCAAGTTTGTCTGCCTTTAATTTTAAGCACAAACCGTGACTGGGCATTTTTTTACGGTCATACAGAGATCTGAGCTAAATTGTGATTAAACACACTTCTGCGCGCTTTAGCTCTACAGTGTGACCTTAACCTTTGCATTGGCTTTTATCGCAATCGAACTCTCACACAATTTTAATTTGTTTTCTTTGGTTCGAATGTGTTCGTTTTCCGAACCAATCAAATCCAATCGTTCGACTACGTTCGATTGGGTTTCATTAAGTTTGATTACCGAATGCGAAAATTGGAGGTTTACAGCTCATAGAATGAACGGGTTTTGGATGCTGGCGCTTTTATTATTTGGTGGCATGTTTATCCCTCATGTGACTAGTTCGACCACCCGACTAGCAGTTAAACAAAAACAATAAACCATTATCAATTGCTATCCCTTATGTAGTGGACGCATAAGATTGTGTCATTCTACCTTTTACCCTCACCATCCCATTTCAGCAACTAAGCAATGAAAAAGTCCAAAACAGCCTAAAAACTAAATTACATATCACGTTATAGGCCTGTCAGAAGTTTAAAAATGAATCTGCCCTCTTGACAATCGTCAGGGTTCAGAATCAGTGGTTTAAATCTACAAGAACATTAAGTAATCTTTCTTGGCTGGTTCCCTCATTTGCATGCACCGGGACTTGCACTATTAAAATTCAAACTATAATTACACGCCCTATTTCATACAACTACTTGATTTCAAGTTCATGATACCGGAAATTTACATACTTAGAATTTCATATAAAATAAGTATTTTTTAAATCCTTTAAGTGTGGCTACATCAAAAACTTAAGAAGTAAATTGAGCAAAAAATAACAAGAAAGCTAACAAGAATGACAATAACTTTAAATGCAAATTCTTGCCGGCCTTTTGCCAGTCTTTCCAGGGAATCGCTCATTCCTGAATTCAGCCAAGGAAAGTCTTCCTCAGGAATTTCACATCTGAGAAACTCACACAGCGGTTTCCAGCCTTGTTTCACGTTGTAAACCAACAGCTTCTCCTTTGGGATGACGGCCTGCACTCGTTCATTGTGCTCGCGATATTTTTTCCTGAACAGAACGGTAGACTCTGGCTGTAAGCTGCCGAATGCTGCAGTGTCCATACAATCAATCAATGCGTAACCATTGCGGTGAGACCACCTCCTTATATACACTCTTGTAAAAATTCCGCTGCCGTTTAAATTCAAATCTACTTCTTTTTGTTTTGCAAAGCTCTTCAGCCATGCGTCCTCGCTGTCTCGAATGGTTAGAATGATCTTTGCGTCAGGGAAAGCTTCTGAGATTTCTTGGAACCAACTCGCTGGTGGCAAGTCGGTTACTGCATCAACACCTTCGTACCTGGAAGCGAAGTCAGGCGTTTTACCTTTGAAGTAAATATCAAGCCATTCCTCGTCATGGAACGCAACGTGCTCTGTAAAGTCGAATACAGTAGTATGTAGGGAGTCAGTCAAACACCGTTTTCTGAAGACCCAAAATAAGCCGCCAAACGCCCGAGTTACCCACCCCGCAGGACTCATTGCATTCGCCCTGCGGGGTGGTAACTCGGGCGTTTGGCGGCTTATTTTGGGCCTTCAGAAAACGGTGTTTGAGCTGACTCCCTACCTACTACTCCGGGCATTTATTTTTTTAAGCTGTTACAGACCCTAATAAACCGTTATTTGAACAACTGGTGCCGCGTTATTACCAATTGAACAAAGGGGTCCCCTGTGTATCTAAAACCCATATATATATGGCGAGACCCATGAACAACGAGCGTGACGTTTTCGATAATATCTCTCAGCGCGAGCTTATCGCTTGGCTCGACGCTCAAGAAAGAAAACCCCTTTTGAAGGTTCCTCGCAACGAGACCCTCGCTGGATTTGACCCCTTAGATCGAGAGCGTATGGGTGCCTTTCTGATGCCCAATCGGATTGTTGAACTATATGACCGTGGCGAACATGGTGAACAAGGCAGACCGGGGCGAAGACAGAGAATAATAAACTGGCGCTTTACTCAGGGGCTAACAAGACCTCTTGTACCCCAAATGATGAACAAAATTAAACAATCTGTTCGCACAAGGCATAAAGTTAAACTTACCTGGGCCTACAAGCTGCGAAACATCGAAACCGGTGAACCCATCGTTTACTATACAAACACCAGCAGCCCTTGGTTTTCTAAACTATCGCAAACGAAACGATGGTTGCAACAACAAGAAGAGCTTCGTCTTCAAGGTGAAAAAATCAACAGGCCCGATACGAAGTGGGTTTTCGAAAGCGCCGTCTTTGTTGAGGCCAAAGCGGTTTTAGATCGACAACCTTTGCAAATCGGTCTTGGCGAGTTGCCCGACTGGCTTCGTAACAAAAGAGAAGTCATCTCTCTTGACAACTACAACGACGATCTTTGCCTCTTTCGGTGTTTGGCTGTTCATCAAGGTGCCCGTATAGACAGGAGCACTCGCAAAGCCAGAGCCTTAGCGCAAAGCTTCTTTGCCCTTCACCGTAGAGGTCGCCCTAATTGCAATGTTGTTACTTTACAAAAGTTTCACTTGCTTGAAAGGCACTTTAGACAAGGGATTGCCGCTTACACTGTTACAGATGACGGCAACTTTGTTTTGAGTTACACACCTTCGCACTACGACAAAGTCGGCACCCCTACGATGACTATCGGTATCTACAACGCACATGCCTTCTTGATCACTGACATAAACAAAGTCACAAACAACTACACTTGTGGCGATTGTTTGGCAAGGTTCACAAAAGCCTGTAACCTAGCGCGCCACGCCAAGACGTGCACTCGCGGGCAAACTAATATTGCCTGTCCGGGAAATCAGATCTTTGCTCCTGAGTCAGCTTTTGAAAGGGCGTTTTATCCAGAAGGCAGTTTCGGCATTAAAGCCACTTGCTGGCTAGAGTATGAGGCCCGACAGCGGGGCATCCACATCCACCACCACAGATGTGGTCATGGAGGCGAGCGCTCCATTTGGCGCTACAAAGTTGATGGCTATCACCCAGAAAGCAAAACTGTGTTTCAGTATCACGGCTGCCACTGGCACGGTTGTCGAGAGTGCTTTCCTGCACCTGAACAAAGAAACGAAGTGATCACGACTGACCGCCAAGGCAACACAATCACAAGGGAGCAAGCCTTCGTAAGAACTGTGCATATCAATCAGATCTTCACGACACTTGGCTACAACTTGGTTGAAAGGTGGGAGCACGAGATGCCCCGACCCTGGTGGCACGATCGAATCCCCCCTAAAAGAAACGAAACATATCCACACGCTATCGTCTACGACTTTGAAGCCTATCAAGACAAGACCAAGGCAAGTCAGCCGACCAGGGATCTCTCTTACGAAAGCGAGCACGTGCCTATCTCAGTCTCCATTGCAGACACGTTGGAGCCTGAGCCAGAGTACATTTGCTCTAAAGATCCCCAAGAGCTTATCCGACTGTTTTATCAATCTCTGGAGCGCCGTGGCAACGCGATCCGAGATGATATAGCTCAAAAATACATGCTGCAGGATCTTGAGTGGTTAACGGAAGATCAACAAAAACTCATCAAACAATGGTGTGACCAGGTCCCAGTGGTCGGCTTCAATTCAGGCCGATACGATCTGCACCTTATCAGAAAACACTTTGTTTCTTATCTCGGACAAGAACACGGTGTCTTTGCAGGGGAGAAACAGAGACAAATCATGTTCATCAATACGCCCTCCTTCAAGTTCCTCGACGTCACAAACTATCTGTCCCCAGGCATCAATTACGACAAATGGGTAAAGACGTATGGGGCGAAGCAGACAAAGTCCTGGCTCCCATACGAATGGTTTGACAGCGCTGACAAACTTGACTACAAGGGGCTTCCGCCATACTGGTGCTGGTACTCACAACTCCGAAACTCCTTTGTTCTTTCTCCAGAGGAGTACAAACAATGCGAGCAGGTTTTCAAAGAGCGCGGCATGAAGACCTTCGGAGACTGGCTGGAGTATTACAACAACCTCGATGTTACTCCCTTTCTCGAAACCCTCGAAAAATGAAAGCGTTTTACACCAAGCTCGGGGTTGACATTTTCAAAGACGCTGTTTCGTTGCCTGGGGTTTCGATGCAATACATCCTGAGAGGAACCCTGAGAGGTCGTAACCGACCCCAACTATTCGCCCCAAGTGCCGAAGCCTATGCAATGCTGAAAGAGGCTGTGGTTGGTGGACCTAGCTTGGTGTTCACACGTAAACACGTGCGTGGCGAAACCCGCATCCGCTCACACAAATACGACCTAGCTCGCATCGTCAAGCGTATTCTAGGCTTCGATGCGAACTCCCTTTACCCTAGCACCATGTTGCAGGAAATGCCCTGTGGTAAAGAGAAAGTCGTGCAGTACGAAGATCCAGTAGAGGCCGCAAGAGACTTCTGGATCAAGTTGATTACGAAGCAGTGGTTCGGCTTTGCCGAGGTCGATATCGAAGTCCCTCAGGGCTTGTGGGAGCACTTCGAAGAGTTTTCTCCGCTCTTTGTAAACCGCAGCGTGGGCGAAGAGGACGTCCCACAGCACATGAAGGATTACCTTGCTAAAAGCAACAGAACCCACTTGCCCGGGCAAAAGAAGCTGCTAGGCGTGCTTCAAGCAAAAAAGATTCTGCTTTACGCCCCAGTGCTAGAGTGGCTTTACAATCACGGACTTCACATAACCGCTGTTTACCGCACGATCGACTATACACCCATCAAGATCTTCGACTGGTTCGTCCATGAGGTTGCAAACAACCGAAGGAAAGGCGATGCTGACAAAGAAAAAGCCTTGCTCGCAGAAGTGTTCAAGCTTTTGGGCAACAGCGCTTACGGCAAGTTCATCGAAGCTGTTGAGCGACAGACAAGAGTTGTGTACACCAACGACGAAGACACTGTCGACAAACACCTGCGCTCAGCCTGGTTCGAAGATCTCGAGGAGATCGGGGGATCATACAAGATCGAGTTACGCAAAAACAAGGTCACCATAAACCGGCCTTTTCAAGTCGGCATCGTTGTCTATCAACTTGCTAAGTTGCGCATGCTGCAGTTCTACTACGATTTCCTCGATCACTATCTCGACACGCGTGACTTCGAGCTTATCCAGATGGACACGGACAGCATGTACTTCGCCCTTTCATACGACACTTTCGAAGAAGCAGTTCGACCAGAACTTCGCACCCAGTTCGAAAGGGAGAAAAAGAACTGGCTCTCCTGGGACCAGTGGAGCAGCAGAGAACCCGGTTTGTTCAAGCTTGAAAAGGAAGGCACTCGAGCCATCGCTCTATGCAGCAAGTGCTATTACGTAGAAGACGAGGAAAGCAGCGAAGCCAAGATGTCCTCCAAGGGCGTCAACAAGAATCAGAACGAGCTTCGGTGGGAAAGATACGAGCGGGCCCTTGAAGGCTACAAGGACATGGCAACAAACAGAGGCTTTCGAATGCACAACGGGGCCATGTACACGTACGAACAGCGCAAGCTGGGCCTCAGCGCCTACTACGACAAGCGCTGGGTGTTGCCCGACGGCATTCACACAGAGCCAATCGAGTTTCACAACCCAGCGGGTGGCAACTGAGTACCCAGCGGCACAACCATCAACTCTTCCCGCACAAACCCGCGCTTGGGTCCGTCGTACAGATAATACACGACAGGTGCATCTGGCTTGCTGACAGCCTTCTCGATGTTGTAGACTTTCAAAGACCAGATCGGATCAGTTGCCCGTCGACTACCGCCCTCAAGTTCGCCAGGCTGATACAAATATCTCACGTGGACTCCATGAGGGAGCTTCTTTTCGGAGAAGCCCACAGGTCTAGCATATGGGGTTGCGGGTTTGGCTGAGGTTGCTTTCTCTTTGATTGCTTGTGCAGGCTTCTTGCCAGTTAATCTGGTTACTTCATTGTTCAAAGCTGAGATAACATCTGGCAATCTTTTAACCCAAGCAGTCGAACGGCCAGAGGGCAGATTCATTTCAACTGCGTACTGGTAACCAAACAATCGTTCAGCCAGGGTTCTGTTGAATCTTTCAACAATCCCTTGGTTTCTGTGGATATCAACACGCCCACGACGAATGGTTGTTTTATGAGCCCCAGTCTCTTTAGTCACAGCCCCCATAAACTCTGTTCCCGGATCGACTTGCAACAGTTGTGGCCATTTCAAAGGCCCGCGCCTGTAAATACGTGTAAGCGCCTTCGAAACTTCATCAGACTCTTTCGAAGTCAAGGGCTCTGCTGCTTTGTAACGGCTAGCCACATCAACAACTGTCAAAGCATATTTGTAAATCTTTCGCCCATGAGGCAGTTTGTCGTGTGGCAAAAACAGTAGATCAGCTTGATGTACTGCATTAGGAGTTTGAACATCAAACTTGGGCCGAGGGATATGGCGTGGTGCAGGGAGGTAAATTTGCCAAAGGGCTTGTTTGACGAGCCATTTCTTTGCCGCCTCTTCAGAGACCTTGGCTGCTGCATCTAGCTTTTTGACAGCGGCAAGTCCTTTCCAATAGCCTTTGGGGCTGTAATAGATCTTTGAGAGTTTAGCCTCCATAGGGCTAGTATATACTTATGTATTGTGTTGCCGATTTTTTTACAGAAGGCGATAGGCCGCATACCCACCCGCAAGCAGGGTGCCTCCAATAAACGCAAGTTCACCAGTCTGCTGTTGTTGACTGGGTTTGTAGAAGTCCGAGAACTGAGGCTCTTTGTAATCTTTGATTTGTTTATCAGGTTGCGATTTATGCATCTGGTTGTACAAGACCAGGGCTTGGTCAGTGGTTTGAAAGTTTTGGCTAGCTTGGTGTTTTATCCGATCGTTGGCTGCAATCCAGTCGAGGAGCTTAGTGCGGTCCTTCTGATATTTGGCGTAAGCCGCTTGGTATTGCTCCAGAGCTTTGTCATGCCGGATTTTCTCATCCATTGCTGCCTTTCCATTATCACCAGATAGATACTTCGCGAGATAATTGCCGCCAGTGAAGGCTGCAGCATTCAAAACAGCGCCAAGGGCCATTATTGCAATGCTGGCCATTGCGGTTGTGTGTATACATATGGTTTTACATTTTGTCTGGGAGGATTTTCTGGTCCTCGAGATATTTCTTCAGCGCGATGCTGCCAGCCATGACGGCTGTGAACTTGACGTAGTTCATCAAGCTTGCACTGGGGTCAGCAGTGTAGTTTTCTTTGATGGCCTTTTTACCAATCCAACCAATACCAGCGACAAGGCCAGTTATTGTTGCTGCGTCGAGGATAGACTTCACAAGCTTATTGTCAGCCATGGTTTGTGTGCAGTATACATATGTGTTTGTTTTTTATTCCATTTTTTTAATTCCTTGTCTTGGGGGTTGTTCTGGTGGTGGGGTCGGTGTGTTTGCTGGTGGTGGGGTCAGTGTGTTTGGTTTGTGGCCAAGCTTTTGCATTATGGCTTCGCGTTGGTAATAAACACCCATAACAGAGACAGCCAACCCCCAACTCCCAGAATATAAAAGATTGAGTTGCTGTTGGTGTCAGTTGTTGTGTCACTTGTTGAGACACTTGTGGTGTCACTTGTTGAGGGTGCGGCCTTTTGTGCTTCGGCCTTTTTCTTTGCTTCACGGGCCAGGCGGTTGCGCTCTGCTAGCCTTTTGCCAGAAGCAACACGGCCGGGGTTCTTTTCTGTTGCAGGCTTTGTTTTCGGGGCCTCAGAGGTAACGCGTGCAGGTGTTGGAGTTTGAGTTTCTTCAGGGATCGCCTCGAGTGGTGTGGCCATAGTGGGTATATATATGATTTTTGAAAATTTGACAAGTGTGCTGACAGGTTCCACCTAGGTTCCGCCCAGGTTCCGCCCAGGTTCCGCCCAGGTTCCTGCCAGATTATGTGTCAAACATTTCATCAAAACATGTGTCAACGTCATCAAAGCCCTCAAGTGGATAACCTTCACTGTCTCTGCTTGGATGTGTTGGTTGTGGTTCCAATTCTATTAAGGCAGGCTTGTGATCAGGCTCTCGTTCAAACTTGACGTGTTTTGTTGTGATGAGAGCAGCATTGGCAAGTGCCAGCCATCGTCCGCATCTCAGGGCAAGACCTCCAGCAAGATTTGACAGCTCCTGGTAGATGATGTAATCATTTTTGAGTTCTTTCTGTAATTCCTTGACATCATCAAGGTCGACCACCATGCCAACTCCTTTGGACAAGAGCATTATGGCTGAATCAACTAGGGATTCTGTTGTCTTGTTGCCGACATAGGCCTCGTACCTTTTGATGTACTTGTCAACGTCCTTGTCTGACAGGCGCTTCACATGATCGTGTGTAAGCTGCACGCCGATAGATTCTTTGGCCTTGCCGGTTGAAACAAGGATTGCCAGCTTCTCACGTTTGGCAGGAATGCCATCGTCACACACGAGACCTGTGGGAGGTGCGGTATCAGGGGCAACCTCCAGCATCTGCAGTACTTCGCTCCAGTCGTGCTGGTCTTCAGCTGCTTGTGCCATCATCTGGGGTATATATATGTGTGTGTATTTTTTTCATTTTTCGATAATTCTCTTGATGGTTGGTAAAAGAGTTTCAATCTCCCGTATAAGCCCCGCCATGGTGTCTGGCATAGAATTCAATCGCAAGGGATATCTGTTGAGAAGCATAAGGCGCAGATTTTCCTCACTAGCTGCTTTGATAATTTTGTTTTGCGCATCAAGTGTGTGTTTGTGTAATTCATCCAAAAGCTGTGAAAGCACTGTGAGCTTGTGTAGGTTGGTTGGTGCATCCATGGTATATATATGCGTGTGTATTTGTGTTTAAATCTTGTACTCAATTCCATACGGGTACCTAAGAGAGAAAACCAGGTGGGAGAACTTGCGGGATTTGAGTCTTGCGATAAACTCTTTGTACTCCTCGTGGGAGAGCTCGCCGGCATAGTCTTCGAAGATTGCCTTAGTTGTCTTGCTGGAGGGTGTGTAAAAGAGCACGATCGCTGCAATGTTATCACGATTTGGCTTAGCTATGCTGGTGATCTGCTGTGTCAAGACCCACACGGATATGCCGTCATGCCTTGCGCTGAACCCCAGATTGACAAGCTGGCTCGTGCGGCCTTTGACATCTTTTGAGGCGGCGCAGTCATCGAGAATGAATAAAGTGTTAGTGCCTGTGAAAAAGAAGCTCGCCAGCTTCAACCAGTCTTCGATTTCATGCTGTTTGCAGATAATCACAAAGATGTGCGGATCACGGTCCACGAAGCCATTGTATGTCTTGTTCTTGACAAATGAGGGGCAGAATAAAACAATGTAATCAAAACAACCCCTAAAGGGGCCGCGCAGTTGGTTTAGAAGATACTGTGTCTTGCCAGAGTTTGTGGGACCCACGATTAGTGCATTGAATGGCAACTTTCTTGGGTCCATAGCCAACGCCTATATTAGTTGGTTTGCAAACAGGTGGGGAGGGCGCCTTTGCCAGAAGTCTTTCTATTTCATTGTATGATAAGGGTCTGGTAGATGGCAGGGGAGCCGGCTTATCATAGAAGTTGATCTTGCTTGTGGCCATGGTATATATATGCGTGTGTATTTTAGTACTGTACAGATTCCAGCTGCCTGCTTATGATGTTCAACTGTGAGTCTGAGATGGTGAAGATGTGGCAGTTTGCATTTCCCGAGCCTGTGCCGTTTCGTTCAATCTCGAGTTGCACGCCATCCTGTGTGTTGACGAGCCGTTGGCCGTTGCCGTGCAAAGCTGGGTCAGCCATGGACCGCAGGTCAATCCAGAGACCAAACTTGTTGCCTGTGAGATATTTAGTCAGATTCATGTTGGGCCTGCCGCGCGTGTGAAAGTGTCGGGAGATTTCACCCCACATGTCAGTTCCGGAGATACCCTCGTTGTATACCCTGTTTGGAACCCCATTTACGGTTACCTTCACTTTAGTGATGTCGGGATTGAAATAGTTCTCAGAGTCCCTTGCACTCGCAACATAGGGGTTGATGAACAGCAAGAGGATGCCCTTGAGAGACCGGCGCTGTGGGTTTACCCGAAGATTCATCCGAGTGTCCCCGCTTTTTGAGAATGGATGCACCCGATCTCGCATTACGAAGTCATAGGCGAACCCTTTGCCGCTAGTATAAGTGCTTGTTGCTTCGTCGGCCAGCTTCTCACTTCTGATCGTCTCGTACTCCAGCTGGATGTTTTCCAACTTGTACACGAGCTTGCTTGTGTCTGACCCTCGGACAACTTGGCTTGCGGGGGCTAGGGTTAGTTCGAAGACCAGATCACTGTATAGGGCCTGAGGGTACATGATTCCGTGATCAGTTAAGATTTGGTGATCCAGTTTGATGCGATACTTATTCTTGTATATTGACTCAAGCTTGTTCTCTGCATCCACGCCGGAAGTCTTCTTGTCGCCAGCAACAGAGCGGATCTTACACAAATCCACACTCTGGATGCCCTCCATAAGCATGTTGTCCCGCTCATCAGTTGATTTGAAAAGGTCTTCGAAGATCTTATAGATGTCGTACCCAACTGTGTCCTCGACGGTTGTGGCGCCAAACTTTACAACGAACCTGTCCACCAGGGCCCTTGAAACATTTTGCACGAGAAAGTTGTTAGCGTGGCCCCCGGCTAGGTTGATGTTGAACACAAGTGCAAGCGAGCCGGACACAAGGACATCGTGCACGCCCAGCTTGGGTACCGAGACGTACAGTGTCTCGCCGGGATTGGCATCAGATGGGTTGAATGTGATGCGCTTAACGGTTCGCTCTGCCTTCATGGCACCCACTGTCTTTTCGCTGTGAGATGGAAGTAGATTCGGTTGCACAGCCATGGTATATATTTGTGTTTTTTAAACTTATATTTATATATCATCATGGCAGAAGGCGGATATGATATACCTGACGAGGCAAAGGACACAGACCCTCTCGTCCCAGACACGGGGAATGACGATGATGCTGATGCTGGTTTTAAATTGTTGAATCAACAAACGACAGAAGAAGAAAAACAAAAATTCAATCGATTGGCCACGCAACCTTTTAAACCAGGGGCTGCTTCCACACCAGGCGTACATGTGGAAGTCGCTGCTTCCACACAATATGGCGAACAAATGGCTATGGCCTCAAGAACAAGAACAAGAACAAGAACAAGATTGCCCCCAGAACAACAAGGCTCCCGCACTGAAGAAACCTCTTTCATTGAGGGGACCCCTTCAGGGCGAATAATGACCATGAGAGAGGAGTTTGCACTGAGGGAGATTGCGAAAGAATTTCCCCTTGTGGATACCTCTAAACTTGAAGCTCGGCAAAGGGTAACAAACAGGTCAGGAGGGGCTATCCTCGAGGTTAGAAAGCTGGGTAAAGACAAATGGTACCCTTTGTACACTTTGTCAAGGGGGGATACCCAAAAAACTTTTAACACCAAGATGCCACAAGAAATAAAAAAGCTTCTTGGGCCAAATAACGCTCAAGCGCAACAAGTACTGGAGGAACTGGATAAAGAATTAGAAGTGGTTGACAAAAACATCCAAGAAGACCTGAGAGTTGCGAATGATGAAAACGAAGAGCCCGCCAACCGTGAACAAGCCAGGGAGAAAGTGCAAGAAAACACCGAGAGAAGAGAAGAGCTTGCTACCGAGAGAGAACGCCTCGAGGAAAAACTCTCCCTTCGTGAACGGGTGAAAAGAGCCTTCAAGAAATACGGCTTCACCGTGGTGGGGGTTTTGGCTGCTGTGGGCACGGTAATCGGTGTTATCGTTAGCAACCTCCAAAAGGGGTTAAAGACAGTTGGTAAGGCCGTTGGCAATGGTTTGCAAGAGCTGGGGAAAAAGATTGCCTCCATTCTGCCAGGCCTGCTGGGGGCCATCGTAAGCTTTGTGTTTCGCACGGCCGGTCAAGTGATCAGCTTTCTTGGCAAGAACGCCTGGCTGTTAATCCTTGCCGTGGCCGCCTTCTTGATAGAGAAGACATTGAAACGCAAGCGTTAACGCATCCAGACAACGAAGCCCGCCAAAGCAAGCGCACCCACACCAATGAGCGCCTTGTTTACATGATGCGGCTCGATCTTAGTCTCTTGTGTTGGGGCTGGTGTTAGTGTGGGGGCTGGCGCGCTGGGGGCTGGTTTTGGGTCTTTTGGTGCGATGCCCTGTGCCTGTGTGGCCTGTTTATGTATCGGGTTTGATGGATGACTGTTTGGTGGATTAATCTTGCTCGGGCCCCCATCCATGTGGCGAAGGTAGGCTTTTTTTGTGCCCAGGTTAACATCATTGTTAACACCCAGCTTCATACCTTGCGTTGCCTCCTTGAGATTATTGTTGTACCCCACCACGCTCTCTGTGTTGATAATCATGCGTGATGGCATGAGCCAGCTTCCGGGCGCTGTCGCAAAGTCTAAGCGCACTTTCGTTGCTTGGATGGCAAGTTGATATCGCTGTACGCTTGTTGCGATGTCGTTCAGTATTATAGCCTCCTCTAGATGGGTGAGGAATACTCTCTGCGTTTCGAACGCCCGGCCTCCTCTTCCAATGATGCTGCTGCGGGTTTTGGCTTGTGCACCCAGAATGCAGTACACAAAGGCCTCGATTGATTGGTTCATACGCGCGAGCCCTGGCTGTGTTAGCCCTTGTGCATAATTAGGCACAAAGTGCTCGAACTGACTAACAGCGCCCTGGTCGTTACGAACGAAGTATATGCCGTTTGCTCGATAGTTTGGGTCTTTTCTGTCTGTGACGCGCTCGTCATCAAACAGGGCTAGATCGGGATCAGGATAGTCGTAATCAGTAGAAAGGGGGCCACTATATGTGACCCAAATGTACACATTGCCAAGGCCGTGATTTTTGCCGTATGTGAAACGGAAGTCAGAATTGGGGTCTACACCGAACTCTTGGCAAATCCTCTTGTATGCGTCGATGTTGAACTTGTTGTCTTTCTGGTTGAATGTGGGGTCGTCTGGCAAAGCACTCACACTCTGTTCCCCACCCAGCTTGTAGAGTATTCGTCTTGTTGTGAAATAGACGTGAAACCTGTAAAATGACCTTAACTGTGGTGTTAGGGAGAGGCTGGAGTTCTTATCGAAGAGAAGGTCACGCGAGATTCCACAGCCGGTTGTTGCACACCACAGCGCGAAATTCAGTTGTTGTGGCCAGAAACTCATTTGCGGGCTGCCGAGCCACTTTCTCCCATATTTCGCAGTTGTGAACGTAATCTGTGTGTCTCTGAAAATGTTTCTGTATTTTGTTGTGAAATAATCAGTTGGCGTGACATAGATCTTTTGCGCTTCGTCGTTCAAGACAGAGCCAATCATCATGTCTTTGTCGATTGATGTGGAGAAATCAACAGCCGGGATTAGTTTTTGTGTGTTTCGGTTTAACGTCAACTGATAGGGGAAACCGCCAATATACTCTAAGCCGAGGGCGTCTTTCAGGGCTTGTGACCAATCCTTGTGCGGTATGTCTGCGGGCATAGCCCAGGAGCCTGGGCCCTTTATGAAAAGCACTTCTCCTGTGGCTTTGTGATTTTCGTCGAAAGAAACTTCTGTTGTAAATCTTGACATATCAGCGTGCGGGAAACGCCTTTTGAAGTCTGAGATTGCCTTAGCCTTGGCGGCTGTAGAGAGTTTTTCAGCCTCTGGCGTTTTCATCCAAGCAAGTTGCGGATTTACTGTGGGTGGTGTTGGCTGTTTTTTTCTAATATACCTTTGTTCTGGATAGAGGGGATTAGGGGGACGAGGAAAAAACGGGGGCGGAGGTCCATAATCGTGACCGCCAATGTTCAGACCGAGATTTGAACCGCGTCTGCCAAACATGATTGAATATATATATTTAAATTTAAATATATATATATATATATATAATATATATATATACAATCATGGTTATGCTAAGAATCTTCACACATTCGAACCCCCACACAATCTACTTCGATCGGCAGCTTCCGAAACCGAGTTTCATCCGGCTTATCGCTTTCTGGTTTCATAATTCGTGGTATTCTTTAGAAGGCGACGGAACAATAACATGGTATACAACTGGTGAAAATAAAAAAGGAACTGTCTTGAAAATACCCCAAGGACAGTACACTATAGACTCTCTGAAGGAGCGGATAGATGACTTATTCAAGGGGCAACCAGTAAAGGTATATTCCAAAACCAATGAACCCTTTGCGGTAATGCATGTGAACAAACCTTTTCCTAATGATGTAGAACTTAGTCCTAATTTGGCTAAATTGTTAGGTATAAGTACTAAATTACAGAGGGATACATACATTAAAAAACTTACATCACCAACAATGTATTACGTTCACTGTGATCTTATCGATAAAGAACAAACCTTACTCAATGGAAAGCCTTCAGATGTTTTGGGGATGGCGAAAATTTCAACAGCCATGGAAGAATATAGTTGGAGCAGCTTCAAAAGGTATGCGTACGCTGATAACAGAGAAAATGCTGCATATCTTAAAATGGCCACTATAATAGCCACTATAATATTCAGAAGAGCAGGATTTTTATAACCACTGTTGTGTTGCAATAGGCAGGGGTCAGGAAGTGCCTGCCGCAGCATGTATGGAGGATTTGTAACATGGGAGAAAGGAGAAATGGTTGATGGATCAGACAGCATAGCTAAGCAGGTGATCATCTTGTATTTGGACCTGTTAGCCTATATATAATATTGAATGATGTAGAATAATATTTAATTATTATTGTTGTCAGGTTGATGTTTTTAGCTTTGGCGTTCTTCTGTGTGAAATGTGTATCAGGGAACTTCCAGATCCTACAAGGCGTGACGAACAAGTTGTTCTTGTGACGAACCACTTGTTTCGAGACCTGGTGCGACGGTGCCTGCAAGAAAATCCTGAGATGAGACCAAACATGCAACAGATCATTGATGAACTGGAGGAGTTTAATACAACATCATAATTAAACATATATGTAAGTTTGTTTGGTTGGCTTTTTATTTCTCCAATTGTTTAGTACATTTTTTCCGTTAGTGCATAGTTAATAGAACAAACTGGTTATGAAGCTCAATCAGTTTCAAAAAGAGTGTACAAAGCTGCTTTGTTTTATGTTGAATGAACCGTGACCCTGCACATTGTTTTGTTTAACGTGTGAGCCCAAATGTTTCTACCGGTCAGTTGCTCATATGCATTTCAATACCTTTGTGTTTTGTGCAGGGTCAAGGCAGACGAACAAAAGAAATGGAGAACAAAAACATTTGTTGTCTAATCACTCTGCAGTGAAACGAAAACAAAATAATTTCTAACTTAGTACCAGTAATAAAACCAGACTACAGGAGGAGGCATCTCGTTTATTGATCACGCATAAACGGCTTTAAACATAGCTGAATACAACTATCATAGTAAACCTAGATCAGACATACACTGTAATACAAAAATTTACTAAAGTAAAATTTTTAGATTGAATCGGATCGAAAAACGGAGATGCCGTCGAATGACAACTCCTAACTAACAAACTCCTTAAATATTCAATTCGTAACATACCAACGAATCATTCTACATCCCAACACGCAGCTATATTACAATAACCACGTGAAAAATTATATATAACAAAAGACTGACTGAGTTTCATAACCAGTTTGTTCTATTAACTATGGTTAGTGGTATTGTATTAAAATATATATGGTTACTTGATGGAAGTTTGTTCAACAAGGATTTTCTGACATAGATTTAGGATACTTGTTAAAAGAAAATGATGCGGACAATAGAACACTAAATTGATTCGATTTTTAGAGGCTAGAGTAGACTAGTGTGATACCTTGAAGACAACTCAGGGGAAAATGAGCAAGATGTTTAAAACCCGTTGACGCTTTTTCAATGCATATATTAGACTTGTTAAAGAGTATTAATTTTACATGGAACACCAAGAAGAGAGTTTAAAACTTCTCTTTAAATATTGGATTTTGTAATAGAAATTATTCATTCGAGAATGAAGAGCTTTTGATGCCAAAACGCGCCTCGGTGCGTTCTTTTTTTTTCTTCAATCACCGTTGTGGGTGATTACGAAACTGTTGTTCATTAATGAGTGTGAACTAATCTGGTTAGCATCGTCTGGTGAATTTGTAAACAGTTTAACAATTTCAGTCAAGAGCGAACACGGAGAGCTTTTTTATTTCAATGGCTTACCTTTATTTTTTGAAATAGAAATAATATAAAACTATATATACATAATGGTGGTGTTAACAATCGTCGCACCTTCGAACCCTCACATCATCTACTTCGAGCACCCGCTTCAGAAACCGAGTTTCATCCGACTCATCTCGTGTTCATTTTACAACTCGTGGCATAATTTGAAAGAAAATGCAACTATTTCAACAACATTAAATGGCTTCAATGGATCAACTCCAACCGCGACATTACCTCATGGGCATTACACCATTGATAGTCTAGCGAAAGAATTTAACTACTTAGCCACCGAACATAGAATAAAATTACAATTATCAACTACTATAAATACACCAGTCGGCTCGATGGTCATTCACAATGGAAGTAAAGTAAAGTTTAGTGACAATCTGGCAAATTTACTTGGCACAAGATCTGTATTGTTTATAGTAACATACGTCAAAGGATTAACATCACCAAGCACTTACTTTATCCACTGCGATCTGGTTGATAAAGAACAGAACCTGTTCAACGGTAAGCCTTCGACTGTCTTGGCTAAATTTGATCTTCGCGGAAAGCCATATGAGAGAGTTTTCTATGAGTCAACACAGCAGAACATCTTGCGTGACGTCTCGTCTGGTGATTATGTAAACAGCATAACTCTGTCTGTGAGGGATGAACACAATAACCTTTTTGACTTCAATAACATGCCGCTTGAATTTGAACTTGAGATCAATTAAAAAATATATATATATATATATACCCCTGATGATGAGCTCGGCTAACGTGTTGCCATCAGCTCCTGAATACAGCGAAACTCCATCGCTTTACCCAGACTTATCCAACGGTGAAGACTTCAGACTCAAAAAAATCTCTGACTTGCAAAAGGAGCTTGAGTCGGAGGCTACTCATTACAGACAAGTTGCGAAGAAATACAAGCGAGCACACACCATTGTTCACGGAACCGCAGTAAGTTTTGGTTTCATTTCTACAGGCTTGTCTTCAGCCACAATCGTCACAGCCCTGACAGGAGCCGGGCTCATAGCCAGCCCTGTCATTGCCGGCGTGGCAGCTATGACAGGTTTTTCAGCGGCCGGCATCACTTTGTTTAGTAGGCGGCTTCAGAGAAAAATTACTAAACACGAGAAAATATACACACTCGCCCTTGCAAAACGAAACTCTGTCTTTGAGCTGGTTTCAAAAGCTCTAACTGACAAGCGTATCAGTGATCCAGAGTTCAAAATAATCCTCCGTGAAGTTGAGAGCTATTATGAACTTAAGAACGAAATACGCTCTGGTGAAGCAAAGGCCACCAACAAAGTAAACAAACAAACTCAAACGCCAGATCTTGAAAAACTCAGAGGCGAGCTTCGCAAAGAAGTCAAAGCAGAATTTCAAAAAAAACTCAATCGTCTTACCGCTGTGTCCAAGTCAGATTTGAAAGACTAACTTCGGGTTTCTCGCTTTATCTAACAAAAGAACGCAATTGCGTGACAAAGCGTGACACATGACATGACATTGTGCGTGACTGTCACGCGTGACATTGCGTGACACATAACGAAAAGGGACAAAACCCTAGTCAGGGGGTGCTCTGGTGGCTGTTTCGTTTTGCCTAGCCTAGGCTAGGACTTAACTCCGGACAAGGGAGTTGTCGTTTTTCCCATTTAGCCTCTGGGAGCGAGGTCGAGTTCTCCTAGGAGATCTCTGTTCGAGCACCCCCCTGTATCAGTTGGGCCGGGGCTGGTTCACCAGGGGGTCACTAACTGACGCAGCAACCCCACTACCCCTGGTCTGACATCGCATTAGCCGTAAGCAGGATTCAGTGGGGGCCAGCCACACCTCCCTGAGCTATACCGAATTACAGACTTAATATAATGTATGGTGCGAACAGGTCTTTTATATTCGAGCGAATTGCCGTGCTTTCACATGTGGTAACTCATAAAGAACTACGCATGCGCAAATATAGCCGAAAAGTTGTATTTTTCTAAATATGGGCTTTACATAATGGATACCGGAAGTCACGAGATCACCAATTGAAAAAACAATTATAATGTTTAAGCATGACTGACTTCACCGCACGGCTCAATGAACTTGACAAACAACACAATTTTGCCATCCTTCGCTCGCTATATGGCAGCGATTATAGGAAAGAAATACACCGCTTGGGTCTGCCTGAAAAACTTTATCATATCTACGAAGATATGGGGTTGGCAGAGATGGGGAAACAATATCTACAAGAACATTATAACGCCTTGCAGCGTGAACGTTGGGCCCGAAGATTTCTGTCTTGTTATTCTTGCGGCGGCTCATTTTTGCAATCAAGCGATTCTTGTGAACTTTATTGCAAAAAATGCGGTCGTGTGGAAGTGCTAGAGGATTATGCTCCGGCATATACGGATCAAAACATTTTGTACAAGCCAAGGCAAAGACAGTCGGCGCGGTGTTATGCGTTTGGGTACGCTTTGACACGAATTAACAAAAAGATTGGATTGACTATCGACCAAATAAATGAGGTGAAACGTATTTTCAAACATATACAAGCTCGGCTTCCGAGAATCTCTTATACGTTTGTGGTCTACAAAATCCTGGACATTACAACGCCGCTTGAAGACCCGCAACGAGCGATTGTAAATTACCTGAGGCAACAGATGTCAAACAATATGATAATTAAAAACGACCATTTATGGAACAATGCTTTCAAAGATCTTGAGTAAGCGCCTCCGCTTTCTCAATAAGAAAGGCTTCTAACATGGCACTGTCATCGCCGATGTTGTCTTCAAAAGTTTCACCAGGTATGGTTTTGTCAAGGTGTTTTTGTTTTGATAAATTTTCATGAAACCGATTGATCGGTTCGTGAATAGTTTCTAAGAAATTTAATTGTTTTGTTTCCAAAATTGTTGATATATCAAGAAGCTTCCATGAAAAGAAGGCAACTGTCTTATAATGGTTTGGGGGCCAAGCTTCACTGAATGTCATTCTGTTTATTTCCTTCAAAAAATCTAAATCGCTTCGTTTCTGATCCTCATCATAGCTCATATAAAACCAATCACCGCTACACACGAACTCTCCAGATGAAATTCCTTTCATAATTCTTTCAAACATAGCTGTTGATTTTGTTGCGCCGAGGTCAAGTAATTTTGTCTGGCCCGGAAATAATTTTTGTTCGGAAGATAGAAGATAAATACCACATGCACGTGCTGATGGTTTTTTCGTTTTGTGTACATCCCCTTTGTTTAGAAAGGAATTATGTTCAAGGCTAAGGCCAAGCTGCTTCAAAGAACACATTCTGAAATAGGCATCTACAAACAAGCCTTTGTTAACTCTCTTCCCGCTGAGAGCAAGGCCTGTTTGTATTTGATCACGATACTGTTTAGGAATTTTTTTGTATGCGATCTTTCTGGTGTAAGGGCACTTAAACTCTAACAAGACAATTGTCTCGTCTTTGTGTGAGAAATATCCGTCTGGGCTGAAAGAAAGCTTTCCAAAAAGAGGGTGCCCCTTTGGAAGATTTATAGAGCCCTTATATCCGAAAACTTCGACAGAATGTTTCTTCTCAAAGTATTCACGGACTAGAAACTCAAACAAGGTGCCCCAAGAGCAGGCCACATTTTTGCTCATGTCGATGGGGTTTACCTAATTTTGCGAATTAGACTTGACTGACTCTCAAATGGCGAAGACCCGGTCAAGGCAGAGATCTCCGAGGCTCCGATTGTATTTTGTCTGGCTTTGACCCATTCTTCGCTCCTTTGAACCAGGCCAGTCTCGCGTGATTTAAGGAAGGCCTTGAAAGCTTTCACGTTCGCCATGTGGGTTGGTATATGCGGGGGTGGGGTTTCTTCAATTAGTGATAACCCCTGTTTAGGTGATCTCATGCCAGATCAGCATTCACAAGCACTGAGCCACAAGTTGTTGTGGGGTCAGTCTTTGCGCAGCTTCGATTATATATTGCGGGGGTAGAGGGGCAGGAGATATTTGATCTAGAGTTTGTTGAAAGTGTTTGCAGCCTTCAGAATTTAGATGTGTACATCCATGACAACAAAGGCTTCCATGCCTTGAATGGTTGAATTTTATTCGTTTAAGTGATTGAGTCTTAACACCCTTTCTTCCTCTCCCCATTGTCACAATGTGTGTATATACCTACGTAAGGGGCTTTCTCCAATTGGCAATAACGCGGCCGATTAGGTCCTGTAACAGCTTAAAAAAATAAATGCCCGGAGTAGTAGGTAGGGAGTCAGCTCAAACACCGTTTTCTGAAGGCCCAAAATAAGCCGCCAAACGCCCGAGTTACCACCCCGCAGGGCGAATGCAATGAGTCCTGCGGGGTGGGTAACTCGGGCGTTTGGCGGCTTATTTTGGGTCTTCAGAAAACGGTGTTTGACTGACTCCCTACATACTACTAATACTTTAAAGCCAAGCGTTCGTAAAGCCCTCGCCATGGATGTAGTTCCTGTTTTTGACAACCCTGCACATATAATTTTCATGTTGTCTCAGTTGTCTTTAGCTCTTTAGAACAATGAAATCGAGAACTCTGAAGTGTAGTAATAGATAAAATCAATGATAAAATATGATCGGCAGATCTGTATAGTATTAGCAGTTTGCACGGCGGACAATAGGAATGACAAGTTTCCATAAAATTAGAGTTTTATCTCCACATGATATACATTTCCACGGAGTTGAGGAACTGCCATGGTTACTCTTCTCTCTTTCCTGCACCCGTGTCGACGTCGTTTTGGTAATGAGATGCAATTTATATAACAGACTGGCAACAGACTCGCTCTTTTACGATCTGTATAGACTTGTCAGATCGTCTAATCGTTTCACCCCATGAACAGAAAAACAATAAACCTTATCCATTTCAAATGCTTTTATTGATTTTTAGTCGACCCAAAGCTTTGGCGGCCTGTGGTGCCATTCCGTTCATATTGGACGCATAATTATTCCTTTTACCCTCACCACCCCTTTTACTAGACACAGCAACTGAACAAAGAAAAATTCCAAAAACTTAAAAGATAGCTAAATTACACATTAAGTTATAGGCCCGTCAGTTCTTTCACAGTTTCTTAGAGGCTTATTATGAATTTTTTAAAATGAATCTGCCTTTTTGTCAATCGCCAGGTTTCAGAATCAGTGGTTAATATCCGAGAACATCAGTTTAACAATCATTCTAGGCGGTTTCGCCTAATGGCACAATAATTTATAACCAGAGGCTACGCGTAGCCTATAGTCGTGCCAGTCAAAAGGGGGAGGGGACGGGAGGGGAGGGGAGGGAGGCTGGAAAATTGTTTCAGCACAAACTGTGGCCGCGACTAAATGCAGGCCATGAATGATTTTACAATAGGCTGCAAGACATTTCTTGATATTGTTTCATTGTGCACGATATTTTTTTTCTGTGAAAGCCTTGCACAAATGTGTCATTGGAAGTTCCTTACCCCCCACTTCCACTCCCCTCTAAAATAAAAATAGTCGGCCGCTACACAGACCAGGATCAATAACCGTAGGCGTGTATTAAATCCCTCGGTCGGCCCACATGATAAGACAAGTCTTCTTCAATTTCACAAACATTCATACAAAGGGACTTTCCCCAGTCCCCTCGCGTTGCGGAACTTGTTTGAAGTACAGTCGGTTACCGCAATCTAGAATTACGTTCAACTTAGATTTGACTTCACTATTTATCGTCTCGATCAGAAGCATAAAATTCTTGCAAATTATTTTAATTATATTAGACAAAAACCTTTGCTTGAGTTAAGTTCTTTATTTAGGTGAACATACAGCTGTTTAGAGAAAGGCTGTCGGAAAAAAAAGCGTAAAAGGGCACGCGACAATCCAGAAAGGTATTGTGGGTAGTCATCCACGCTATATCCTAAAAACTCGTTTATCCCAATGGCCCGCCATCTAAGATCGTCCCTTTACAGACGACGGATCGCGGGTTTCGTGTATTTATTTGACTTATTAAAATTCATTGATCATATACCATATTACTTTTCGAGATTGTCGCGTGCACTTTTGCGCTTTTTTCCGACAACCTTTCTCGAAACAGCTGTATACATACAGTGTGTCATGAAATTTTCGCGAGATTTAATTTTCACGAATTTCGCGGGTTTTTCAATGATCCGCGAAAATAGGATCCCACGAAAATAAACTCCATTTATTTAGATCAATAAAATTCAATTAGGAAAAAAATAATTTCACAACTCGAGTTTTTAATAACCTTTGTAGACTAACACAAACTGACAGTCAAATTTCTATGTGCAAACTGACTTTATTTTATACGTCGTTTTTTTTTACATCAATCAGAGAAAAGCAGAATATAGCTTATTTCTATATATAGTGTATATAGGTAACGTGAATCAAATCATAAACCTTTCTTTGCCTATTGTAACTGTATAGGCTGATTGAAAAAACTTTGTTGGGTGAAAGGTATAAACCATGAACGATACGACCGAACGGCTTTCTGGGAAATAGAAAAAACTTCTTGTATTCTCGAATGATTAACAAGGTATGCCTAAAATCGTCCCCTGAAAAAACAAAAATACAAATAAATGGAATGCTAATATAACAAGCCTTATTTGGCTTGGCCCCAGAATTCTGTTGTATCCTTTACGGTTTCTGCTGTTTCTTCTTGTATTCTCATATGATTGCACACTTTTATAACAAGGTATGCCTAAAATCGTCCCCTGATAAAAACTAAAATACCAATAAATGGAATGCTAGCAAGCCTTATTTAATTCCATTGTATCCTTTATGGTCTTCGCTGCATTTTCCTCAACAGCGTTTCTTCATTTACGTGTATAATAAATGGCTCTTATAATAATATTATAATAGCGGAGCTCTCGCGGACCGATGGCCAGCTCGCGTAGCTCCATACTCATAGAACCCATACCCGTAATGTTTCATGGTCATGGCCAGCGCGGGCGCGTATGACGTCGGAAAACATGCGCGTATGACGTCGCGTAACATCCGGGATCTTGGCAATTTTGAAAGCACAGCGAGGCCCTTTTTTTCGCGCGGCTACATGACCAATGTCACGTCACCTGCAGTTATTGTTGTGTTTAGCGGAGAAAACCATTTGCAACGTCGTTTTTCCCTTCATTTTTTTCACGGTTAGCAACTCAAGACAGGGATACCAATTGAGGGATACTCAGAAGCCGCTACAGTGGAAAAAGAGGAGCTTTCAGGGATAAAATCTTGCTTCGAGGAACTTCATACGTTTTTGTCACTGGGGGAAATATTTCATATTCAGATTTCAGAACCGAAGAAGCGGAGTTTTAAAGAATTGCCAAGCAGCCAAGTGACTTAAAGGTAAAATCACATTTTTGGATGGCAATTTATATTGATATCAATTCGTGATATCAAAACGTGCTCAAATTCAGTCGCGTTAATAGCGGAGCCCGCGGGCCGAAGGCCCGGAGGACCACCATACTCATAGTAGAACCTATGCCCGTCATTTTTCATGGTCATGGCTAGCGGAATGTTTCGCGGGCGCGTGTGTGCCCGTCCGCCCGTGTTGGAACAACATCCGGGATCTTGAAAGCAAGGCTTTGTTTTTCGCGCGGCCACACAGCCGTGAGCTCGGTAAACACTTTAGTTGTTTTGTTGTGTTTAGCGGAGAATTAAAGTCGTTATTTCCCTGCAGTTTTTCGCGGTTTGCTACTCAAGACAGGGATACTAATTAAGGGATACTCAGAAGAAAAAGAAGAGTTTTGAGGGATAAAATCTTGCTTCGAGGAACTATATACGTTTTTAGCAATGCGAAGAGATGGGTTCGTTTTACGGATTTCAGCACCAAAGCCGAGGTTTAAAGAATTTCCAAGTACAGTAGTCGCCGGAGGGGCTTAAAGGTAAAACAAATTACATTTTTCGATGGGAATTTATCTTGATATCAATCTGTGATTGACATTTTGTTTGTGTTCTCGTTAATTTTGGAGAATTGTTTATAAACGTGTAGCTTAAATTCAGTTGTATTTTAATTTCTTGAATTTCATCGAAGACACGGCTCGGCCTCGATGCGCTGTAAATTGTACGCGTTTTGCTTCTAAACATAAACTAATTGAGATTTCAATAAAATTTTTCGAAAGAAGATTGTGTTGTCCATTTTTATGTGTTTGTTCATTCATTACATAGATTGAAAAGCGATTTTGTGTAAACAAAACAAGACTTAGATTTTATACTCGCGTTGCCTTATGCAAATATGTTTGTGTGTTTCTCGGACATTTTTTGACAAGCAACAACTCTATTTTATTCGGAAAATAGTCGTAATAGTTATTCTAGACGGAGAAAAAGTTGTTTTTGTAAACTTTTGTACGATCTAAATGTACCGTGCAGACGGTCGGGTAATACTGCTTTTCAGAATTGCTAAAATTGAAAAATAGCCCGGTCGTCAATCTTAATTCTTGTGCTTCCGACCTTTCACCTAAGTTAAGTTTCATCTTAGTTAAGCTTGTTCAGAGGGTCTTCAGAGGGCGCCGCTGTTAGGCTAAGGCTAACTATATATATTATCTTGAATTTCATCGAGGACAGCTCGGCCTCGATGCGCTATGAATGATACGCGTTTTGCTTTTATACATATAAAACTAATAGATATTGGAATAAAATTTTTCGAAGAAAGATTTGGTTGTCCATTTTAATGTTTGTTCATTCATTACAGAGGTCGAAAAGCGATTTTATGTCAACAAAACAAGAATTGGATTTTGTTATAGTTCTAACTTCACTCGCGTCGTCTAAAACAAGTCTGTTGGTGAATTTTTTCCAATTTTGATTTCCAAATCAGTTTCTCGGGCAATTGTTGATACGCAACAGGCGTACTTTATTGGGAAATTAGTCCTATTATTCTAGACCGAGAAGTCTAAGAAGTTCTTTTTATGAACTTTTGTACGGTCTAAATGTACTGTACAGACGGTGGTGTAATACTGTTTTTGAGAACTGCTAAAATTGGTCGTCAATCTTAATTTTTGTGCTTCCGACCTTTCACCTTAGTTACGCTTATCATCGACTTTCTGTTCAGAGAGCTACGCTGTTAGGCTCAGCCTATCTATATATATTATGAAAACGTGGTATGTTGAACTTGGGCGTATGTAACAGCAGACATTAATAGCGTCAACTGACCATATATCATTCACATGACTCTGAAGATGACTTCCGCTCAGTTTGTCGAAACGTCAGTCATTGTCAATAACAACAACAGTTCTTTTCAGAGCTACACTACCCCGGATGATCACACTCGCGCCAGCGCAATGTACAATTGAACAGACCGGTATAAAAAGCCGAAGTTAAAGTAATATATCAACAACGAGTGCGAGGGTTTCATCAGGGGTTCCAAACTCCGAGAAACAGATGAAAGCACGAGGCCGCTTCGGCCGAGTGCTTTTATTGCTTCGAGGAGTTTGGAACGCCTGATGAAACCCGAAGCAGGAGTTGTTGGTATAGCTTCTTAAACGAGTTGCCAACTATTATTGTTTGTAAACAATAGCTTTAGAATGTGATAAAAATGGTTTGGTTGGAATATGCCATTTGGGAGTTAGCCAACTTATTACAGTTAATCAAATTCAGTTTTCTGTGCGAGATGGATGAGTCAAGTTCAAGGTTTCGGATTCCCAAAATTTGTGACGAGGAAAAGGCGTGTGTTATCAATTCTGTTGCGAAATCCACGGTTTACAAGAACAAATGGGCGATACAGATTTTTCGAGAATGGCAAGGCCAAAGAGCGAACAAGATTTGCACCATTGAGCCAGGCGGAGTGTTCAAAGGTGAAGACATTGGTTTGGATGTGCAAGAGTTGACTGAAAGCATTGAAAACATGAATGCCAAAAGTCTAAACTACTGGCTATGCAAGTTCGTTCAGGAGGTTGCAAATAAGTCGGGTGGACGATATCCCTCTCGGACGCTTTACAATATTGTCTGCGGCTTAAAACGTTTCTTGGTGGAGAAAACTGGCGAGGGCGCATTAAATCCATTGGCTGTCAGCGATAAAAGGTATCATTGAAAGAGTTAATTTGTTGTTTACAATTTAAGTTTTTGTAACTCGTGCTGTTCTTTCCTATAGGTTTGGGACATTCCGCCGGGTTTTGGATGTTAAAGTCGTCATAAATTCTACGAACTGCGATAACATGTGAAACACCCAACTATTCTGTTACATTATTTGAAGGAAATAAAATTTTGTTGTTTGCTTGAGATGTCATTTACTTCAAATTAATTTATTGATGTCATATGATTTTCCGAGAATCAGTGGACATTTGGATATTGTATCCAAATCTCTAAAGATTTTGATACAATATCCAAATCTTTAAAGATTTTCATCCAGTTTTTCATTGGGTATCCAAACACATGCACGTGATGTGGTATACATGTAGTGATTTGCAGTTGACTTGATGAATTATTAATGAGTTTGAGAACATTAGTTTAAATACTCGTATGCTACGGCGTCTATATTGGTATAAAATTGTTTTCTGAAATCAAATTTCTGTTTTACGCAGATTAATACGGAAATACATATAGGGCTTAATTGCACAAACCGTGCCAAATTTGACTACCAATACGTAGTGTACCTAAATAAGAAAACGCATCCTTCTGGAGGCACGCGTCTTAACCTAGCTAGCAAATAAATCTTCAAAAAACAATACAGTCAAACCTCTCCTTACGGACACCTCCATAATACGGACACCTCTCTAGTACGGACAGTTCAGTTGATCCCAAAGACACCAAAATTCATACATTCTCTACCTCTGTAATACGGACACCTCTATAATGCGGACACTTGGGCCTGTCCCCTTGGTGTCCGTATTAGGGAGGTTCGACTGTAGTCTTGTTGGAGCTCATATTAATTTAAACGCTTCTTATTCTTTACTTTGCCGTTAATCTAAGAAGTTCTATTTGATTTCCTCGCAGGAAGCTTAAGTCAATTCCGCCGGTCCTGGGATCTTCGACTGGCACGAGAACAGAATATGAAAGTCTTCTCTAGCAGTAAATAATGTCTTTGTAACCTAAAACGCAAATGCGTAAAAAAGCGAATTTAGTCATGACCATTATTGTATAAAAAGAGAAAAGCAACCTAATATTTTTGCATAAAACGCTCTTTATCACTTCACGTGTTGTATTGCAGAAAAAAGACCCAGAGACGAAAAATAGGGAAATCATGCATTCAAACACTCCAAATTGATACTATACAAGACTAGTGTCTAACTAGAAAACTGTATGGTTAATTTAGACGCTAGGCATTTCCTCAAATGTTATTTATATTTAGTTATTCGTCCTATATATTGTTTTAGTAATTTTAGTTTAGCTAGATATATATTTTCTTGTAACAAAAATGTCATGGTAATGTGAAAATAAAGTATTGTATTGTATATTGTATTGTATTGTACAACAGTTAAGGAATTTCCTGGTTTACTGAAGGAAACCTCAGAGTTAACGATCCACAGCTCAAAAAATGTTGTTTTGCCTGAGCAAACAGGAACAAAGCAATTTCAATGTTTACGAACTTCGTTGGCAGCAACGACACGGACTTCTATTAATTCCCTAAGGGTTGATTTCCACTGTCGCGTAATTTTCACGTGCGTAAATAAAAATAAGAGACGATGTATGAACAGCTTGCGTAAAAGTTTACGCGAGCTGTGCATACATGGTCTCTTATTTTTATTTACGCGCGTAAAAATTACGCGACAGTGGAAATCAACCCTAACGCCACAAAGTTTCAAATATTTCAACGAATGGTTTATTAAAAGTGTAATATCCATTCAGTTACTTACTATTAACTCTCATTCGTTTTCATCAAATTGAAGTGTGACGTCATCACCAACAAGCACAAAAGGCGCCCAGTATTTTACTTCACTGTACTTGTCTGATTCTCTGAGACATTTCATGGCCTGGTTCAGGGACTGGCTTGCACTTAGTCCTTCCACGAGGTGATGGTAGAAACTTCTCATGAACTCCAGCGTGGCCTCGTCATCGATCGCCCACAGTGACACCAGAACAGAACGAGCACCAACACCCATAAAAGCACGTGCAATTCCGACCACACCTTCAGGATTGATCTTCCCTCGACCACTGTGACAACAACTAAGCACAACAAGCCTGGCCCTCAGCTTCACACTCATCACATCTGCCATTGTTAAAAGGTAATCTTCCTTTGTAGGGATCCGTGATTGGCGTCTTGGGTTTGGAGTTAGAGCTATTTCACCTGTTTCCATGCACCCATGTGCAGCAATGTGAACCAAGGCAACTGAACGCAGCCCTTTCAACACTTCATCTTTGGTGGCCTTTTCTCCCGTGAGAGGTGTCACCTTGAGAATCTGCCCAATCATTTCTACTTCCTTTTTGGCAAATAGAAGTTGATCTAAGATCTTCTCTCCTTTGCTGTCAGTAATATCCGCTACGTATGGATCTCCCACAAGTAGAGCACCACTCCTGCTGTGGTATTCTGATGAACAATCAGCAATCATTTTTAAACTGGTAAGCGAGGGAATCAATCTGATTCTGAATGATTCACAGAGGTACTTGGAATTGCAGTCCAATAAGGCAGCATAAGGAGCCAGCCACAGTGGACCATCCGGGACAACAATGAGTTCATCACCTTGAACGAGGTCTGCAATTGGAGCAATTATGTAGTTGTACAAGATGACTAAAGGATTCCCTTCAAAGACAGAAGGCTGTGAGCTTTCCTTAGGGGATCTCTCAACAAGGTGAACTTCTTTTCGTACAAACACATCCAAGGATCGATTCTCGCACCTAACTTCAGCACGGACACCAGTGTTTATATAAGCACTTTGAATTAAGGACTGCCATGTACTAGCTTCATTCTTTGAAACGTGGTAATCAAGCTCCTTTTTCGTATCGTAAACAAGTTTACCTTTTGACAGTACCCAGATATTAATACCACCGTCAATGGGGTCTATGGCTAGAAAAGCTGTACTTGACAAAGTGCATCTCAACAGGTCATCTTTATTTTCTTCACGGTCTCTTGACACGGACTGATCTGATTTAGAAGCATATTCAAATTCCATAAGATCGTTTAGAGCTTGCGCTCGTCCTTCTTCTGCAGCAAACAAAGCTTCTTTGATTTTGCCTTGTTTCAACAAAACTCTATACAAACCAAAATAGGGTTTGCTATATAAACTTCGAAAACTAATCTTCCACTCATCTCTAGACCGTAGAAAACTTCTTACATCATTCATTATCATAACGCTTGCCTGATAACATTTTGCAGCTTTGTTGAAATCAACAAGACTTTCAAAATCATAGCCAAGATTGTTATACGCAATTCCTTCTCCGGCTTTACCTCCCAGGTCTTTCGCTATATTAAGATGTAGGGTGTGGTATTCAACGGCTTTGTTGAAATTACCGAGACTTTGAAAAACATTGCCAAGATTGCCATACGCTTTTCCTTCTCCGGCTTTATCTCCCAGGTCTTTCGCTATACTAAGACTCAGGGTGTGGTATTCTATGGCTTTGTTGAAATCACCGAGATTTCGAAAAGCAATGCCAAGATTGTCATATGCTCTTCCTTCTCCGGCTTTATCTCCCAGGTCTTTTGCTATACTAAGACTCAGGGTGTGGTATTCTATGGCTTTGTTGAAATCACCGAGACTTTTAAAAGTAATGCCAAGATTGCCATACGCTTTTCCTTCTCCGGCTTTATCTCCCACGTCTTTCGCTATACTAAGATAAAGGTTGTGGTATTCTAAGGCTTTGTTGAAATCACCGAGACTGTCAAAAGCATTGGCAAGATTGCCATATGCTATTCCTTCTCCGTCTTTATCTCCCAGGTCTTTCGCTATACTAAGATGCAGGGTATGGTATTCTACGGCTTTGTTGAAATCACCGAGATTTTGAAAAGCACAGCCAAGATTGCCATACGCACGTCCTTCTCCGGCTTTATCTCCCAGGTCTTTCGCTATACTAAGATGCAGGGTGTGGTATTCTACGGCTTTGTTGAAATCACCGAGACTTCCAAAAGCAATGCCAAGATTGCCATACGCAATTCCTTCTCCGGCTTTACCTCCCAGGTCTTTCGCTATATTAAAATGTAGGGTGTGGTATTCAACGGCTTTGTTGAAATCACCGAGACTTTGAAAAACATTGCCAAGATTGCCATATGCTCTTCCTTCTCCGGCTTTATCTCCCAGGTCTTTCGCTGTACTAAGATCAAGGTTGTGGTATTCTAAGGCTTTGTTGAAATCACCGAGACTTTTAAAAGCATTGGCAAGATTGCCATATGCTATTCCTTCTCCGGCTTTATCTCCCAGGTCTTTCGCTATACTAAGATATAGGGTGTGGTATTCAACGGCTTTGTTGAAATTACCGAGACTTTGAAAAGCATTGCCAAGATTGCCATATGCACTTCCTTCTCCGGCTTTATCTCCCACGTCTTTCGCTATACTAAGACTCAGGGTGTAGTATTCTTTGGCTTTGTTGAAATCACCGAGACTTTGAAAAGTAATGCCAAGATAACCATACGCACGTCCTTCTCCGGCTTTATCTTCCAGGTCTTTCGCTATACTAAGTTCCAGGGTGTAGTATTCTATTGCTTTGTTGAAATCACCGAGACGGTAAAAAGCACAGCCAAGATTGTTATACACACGTCCCTCCTCAGCTTTGTCCCCTTCTGCTTGCGCAATACTAAGATGCAACATTAAATAGGTGATTTTGTCACTTGCTTTAGGCTGTTTCGATGTTTGACTTTCTGTCAACATCTGAATTGCTTGTTGAAGTGAGTGATTTACCTGCAAGATAACGGCATTTAAAATGAGGCGAATTTTTCTTTGCTGTTATCCCTCTTGAGATAATTAATGATTAGTTAACCGCAACAGCAAAACGAAGTTTAATTCACTACAACAATAACACATAAAAAAGATTCATGCTAGGTGCCAACCCGCTCTTTAGGTTTTTCTCCGATTTTTTCAAGACGATTTAAGATTAGCACATGCCGTCTTCAGTAGCTGTTCGTTTATCCTTGAGACACATTAGCGACCTTTAGATTTGACTACGAGTACGAAATCGAGTACGAGTACGACTTTGGAATTTCGAGATAATTGTATCCCCTGAACTGTACCTCTTTCCTGTTCCACTAACACATAAATAAAAGTTAGGGAAAAGGTTGGTGTGATTCCTCGCGAAGCGAGGGCCGAAGGCCCGAGCGTAGCGAGGTTAATAAATTTGGCGGCCGAAGGCCGCTCGGGTGCTCGGGTCTCGGGAGCTGAGCCGCGCGCAATCGAGCGAAAAGTTTATATATATATATATATATATATATACTGAAGATGTCGTGCAGTTGCCTGGCAACAAAAATCGCGACCGCTGACAATGGCGCGCTCTCATGTTTATTCATGGGTGCGGCCGGGCTGACGGTTTACTCATCGTCGTGAAAAAGTGTTTACTCTCGGTGCAGAGGGGGGGGGGGGGGGGGGTTGGAAGCCTATCCCATAATGTCTCATCACGTGACCTCGCATTTGCCAGTGATCGCCGAGGCAAGCAGTGGCTGTCAAGACACCCTTTTCAAGGCCTCTTGTCTGTCGATCTTCTTTTGTCAGGATTTGCAATGTCAAGAAAACTTCTCTTACAACGAACAGATACATGCTTTCGAAAATTTGTTTGAAGGATGACACGACAAACGAAATTTGCGCGCGCTTGAACGGGTAAGCATCCAACTGCTTGTCCACGCATATGACGACACTCTTGCACTGTGTTAACCAAATAAGTGCTCCAAAAAGCTGAAAACCTTTGGGTAAAAGTTCTT
The DNA here is from genome assembly GCA_022457155.1 of Cladopsammia gracilis. Taxonomy (NCBI): domain Eukaryota; kingdom Metazoa; phylum Cnidaria; class Anthozoa; order Scleractinia; family Dendrophylliidae; genus Cladopsammia; species Cladopsammia gracilis. The sequence goes on along the minus strand of JAJGOT010000152.1, from coordinate 1,335,296 downwards.
CTCTTAATAGCTATTTGTTTTATCCATGGTTTTAGCTAGACACAGTAGTTCTGATGTCAACGACAGGAAAAACTGTAACTGACTCGCACAGCTAGCTTGTACGCGCGATATAGCGCGCGCATATATTTAATTTTGCTGCGTGTTTTGTACTGATTTGAGCTTTCAGCACTGATGCATTTGCCAAGATTTTTTCCGCTACAACCTTTGTTCAAGACGGCTTTTGGAAATACAATGTAACCCTTTTTATACTCATTTACTTGAACTTGCTTCGGTCTAAATTCGTTTTATTCCTCAAAGAATTTTCATATTCAACTCTGCAAACGTGCGCGAATTCCCTAAATCAGCTCGCCGTCAATTCAAAGCATTGACTGAAAGTACCCACACTTTGATGGTTTTATTCAGCTTGAAAAACCTGGAGGGATCTGGAGGGATCTGATGTTTTAAGTCGTTATGATATTAAGGAATACGTTATTAATGTTAAAATGCTAGTGATGCTTCGATTAAGAAGGAGGTACAACTGCACTTCCCTGGTATTTTCGGGGATGATCGCCATTTTCCTGCGAGCGGAAATGATATTTTCTAAGGATGAGAAACGAGGATTAAACTTAGAAATATAAATGAAATTCTTGCATTGTAGTTCTTTTCTGTTACCAACGAACTATATTCTCTGATTCCCAAGTCTCCCATAACTAAAACCATAAAATGAGACTACCGGCAAAATCACCGAAATATGAGATTTTACAAAAAGTTTGTGTATTCGCTTCAAATGTCGCCGGTAACTCGTTGCGTGGCATCATGGGATAGGCTTCTAACCCCCCCCCCCCCCCCCCCCCCCACTCCCCCTGCTCTCGGTGAAACACGACCAATTTCTGATGCAAATTAGAAAGAACAGCAAATACAACAACGCTGGATTGAACAAGTGGCTGAAAATCCTTTCTCGAGAAGATTAACCACCGAAACTCCGCTGGAGCGAGAACGGCGACTTGAAATTCAACGCGATTGAGCAACGAAGAAACAAAGACAGCATCGATTACAAAGACTTCGAACAGCCTGACCAAATGCCTCCATTAGAATTCTGAACAAAACCGATCAGAAGAGCGCGATATAGCGCGCGCATATATTTAATTTTGCTGCGTGTTTTGTACTGATTTGAGCTTTCAGCACTGATGCATTTACCAAGATTTTTTCCGCTATCCTTTGTTCAAGACGGCTTTTGGAAATACAATGTAATCCTTTTTATACTCATTTACTTGAACTTGCTTCGGTCTAAATTCGTTTTATTCCTCAAAGAATTTTCATATTCAACTCTGCAAACGTGCGCGAATTTCCTAAATCAGCTCGCCGTCAATTCAAAGCATTGACTGAAAGTACCCACACTATGATGGTTTTATTCAGCTTGAAAAACCTGGAGGGATCTGGAGGGATCTGATGTTTTAAGTCGTTATGATATTAAGGAATACGTTATTAATGTTAAAATGATATGTTGCTTCATCTTGAATATTCATATTTAACTTTTGTAATCAATTTCGTAATTCACATGACCTGTATCCTATTAAGATCCTGCAATCTCAACCATTCAAGCGAATAGTGAATTGAATTAACAATTATTTGATACACAGTACATAGAACAACAGCTGCAGAAGTATGTAAAGGGAACAGGTTAATTTTGGGAGATAACACTCACAAACTTCAAAAAGGCCCACATCGCTAAAATTTTGCAGTGCATCCTCCCTCGAGCTTCGCGAGGTTCTGCGAGACACGTATTTCTAGTTGTATAAATAAGTCAAGCAAAATGTATGTTAGTTTGATTCAGATCAGGTATCCATTTTTAAGTGAAAAAGTTGGATTTTTTTCCCAAGTACTTAGAACAAACTTTCTCAGATTTTGATTGGCAGTGTATGTGATCTTTATATTTTCGTTTGATTATTGTTTTTATTGCAATATCTTAAAAACTTTTAAGCAGCTAACTGAATTTTTTCTCATTCTAGATAAGCAATATTGTTCCTGCTTCTTGTTTGGCTAATTAATGTTCATAATACAATTTAGCATTCATGTTATTTATGTAATGTAGTAGTTGTTGTTGTTTGTTATTGTAATAATTTGAATCTCAGTATAGCTAAAAGGGGCTTTAAAATCTGGAAACTGGAGACTTATGGTCACTTAGGTCTATCTGAGACCAAGTGAACTGATCGTGATAATTTTGTGTATTGAAAGACGAGACAAACTATCATGAATGCCAGGATTCAAGTCAGGACTCAAGCTATACCCCTAACCCTATAACTCTACGTCAAACCCTAACTGGAGTCCTTGGTCACATCCTGACTTAAGTCCTGACAGTCGATCGGACCTGGCTTGAATCCTGTCTCATATTTCTCTCCAGAGACCAGTGGCTTGGTATTTAGGTATAGTGATGAAGAGACTGTCACTTTTTAGAAACACTTTTATGTTGCCTGAAGTCGCCTTAAGTTGCCTTAAGTCGCCTTAAATCGCCTAAAGTCGCCTTCAATCGCCTAAAGTCGCCTTAAGTCGCCTTAAGTCGCCAATATTTAAAACTAATTTTTCCTTAAGTCGCCTTAAATTGCCTTAAATCGCTTAAAGTCGCCTAAAGTTACGGCGACTTAAGGTCCCAGAGTAGGCCTGAAATCACAAGGCGGGAAAAATGAAAGTGTATAAAGCAGCGAGGAGGGACCATTTTTTATTGATGGTAAGTTGTAATACCTAATGAAAAAAGACTATGACATTTTTCCAATCGATATTTAAACTTTATCTTACTGACAAAATCTGGAAGGAATAGTGCTTCTTCATTAATTTTTTTGATATTTATGTAGGGACGCATGAATAAAAGAGTGTAGTTAAGTTTTTTAAGTAGAAAGGAAGAGGGGTTAGGAATTCCAAATAAAAGCTCCTCAGTTGTTGGATTAAATTGTGAGTCATTTATATCATTGAACCAACCTATCTATGCAGGTTTTAACAAAGCGCTTGGTGAATGGACATTCAAGGAACGTGTGATCAATCGGGTTAAAAAGTTAAATTAGCATTTTATTGTATTACTGTATTTTACACACCAAAACGGCTCCATTTGTGGGGCGAAAACAGATCTTTAAAATATACAGTGATGATGATGATGACAATATGAATTTAATAATTTTTATAGTCAACTCAACGAAATTTATAAGCAATTGATTGTCTGAATTCCTCGTAAACAGCTCTCGCAAACTCCCTCTGAACGGATACTCTCTAAGACGGACACCTTTCTACGAAGGACAACTAAAGTTGGTCACCATCACTCGTTTTATTGTAATATAACTTTTCTTAAGACGAGCTGAGCACCTCTCTAAGCTTGCTATTCGCAAATAAAACTTTCAGTTATCTGTATTGTTTTAATTCTACGTGATGATCATGACCACAGCGAATGGCAACTGGTGATCTTTGGATTCCATTTGTGGAACATTTGTACGGCAACGCATTCAACCACAGACGCATGGAGACCTCTCTCCGCCCCTCCCCCCCCCCCCCCCACCCCAATTCCGCCATCAATATTCTCGTCAACCGCCGTTCTCAGTGTTTTCCGGGTATTCAAAATAACGGCAAGAGAAGACACTGAGAAATGGGAGATGCCGGTTCCTAATAAATAGTAAAGTATGAGAATCCTTGTCGTACATCATTCTCACCTTTCCTTTCACTGTGCTAGTTTCGGTCTTTCCTTTCTCGCCTCCATTGTCTTGAAGCTTATTTCGTTGTTTGTCGGAGAAGCTCCTTATTTCTAATAGCTTTTTGTTATTCTTGTCAATCTTACAAAAGTCAAGATATGTAACGTGATTTTTAGAGTGAGCCAACCCACAACTCCTGTGAATTATTGTCAGAGATACTGTCAGAGTGTGTTTCAGAACCACGATCGCGGTTATCTGCATTTCATACCCACTTTCTGCTACTTTTTCTTATCTTTCTTCATATGGTAATTAAGCTGCTACGTAGTATAGCACATAAATAAAATTTACTAAAGGATACGGATAGTCCTTTATCACACCACGTGATAGCCTCTTCAAACTGATTCAGCTTCAAACAGGCACTTGCGCCTAATAATAAAGAAAAGAAAGTAAAAAGTTGGAAAAAGTATTGACTTAACACATCTGATTCCTCCTAAGATACATTTTAACAATCCAGGTAGATTGTAATATATAAGGCCTCTAAAGGAACTTCGATCTGCTTTTAGCGCAATTTTCGCCCGCCTTGACTTGACCCTTATGTGTCCCTCAGTACATGGTTTGTTGGAACAATTGTGCCGTAATTACAAAAGCCACATTCAATAGGCCACTTTCGATATATTAAAATTCAACTTAATAACGAGGCATGGAGACAAAAACAAAGAGAATGAAAAAACATGTTTATTCATTGATTTTGTTTTTGTCTCCAGGCCTCACTATTAAGTTGAATTTTAATATTTCGAAAGTGGCCTATTTCCCATTTAACGACGTTCACGCGAAAATCTTCTATAACAGCCAGATTGTAAATCATCCTTGTCAGAAATGAAAAGAAAATGAGGGATAACTGAATGAGTTTTGCAGATGAGACAGGCGAAAAATACTCAAATTTTAAAAAATCGTCACTTGAACTCGACATGGAGTTAATGGCTTGTCTAGTTTTAAAGAAGTGATTCTATTAACTAAATAACTTTAACCATTATGACCCCACTAGGTAAACTTAACCTTTGAGGAGGGTATTTGCAAGTTCCATGCATAAATACGATACGAGGGAAATTCGTTGTAGGACAAATAGTACAAAAGACTGAATCAGCCTTCCATGACACAATTCTTTTTTATTATTTATTTTCATAAAATGTAGGAACATTGGTAAGGGACGGGATTTATTACAAAAAATAGGGTCACCGATGATCCAAACGAGGTAAATCTTAGTTTACGCAAATCTAAGTTATGGCACAGTTACTAGTCCAGTTATGATGTTTTCCTTGGTGCGCGCGCTTGGTACATGACGTGGTATGGCATTGCGACATGAATTGCGTGTGACGAGTAAAAACTCGAAGGGGGTACTACCTTATATGACCTGTACTGGGACGTGACGCTGGAGAGGGTATGTTTTAATTACCTTTTTGCCCTAACCAGGGTATATAATTTAACGTGTCTGAGTCTGTCCTAAACAGGGTCTGAATTTGTCCTAAACAGGGTACGGTTTCAGTTATGGTTCATTTGTCGTAAACAGGGTCCTAAACTAGCGGGTGTTGTCCTACATAGGGTAGGTATTTTCGTTTCTTTTTTATCCTAAAAAGGGACAGGGCCTCATATCCTCAACGCGAACGCCCTAAAAGACCATTTATGCCGTCATTATTCCAGCTAAGGGACGGACCATTAGAAAAGTGATGGGGGGTGTGGGGGATTTTCAGCTTGCACGAATTTTTTTTTTTGCCCATTGCTTGTGCAGAATTTTTTTTTGTAGGTGAAACCCTCTGCACGAATTTTTTTTTCAGACAAATATTGCTTTTTTTTTGTTTGTCATTTACTAATTAAAAACAGGTGTAATACTTAAAAACCATTTTCTACCAGTGAATAGATGGTAAATGGCACGCCTACACTGATTCCCTTTGTGGGGTTACGTTTGCGTCGCATTGGAGCCTTCAGATTTTTCCTCGTACGAGCGTGTCTTTGAGGGATTTGCCCCTTTTGTATTACATTATCGGAGGTTCGTTTCTTGTAAATGGTTTTTAGCAGTGGCTGTTTTTGTATAGAACTCCAGTTGTCCATCACTATTTGTTTGAGATTTTGCACTGCTGGGTGGTACGTAGTGACAAAAGGCAAGGCCGACTGTCTAAAGGCGAAAATTGACCCCTGATAGTGACCTCTCTATGACTGTTTTTGGATACCCACGCGCGATAAGGCGTAGTTTGAAGTTAGAGAGGCACTCTTCAAATGTTGTTTTTTGAAGAGTTCGTTCTCTGTAGTCTAATTGCTTCGCCTTTGATAAAACCTCTTTTTACGCCTGGAGGATGACAAGAGGTAAAGTGTGTATATTGAAAGGTTTCAGTCGGTTTGTAGTGTGTCTTGATGTCCAGGATGGATTCGCTTTTAAACCTTTCCCCTTTGAATACAACTGTATCAAGGAAAGTTATTTTGTTCTCTGATACTTCAGCTGTAAATTTAATGGTAGGGTGGAGTCTATTAGCTTGATCAATAAAGAGTTTGACTTCTTGTATATTGGTGTCCCAAAGGGAGAAAATGTCGTCAATGTAGCGTTTCCATACTATTGGTTTCGTATTGCTTTGTTTAATTATTCTTGTTTCAATTTCCGCCATGAAAATATTTGCAAATGACACTGCCATTTTTGTTCCCATAGCGGTTCCATGAGTTTGGAGATAATTTTCGCCATTGAACTGAAACGAATTTTCCTTTAGGATTAAAACAAGCACTTCATTTAGGAAACGTGTAGGTATCGGAGGATTGTTGAGTTGTTATTGTGGAAAGTTTCGTATGCTTTGCACACCACTTCTATTCCTTCCTCCTGTGGAATGTTTGTATACAAGTAGTGACATCCATTGAAACTAAAATTGTATCCTGGCCCATTTTAGTTTTCTCATATGAATTTGATGAAATCGGTTGTATCCTTAATATAGGATAGTTGTTGTGAGCGATAGGCTGAAGCAGACTATCCACAAAAGAAGATATTCTCTCCGTAGGGCCTTCACAGCCCGAGATGATGAGCCTGCCGACCGGTTTAGGTTTGTGGATTTTCGTTAGCGTGTAGAATATTGGTAATCTTGGCGGTTTGGGAGTTTGTAAAAGCCATTTTTTGTCATGTCGTCTATGTGCTTGCCCAGATGTAGCAGAGAGATAAGTTTGTTAACTATCTCTTGTGTGTCTATAACCATCGGTATTTTGAGAGGTTGGTAGTGCTCTCTCATGATCTTTTAGTTGCACTATGGCCTCGTTTATTTTGTCCGTTTTATTCATGAGGACTGTTGTTGTTCCTTTATCTAGGTTTATGTCAGAGTTTGTTTTCAGTTCAGTGATGGCTTTGACCTCGCTAACATGACAAGTTATTTTTTGGCTTTGTAATTTTAATCTCAGAGAGTTGTATATACTCTCCAAATAGCTCTCAAGGGCAACGGATGGTTGAACCGGTGGAATCCAATTCGATTTGACGTGAAATGAATGCGGTTTTTTTTATTTTGGCCGTGAAAGATATATTGGAGGCACATTCGCCTCGCAAATTGTTCAAAATCCCGCAAGAGTCCTTGCCTTCAGTTTTAGTTTCGTTTGTCACGGGTGTTGGGATGAATTTGAGTCCCCTTTGATAACGCGTTGACCTGGCTGTCAGTTAGCCGATGGCTTGAGAAGTTTTAAAGATATTTTTCATTTGTCTCCCTTTCTGTGGCTGCCCGCCTTTTTTTCATGTTTCTCCTACGCTTGTTGCGTCTTTTGTTCTTAGATATATAAGAAATCGCTCTTGTGTATACGGCTAGTTCTGCCATTTCGAGGGTCAGAGAACACACTGTTATAAGCTTCAACTGGTTTATTTTAAATAATAGTATAGGAAGGCCCCAAGAATGTTTTGAATTTTTGAAACGCCAAGAGCGCTATTTTTAATAGGCACTTTGGCAGATTTTATATATTAAATAACGACCACAATAGGACTTCTCCTTCTGCATGAATTTTTTTTCTTTGCCTTGAACTTTGCACGAATTTTTTTTCCTGGCATTTTCCCTTGCACGAATTTTTTTTTGTTTTTTCCCCATCCCCCCATCACTTTTCTAATGGTCCGTCCCTAAAACATTGTAGGGTTATGGCGCTGCTGGGGGTCCGTGACGTCATCCAAAATGGCCGTCAAGATGAACGCCATCTTTGATTTTACAAAAAGTTCAACTTTATCAGCAAATGCGAAATTGCAAAATAAGTTTTGCTAGAGTTGTAAAATATGATGCAATTAAACATTTTCTTGCTTTTGGTAGTGTTTTATACCTTTAAATTTTCACCGAAAAAAGGTAAAAACGCGCATTTTTATTAAAAAGTGGCTTGACCTCAATCACCTCATGCTACTTATGAAGTCATATCTCGTTACCATAGCAACCGATGGTCGCCAAACTTTATTAAAATGTGTCCGACGGTTAAGGGCTAAAATAAGCAGTGTAATACCTAGCTTAAGGGTCTTTTCATAGGCGTGTATAACACGCAATTATTTTTTCTTACCTCTGACAATCGCCTTGAGGAAAGTGGGTTGTAATGTTGTCGCAGCTCTTGCGTCACTCAGTGAATCGTGATAATTCCCTGTAGAAAAATATCAGTTCGAAGAAATAACGAACATACTGTGCCTATTCTATATATGCGGGAAAAATGTAACTGACATTGGTTAAACTTCACGGGGATCGAATGATACAGCTTACTCCCGTTCGGTTTTCTCGGTGAGAAGTGTACCTCCTTCATTCAAAGTTCACTAAAATTCCACTGTTATGGTTTTAGGTCACTTGTGCCCGAAATGGCTGCAGGGTTGTAGAATTATAATATGGTGTTTTATTTGCTGTTTGGTATTGATTATGACTTCGGATGGATCTGAGTATCAAGCTGAAATATTAAAACTAATTGACGGTTCCTTATGGAAAATATCTCGCCACTGTTAGGCATTACCTCTTGCATAACACTCTTTATACATTTGTTAATGATTTATTTGTTCTATAAATCGATATCTCGACGTAGAGTAGACTTTTGATAACGATGAACGTCGAGAAGACGAGGTCAAGTTCAACAAGTCGCGCAATGTAGAGAGAGCCCACAACAACTTGAGAAAGATCTGGTCGAACAGCCAGTTTACTTGAAAGACCAAAATAAGACTGATCAACTCTACTGTCATTTCGATACTATTGTACAGGGATGAAACTTGGAGGATGACTGAAACAGATGAGAAGAAATTGAATGGATTTTTTTTGCATGGGAAGTTGAAAAGCATGCTAAGCTTACGCAGATAAAAGTACAAACCCACGCATTGCTCTTACATGAGTGTCTAAGGTGAAAGAAAAAGGAGTCGTACGCATGAAATGTTGGAGTAGGACGGAAGAGAAGCTGATGGAAAAACGCCTTTAAGACTGACACACACGGCGAACTTGGGGCGCAGTTACACACTAGAAGACACCAACACATTTTGACTACAGTAGGTTTGTTGCTAGTAACCTGGGCTTCCTGTGATAACACCAAGCAGTGTAATTTCAACCCACCTCCTCAATTACTGCTTAATATCACTTTGGCGGATTATGGATAAAACGGCTGACTGTAGATTGTTTTTAAAAGCAACGAAGAAAATCTATCTCTATTTTTGAACTGTTAAAAAATAATAACTAATATCAAAACTTTCAGACACTGTCACAGCTGTTTTTAACATGACTTACTTTTCAATGTTTTAACAGCACCTTACCACAATAAAAATGAGCTATTGCCCTGTTGCTGTACAGCTTGCCATTCAGTTCTTCATCCTTGCATTTCACTTTAATTCCTTCAGTGTAGAAGTAAATGGCGTTGGAAAAATCTTTCTTTCGGTATGCATCATTTCCTTCATTCTTGTAAACCTCTGCTATTGCTGGAACGAAGACACAATTGTAAGGTTTATGGCCGGTTTACACTGATTACCCTAATGACCTTTTTTCGCCTAAAATGAATCAGCAGTCCACTGTTTGGACCGGAAGTTTCTCTCTAAGTTTATAGAACGCAAGTAAACGAATATCACTTTTATATTATACAAGGAAAGGTTTTTCAAACAGTCTAACTAAAGAAACACAGGCAAATAAACAGGCTGCTGAAAACGTGCTAAACAGTCTTTTCTTATCCCATAATATCACTTATGACGTTGTTAAATACTACTTTCCCTCTTCTTACTACAATAAACAGATCAAAGTAAACGAAAACGCGTTACAAACACATCTATAGGACGTAGTCTTATAATGATAACGTAGTAGTTACAATAAAGTCCAACTTCTTGATAATTTGGTTTTATCAGCTGAGTTGATAAGGTAAATTGGCCACCTTAAAAAAGATTAAAAAAGCTGACGTTTTGAGCGCTAGCCGACGCAGTACCACAGTCTCTTTAAACGACCTGGATAGGTTACTTTAATCGGGAATCCATTTGCTGAGAACAGGGGCAGAAATTAGACTAGGCTCTGAAATAGGAACGTCTTGGGCCTACACCGGCATTTCTAAAGTCTGCATGGTCCCCACACCCACACCCAAGGTAATAATATATGTACTGCGCATGATAATATTGTACCCCGTATTTTGGGGTGCTATTAATTAAACGGAAGCGGTAGTCAGTTCTATAAAACAAACATGGCGTCCACAAAGAATGGGATAGCAATGATTCTAAACCAACCGTTTACAGCAAGTCTTGGAACAATAGTTCACAAAAACTGTCATTTTTTTGTCGACATTTTAAAGGGATACAAGAGAAAATTAATTCTTAGCGTGTTCAAAAAAAAAAAAATACGGAAAAATGTAGTATCGCATTAATATTGTTCTGAGTTTTCGAAATTTAACCCTGGAACCGTTTGCCAAAGAATAAATATCAAATTTACTCCATAGGCAAAATAAAATCGTGCCTTTTGTTAGCAATCTCTCTGCTATGTTGACAAAGATTTCCAACTTAAGTAAATATCAGTGAAAACACAAAGACAATATTACGGCCATGCTACGATTTACCCGTGTTAATTGTCTGAATCGTTAAACGAGTATTGCTCTTTCACTTTCAACTTGTGCTGTTAAACAACGTGGTATCGTTTTGCGTGTTGTTTTCTTGAAACCCAGAACTAGACACGTGAGTTTCATGCAGACTTGAGTAGTCCAATTTACAGTTGTCCACTTAGTAACCTGGCCTTTGTGTGGAAATGAGGCTGGAGTTGACCTTGTTTTGGTAAAAACTTTCCTTCTTTTCATATGTAAATCATGTTGTTCTTATGCTAATTAATTTACTAACATGATTTACATATGAAAAGCAGGAAGGTTTGTATCAAACCAAAGTTAACTGAAGCCTTACTTTCACTCAAAGGCCAGGGTACTAAGTACACAACTGTAAAATGGTCTACTAGAACTGTGTGGAATATTTATTTTACCCATCCAAAGGCCTAGAGAAAGCTATCAATTAGAACCGTTGTTATTCAAGTCTATTTACGGACGCCATGATTGTTTTGTCGACAAACTTCGGTTTATTGAGTTTCTGTTTCTCAGTATGGAAGACTAAATTATTACGCGCCGTATGAACCTTTCCAAACCAAATAAACTGTACTGATATTGATTCCTAGAGTGTGAGTGTGGGGAACACAATAGCATTGCTACCTCTGACTCAATTCAGATCATGAATGTTACAGTAAAGCCTTGAAACAACTTGTTCTTTGCAAAACCCTTTCGATCATTCTGCCATAGATTTTGAAGCTTTTTTCCCCTTTGTCTCCACTTAGAAGAAAAACGCTGTTGTTCATTGATACTGATTCTGTATGCCTTCTGTTGCTTGTGTTTTAGGACTTTGTAGGGAAATTAATTATAACAATTTACTGTTGCACGCTGTAACTGCTTGAGTGTAATGTGACTTACATTTCAAATTACCAAGTTTCAGCTGTTTAGTGTTTCCCCTACCTTTTAAAGTGATGTCATCAAAATCCAATGTTTCACTTTCACTTTCAGCTTTGATTGGACTCCTCGCCATGATTACTAGGAGAGAGTAGAAATAAGTTTAATATCACGGGTGGCCATTTTCTCTGCTTCCGAAAACATGCACAAAGTATGCCGCCTTCAACAATCCGGCTATAAAACGCCGACTAATTATAAAAACAAGAGGCTCCAAGCAGCCCATACTCATGCGCATGCGTAAGAAAGTTTTATGATCTATTTTAAACACGATAAAAAGATGTCCGGCATGGAGAAGAGTTATTCTTTTATTCAGTCATCAAACCACGTTGTTTACTATTGAATGTTTTGGAAATGAAGGCTGTACCACAATGAAGCCAGTAATTCTTCTGAGTGTTATATATACCAAACGTGAACATTAGTAATGTAAGTAGGGGTTGTAGGACACGCTGTCGTGACACTTAAGTAACGCTGTTTTACCGGAAAGGAGAGTAGCCGGAAGTCACTAAACAGGAAGTGTAAATGACAAAGCTATGAACCGGACGTGCACAATTTAAAATATGCGTGCAGAAATTTGCATGCAAAATCGTGACACAAAAAATAATAATAACAAGACGCTGTGGGAGCGCATACTTGGGCGTCGTTGTATTAGGCGTATTGGAATGAAAATATCTTGGAAAATCGTCATGCGCGTCAGTTCCCGCTTCCCGCCACTGTTTTTTCTTTCATCCCGCCATCCCGCTTGCTTCGAACATGTCATCCCGATCCCGCTTCCAAAATACTTTTTTTGCATGACAAGTCGCAGTTTTTTCCGGACGACGCGATTTCCGCGGGCTAATGCATTACGACCTCGATGTTTGTTTGCGGTAAACAGCAGCAGTCAGTTTAGTTTCATCCGCTTTTGAGTAAGCGTTGAGAAGCCAAATAAAAGTTTTCCTTATCGGAGAACAGCGCGTGGACCATGACGAAGGCCCTCCATCACTCCAAACTTCAAAATTTCAAATTTAAAAAACAAATTTCAAAACACTCCTACTACATACGGGTTACCCACGAAATCTGATAGAGAAAGTTGTATGGAATATGTATGCGGGGTGCGGAGTGAGGAGTGCGGAGTGTGAAAAACGCGGAGTGTAGAAAACGCGGAGTATGAAAAATGAGGGATGTGGCAAATGAGGAGTGGGGAAAATGTGGAATACGTATTTTTGTGGAAAAACATAAAATATAATGTAAAATTAAACTATTTTTTTTTTCTACAAGGCAACTTTTGCAAGTTTTGAAATTCACAATCTCTATATCAATAAATAGGAATTTCAGTGGAATCCACGGGGTGGAATTTCAGTGTTGTTATCTCAAAAGAGTTGGTATTTTCATATATCTTTTCGAACTTAATTCTGGATAGAGCACGTTTTCGTTACGAAATCTGCGACGACATTGTTTGCATAGCGTCTGGGCAATGTGCATTGCTCAATTTAGGGCTGTCTGGAAAATGTCACTAGGGAGAATTTGCAATTTCATGGCAATTTTATATAATACTTGAAAGTGGAATATGGAAAATGTGTGTGTTTGGGAGAATTACTGAAGGTGACTTTCGCTATTAGGGAACCAAGGTGACTTTCATAACGGGAGATCAAAGTACCGGGGCATTGGTTTACAGCGCTGACTTCACGAACCCATTATCATCCTAACTTCTTGCATATTCAGCGCAAAAACCCAATGTTAAACGGGCTCGTTTTTATTGAGCAGTCCATTTACAGAGTACTGGATTTTCACCAATCTGAAATGCTAAAACAATATGATTTAAATATAAATATCTGCAGTTAAGAGGATCAGCCGACTGTTCTCTGTATGCGGCACTTAGATAACGGCTTTTTTCGTACTTGCAGTTGGTCACTATATACGAGCTTTTCATGAAGCCAAACAGTTGGTCAGAGTATATTACATTATTCAGATTATTACCGACCTCGAGGTAGCCACTATTAAACCGAATGACGTAACGGCTACCTCCAGGTAGGAATATATATTACCGACCTCGAGGTAGCCACTAACTCAATGACTTAACGGCTACCTTAAAGTCGGAATATATATTACCGACCTCAAGGTAGCCACTAACTCAATGACTTAACAGCTACCTTAGAGTCGGAACATATAGAATAGACCTCGAGGTAGCCACTAACCAATGACTTCACGGCTACCCGGGGTCGGAATATGTAGAATGGACCTCGAGGTAGCCACTAACCCAATGACTTAATTAAATAACGAATTTTGTTACTATAAGGATTCCCGGAAAACCGCCCATGATATCTTTTAAAAAAGGCAAATCCTTTAAAGATACACTCCTTAGCGGAACGAAAAAGATAAAAGGTGTCAAATAAGTCTCACAACGGGATTGTTTGTGCGGCCTGTCACCCCTTTCTACTTCCTGTTTTAGCATTTTAATGGATTCCTTGAGACAAAATTGCGACACCGTGACAGGTGCTTAATCGGATTGATAAATATCAGGACTTCTGAAATGATTTCAAAGGAAAGACAGGATAGAAAAACGCCGGTTTAAAAAATCACCTATGTAAACATCCAGACGTGTCTTCCTTCACGGAATCGTGAAATATCTGGCGAGTGCATTGCCGTCATCCATCCCGTTTCCCACCCGTAAAAATCAAGAATTCCCGCGTCCCGCCAAGAAAATGACGAACTTCCCGCTTCCCGCCCACCTCTAACCATCCCGCATCCCGCCTTCCAATTTTCTTTCATCCCGCATCCCGGCATCGAAAAAAGGCTTATCCCGCATCCCGCCAACCCTATGTTAGGCCCTCAGTTTAGGGTTTGATGATAGGGAGTGCACTGAGTATTGGGATAGTCTTGAATGTCGTTGACTGTTGGTGCACATTTGTAAAGTGGAACACGTGAAGACTTACGTGAAGTGCGGGTGCAAGGATTATAACGCTTGTAGAATTTGGAAAAGCTTAATTGTGGCCAGCGAAACTGCAAGGAAAACAGAGAATTCATGGCAGCGCATATTCTGTATTCAGGTTTCAAATTACCCTTTTGACATATGCAAATTCGGCGCACTTTCTTCTGAAAACTACAACAAACTTAAAAGGGCTAAATTTGTTTTCTGTCTTTTCTGCTACGTACCTTTCTTTCCCCGCTGTATGACATCGATTATTATATTTAGTTTCATTCGCGATTTATCTTCACAATTGGTAAACATGAAATTCAGAAAGAATTTTACACATGAATTTTGCGTGACTAACGCACTGGCACTTGGGGCCCTTGTTTACATAAAGTGACCTATTTTGGTTTTGTTCGCTTTCTGACTGAAAACTCACTTCACTCGAAATTTTTCCATAGCCGTTCACAGCCAGCCGTTCGAAATTTTTGTTCTGTTTTGGCCGTTCACTGCAAGCCGTTCAAAATATTAATTGTTCAGGCGTTCAAATGAAATTCGATCTGTTGGCAGATCTCGTTGCCTAGCACGTGATCAAAATCTGCCGTGAAGAAATTGTTCTTTCTTGCTGCACCTTTCTCGATGCAGTGCGAAAATTATTTTATTGTTATATCTAGAAGAACTAGTCGTTTGAAACTGTATTTTTGTAATGGACGATTTTATATAAGTGACGATTTGTCCGCCCGTTTTAGCGCACGGATGGGAAATTGTCATAAATCGGACCGTTCCATTCTCAAGAGTCTAAAGATGTACATGTACCTTTGAGAATTCATAACTCGAATAATATTCCATCGATTCAATTGAAGTAAAGACTGAATAATGGCTAAAGAGTAAGCGATCAAGAAATCAGAATTTATCTGCCACTAAAATTTAATTTTCGCCGGCGAGCTTATCAAGAAAGCGTTGAAGCTAGCCGAGACGCCAGCTGACCAGTATTCTTCTCGTCATTACGCTTGACTGAGTTTGACGCACGCGCATTAGAGCCCAATTGCAAATTCGTGCACTACCAAACTGCATTTTATAACTTGGGCTCCTCCGCCCAAGTAACAAGAAAAACGGAGCCGAAACCTTACCTCATGCCGTAATTAAGTAATGGTCCTACTAAGAACTAGGCAACCCAACGGCAAGGAATGCAGAAAGGTGTTAATTGTGATATTGTTGAAACGGTCCACCTCATTGGCTAAAACATGAAAATCTACTATTACTTCATCAGGTAGCGCATTTATTTCTCTCTACTATCGGTCCAACCCTTGCCAGCAATATTGATTCCTCAGATAGTGATGGCTTTCAGAGATATCTTACAGGCACAGATAAACGGTTCCAGCTACGTCCAACTAGTACCGAAAAAGTTCTTTCACTTTTAAATCAACTAAATAAGTCAAAGGCAGCTGGCCTTGACAAGATATCTGCTAGGCTCTTTCGTGAATGTGCTGATCTCATTTGTATACCTATCCGTGATATTTTTAACCAATCAATAAGTCAAGGTATATTTCCAGATGATTGGAAATGCGCAAAGGTTACCCCACTTTTTAAACAGGGCGATCGGGACGATCTAAACAATTATCGTCCAATTTCGGTTATCTCAGTTGTTGCCAAAGTCTTTGAAAGAATCGTCTATGATCAATTATATGCCTATCTAGATGAAAACGAAATTATCTGTAAATATCAATCAGGTTTTCGTACTATTCACTCAACTGTCACGGCTCTCCTTGAAGCCACTGACGCTTGGGCGTATAATATCGATCGTGGTAAAGTCAATGCCGTTGTTTTCTTAGATCTAAAAAAGGCTTTTGACACAGTTGACCACGGGCTACTTTTATCAAAATTAAGCAATTATGGCATATATGGTAATGCACATCGATGGTTTAAGTCATATTTAGAGAATCGTACCCAAATGAGCTCTATTAACGGATCGCTCTCAAAAAGTTGTCTTTTAAGTTGTGGTGTTCCCCAGGGGACGATCCTAGGACCACTACTATTTCTGTTATATATTAACAATCTTCCAAATTGTCTCTTAAACTGCGAGCCGAGGATGTATGCTGACGATACCCACCTTACTTACGCAAGTAATAATGCAGACGGCATTCAATTATATCTAAACCAAGATTTAGAAAACGTTTACAATTGGCTGAAAGCAAACAAACTCACTCTAAATATGACTAAAACTGAATTTATGCTTATCGGATCTAGACAGAGGCTAAGTACTCTCACGGATTCCCCAGCACTTGCAATTAAAGATCTTCAAGTTAACCGGGTCACTACCACAAAATCACTTGGGGTGACCATTGATGACAAACTTGGCTGGAGTGACCACATCGAGAAAGTCACAAAGAAAGTCGCTTCTGGTATTGGGGCCATGAAACGAATTAGGCACCTCGTTCCTCAAGCGACCTTATACTTAATTTATCAAGCATTGATACAGCCACACTTCGACTACTGCAATATTGTTTGGGGAAACTGTGGGATAACTCTGCAGAATAAACTACAAAAGCTACAAAACAGAGCAGCTCGTGTTTTGACCTATTCAAACTATGACGTAGATGCTGGTAATCTATTAGAACTCCTAGGATGGAAAAATCTTGCTTGCCAGCAACAAATTCAAAGAGCTACGATGGTTTATAGGTCTCTACACGGGTTGGCTCCAAACTATCTAAGTTCTAAATTTGAGAAGCGAGAAATTAGTTACAACCTAAGGGACTCTGAGGATAAACTTAATGTTCCATTGCCGCGCACAAACTATTATAAAAATAGTTTCAGTTATAGTGGCGCCATGCTCTGGAACAGCCTTTCTCATAATGTAAGGAAAGCTGAGTCCCTTGGGCAATTTAAACGACTTCTCAAAGAGGAACTATAGGGCACGGCATTCGTGGAAAGCAGCTTTTTATTATTTAATTAAATTCTTCATATATAGATATTTTTTAATATTAGTTTATTGCTTTGTTAGTATTATAATGATTTTTAGCTGACGAATTTTTACCGTGTTTAAATAAAGATTATCTATCTATCTATCTATCTATCTAGTTTACTTATTGATTCCCTTTTAGTGAAAACTATTCTGAGTTTTAATGCAGCAAAATTTCTATGTGGGAAACATGGAAAATTAGAAGCCTTTCTTGGCCATTGTTTTGGAGTCTCTTGATTCGATAAAATCTTGTAACACAAAAGAAATATCGCTTTAAAATAAAGTTTCAGTTTATTTTATTTCAAAAACGTGTTGTCTATAGGTTGATGCATTCTCAGTAAGAAAATCTAAACAATCGTATGTAGGGAAAGCGAAATGCCGCAGAACAATAGAGGATTGCCTAGTTCTTACACGCATTGTTACTTAATAAAACTGAATTTATGAAAAGAGGTCCTTGACCCACGGAGGGTAAGGCCGTATACCAAAGGTGTGCTTTTAACAAGAGGTTTATTGCTTGGGGGGCGGGGGTGGGGGGGGGGGGGGGAGGGCTAGAGAGAGATGCGAGGAAATAATTAGAAACGCACGTGACAGATCAGTAACCTTGCATTTCAGGCCGTAGCTATTGTTTGCCACAATATGCAGTTGACATCATATCGTCCGCAGTTTTAATAGTTATTTTAAACGAAGGCATTGCTGTCACAGACAAAGAGACGAAACCGATAGATTGATGGAATAATATATTCACTACTTTGCCGATTTGATTCTCCCGAATGTTGAGAGCTGCGGGCGGCGAGTAAATTGTTTCACGAAATTTATCGCTTTCTGTTCGGTTAACTCTTGAGTCCTCGAAATCAAAAGAAATATCGTCTGTGGTCTGATTTGTCAGTAAATACGACTAATACCTCGACTGAAGTTTTGCAAAAACGAGGTTTCACAAACTAAAAGCAAATTCACTTTAAAAATATTCTATTGGAACTAAAGCGACGATCTTGCCGTAGCAGTGCTACAAAATCTAACCCGCATAAACTTGAAAACAAAACTACTAATGTATGTCCCTCCCCCCACCCTCTAGGATGTAACTATGGGGTGATTCAGTCAACCGGTCAAGCAAATGTTTTCCTTCAAAAACTTTTTATTCATAAAAAGTAGTTCCGCTTTTACTTTCCTTGTACTTCCTTTTCTGTGAGTTTTCTAAGTTTCAATACATCTTTTTCTTAAAAGTTACGTTTAAAAGTTACGTTAAGAACACAAAAAAGGTGCAGAGAAGCACGAGCCGGAGTGCTTCTCGCACTTCTCGAGTGTTCCTAAAAATGCCCAAGTTATACCCATTTTATTTCTTTTATAAAATGAAACGGCCACTAAGGGACACGAATTTGCGTGACGGAAGGTGCGTGCTTTATCGAGATATAAGAACTGCATCTGGCCTATTATGGGGTGCACATTTCTTTGAGCATTTTAGAATAAATATCTTAACATTTCTTATTCAATATGGGATCCTGCCATTTGCCAAATTTGAGCGCCCAGAATGCACCAGATTGCAGCTCAGGGGACTTAAATTATCAACATTTTCCGAGAGCATACCCCCGGACCCCTCTACAAACGTGCACAAAACTGCGTTAAATAGGGGTATCGAATGGTCCCTTAAAATTTTCAAGTGCTCGCGAAATGTGGCCTTTGCTCTATTTGCTCGCAAAATTTAGACGAGTGCTCGCTTGATCGTGCTCGCAAAATTTTCGCAATTACCCGCATATAATTTGATAATTGCTTGTGCTCGCAAGAAAAAAAACACAGTGCTTGCATGCTCGCAAATGCTCGCAAAGACCATTCGATGCCCCTCTAAATGGCGCTCTTGCTCAGGCGCCCATGGTCTCTCATACAAATTTTTACGACTTCCTCTTTCTAAAATTCCTGGATCTGCCCCTGCTTCATTCCAGAAATAATTAATTTGAGCGATGTCGGAAGATATGATATGATGAAATGTCGTCGTTTTGTTCGAATAACGGTTTCAGATTACCAGAAAACAAATACAGCTGCAATTGCTGAAAAAAACCTCGGAAAACACCCGTTTATCTTGTGTCACGTGACAAAATACTTCTCAATTCTTGAAGTATTTTGGCAGCCTTGTCCAGCGGTTTTTACGCCCACCGCCATTTTGAAAACAGAGAAGGCCCTGGGGACGAAAACCTTACAAACAGATGTCCAGTCGGACATGTTTACGAAGTGCATGTTTTTAAAGTTTCCCACCTTTTCATTTTCTAAATTATTTTTTTCCTACGAAACTACTATACTCATTTAAAAGTTCAAGACCAGTCGATAAAACAACCGATTTTCCAGAAATGTCTTGGAAAAAACGAAAATTCAAGGCTAAGACAAGATTTGTTTTTCATTCGCAAGACGCGTAGTCTTTGGCGTTTAACTTCAAAGTTAGCCGAACTAACATTGCATCGTGCAAAAATTGTAGCCTGACAAAACAGACGTCGTTTTGCAGCGCCACCACAGGTTCCCCGTTTTGCAGGGGAACCAGTGATGGCTCCGTGAAACGACGTCTGTTTTCTCAGGTTACGAAATTGCAATCGATAGATATTTTCTGCCGTAAAATGGAAGGAATCGGTTACAATGCTCAACAGTTTCGCAGATCAATAATTTCTCCACGCAGAGACGGAGGAGCTAAAAAGCTTTATTCATCGTTGTCAACTACTGTCATGTACTGTTCATAGTGATCCGGATAATGGTGAACATGAAAATTTTGCGTAGCTAAAACTGTACTGAATGTTGTATTTTAAATAAATACATGTAAATGATGTTTTTTTGTCGAAAAGTGATTTAAGTTATAGTAATTTTCTCAGGACAGCTTATAGCAGTAGTAGATGGCGAATGCTTGTAATGACTCATTAAGCTTCTTAACTGTTGCGTTCATTTGACGTCTGAGCTTCTGACTACCTTACAACAACTGAAACAACATGAAAATTATATAATGTGCAGCATGGCAAAAAAAATTGGGTGACATTTGCCTTTTTAGTATTTTCACTCGTCACCAGGCTCCCAATTTGACCCTTTATCATAGCAAAAGTAATTTTTTTAAGGAAAATCAAAATTTCGCGCGTTTCTGAGTTACTTTTCTGAAATCCACACTCGGATTCCAGTACTATGGTTATTATTCTATCTAGAAACGTTAAAATATTTTAATAACCTTCTGACCTTGAAGTGAGCATTTTCGTATAAAGGCTTGTATGGAGTTCGACGTTCTAACTCATTTTCAACATCCACACTCGGTTTTGAAAAGACTGGAATCTTAGTAGTAAGCATATTGGTGGGAAATTTGCTTTGGTTCGAGCGAAAAAACCTCCGTCATTTTGCACTTTTCAGCCGCACGATGCTTCGACTGAGTGCATTTTGGCTTCCTTTGGTCGGCATCGTGTTTACGTTGGCTTGCTCGTCTGTCAGTGTATGGCCTAGCGGTGAGAACGAGGGAAATCAAAAGGAAAGCGGAAATCACAGCTATCAAGAAAACCCCGCGCTTCAAGGTTACATAAACAAGTAAGATAGCATTGATATCGGAAAGATTTCCGTATAACCCCATACATTAGTTGTGCATACCGTTCTTAAAACTAAAACAAAAGCCAAAACAATAGAAATCCAAAAGCAAACCCGGCAATAGCGCGTGCGCCCGTCTCGTCCGAGGGGTCAAATATTTTGGCATGTTAACAGAAACAGGAACTACATCATTCAATGGCGAGGGCTTTACGAATGCTTGGCTTTAAAGTATACGATTATGAAGAGCGCACTGCGTTCATTACGAATGCTTGGTTACTTCAAAGGTAAAACGTTTGACTTTGCTTCCATGTGCGTGACGGCGCAGACGTCATGAAAATTTCAAAATCTAAACTTTACATCCTACAAAGCTGTTTCTAACATAGTAGATAACAGAGTTTTTTCTTTTTTGGGGGGTTTTGTTTTGATCCTTTTTTATTATTATATAAGTTTATACACTAGTGTATGGCTTTGCTTGCAACTCAATTTGTCTCAATTTTTAAAACCCTGAAGTACAGCCCCGAACAGCCACCACCCTTCCTTCAGGATGTAGCATTGTTAAATAGTTAAAAGGGTTAACAGGGTAAGAACGTCTCATCTGATCACAAAATATCCACATCAGATATAAAGTCCCTGTCCCTATTGATGTTGCTATATATAACAAAGTGCATGACTGTATGTTAGTTTGATACAATACAATATGGCCCCTTTCCTTTCTGTTGTTCTTCTTGGCCTCTCTAGAATTGAAGAAACTATTAACAATAATCTCGTTAGTGCTAATGAATGGTTGCTTAAAATGGAATGAAGAGGAACAGTTCAAAATACCATGCAATGGTGGCTGTGTTTTCACGAGGCCATTTTTCTCGCTTAACATTCCTTGAGGTGATTTGTTTACCGACAGCGTTAAGCTGCTTAAATAGTTTATGCGTTTTCACGGACAAAGGACCTGGTCACACTACAGTAAAAAACAAAAATTAGCCCGTGCAAAATGACATAAAAACAAAAACATTCCACAAAAAGCGTGTCCCTCCGGAGCGGTTTCTTTTGTTTTCCTCGGTTTTTGCACGGGCTAATTTTTGTTTATGACTGTAGTGCGACCAGGCCCAAAGCTTTATTCATTTTTCTTGATATTTGTCCCTTGTTATTCGCGGAATAACAAGAAAGATGGCGGGAAACAGAGACGCTTGCAAATAAATGATTCTTATGTTTATAGATGTGCTATCGCGCTTGTTCTAGGATCGAAGGAGGAGACGGTTTCAGCAAAGGCTCAAGTTGCTTGCTATTCGAATAGGAGAAGAAGAATCGAAGCCTGTTTCTTTCAGCAGAGAAGGTGGAAAATTGAAATTGTAAACATGAGGAAATGGTAGCGTGCTATTGCATTTTTGGCAAATTCAAATATTCGCGGCAAATGCAAGTTATATCACTTCTGACATTTCTCGGCTGTTTGCATATGATGCCCGATATATTCTCTGAACTCCATTGTCAGTACATTGTACATCTCCATTGCATTGGGTAAAATTATGTATTCTAAAATATTCTATGGCATTGTATTCTATTGTATTGTCGTTCTTTTGTGTTCTAATATTCTGTTGTTTTAACAAAGGAAAATATATCGGGCACGGTATAGCTGTTTGAACGCTGGCCAAATGTGATTGGCCGAAATTAATTGCCGACAAGTTTAAGCGACCTGGTTTGGTGGCTTAAATTTAATGAGAATTCTATTGTAGTTCGCCGACTCGCTTAACTTTAAGCGAGTTGGACAAGCAACTGTTTACACGAGATTTCCGACTGTCACTCGCTCAGCGACTTGAAAAATCGCCCGTGAAAACACGGCCGGTGTTGGGGAAAAAAACGAGTTCCCACTGATATCCAACACAATGGAACTTCCTGGTGTAACAATTGATGACGAAAGTCGCATCGCTAAAATATGTAGAAACTCAGTCGACAGATCTTTGTACTAAAAGGGTGCAGAAACTGTTGTCTTTTGAAACTAGAAGTGACCTTTACAAGGACTTCCTACTGTCACACTTTAATTATTGTTCCGAAACGTCACATTTCTGTAGGAAGAAATCATCTGACAATTAGGTTAGAAATGGCAAACAAACGAGCGCTCCGTTTTGTCTTAAGGGATAAGTCCACGCCTTACGCGGAACTATTAAAGCGTATTGGTCTTCCAAGTCTCGAACAACGGCTAGCGAAAATATTGTCCACCGTTTTCAAAAATATTTGCCAGCGATGCAGGGCCTGCCAGCTTACGTGATTTTATAACAGTGAGGCGCTCCACCAATAGGGGCACAACAATAGTGAACCTTCCAAATCATTTTTTTAATAGTAAAGTCTATCTTAAGGACGTTCGCGCGAAAATCTTCTACAAGACAGATTTTTTTCAAACTTATGCTACGGTCTGATAATGAGTTACTGATGTCAGAAATGCAAATCAAAGGCTCCTTAGAGCCAACCCGTGAATTTGAAATGCGTAACGCGTTTAAACGCAATGCGGTAAGCTTATGTTTTCACTCTGTCACGGTTCAATATGTTTTTAAAATTAAACGTAAGGATTTAAATAAAAATACAGTACATCACTTTCATAATGTTCAGTCCGAAGAAGAAAGAAAAAAAAAACGAAAAAAAAAATTAACGGCCCGAGCGAGATTCGAACCTGGGCCTTTCTGATGTGAGTCCTCGCTTTACACCACTCGACCACCGACTTGAAATGGGATAAATTTTATTATTTAAATGTAGATAACCATCAAAACGCGTGTCTGAGTTGAAAATTCCTTTTAGATCGATTTTAACGTTGCATTAAAGACTCCAAATGCGAAACATCTTTAAGCTTATTGTTGTTTATATTCGTTTACACCTATTTAGTTATTGTTATCGCTGGATTCACGCTGTTCTTGTTACAAAACGCATTCGTAACAAAGCATTACGTCACTAAGTTTACAGCTGATGGAAGGAGTGAGCGAGTGAGTGACTCATTTGCATATCAATCGCCGTTACCGATAACCCGTTCATTACGCATGCGCGTATATTCACGGGTTTAAAAAAATGGGGATCACCGAATTGATTTAAGAGATATAGTGTGTAGAAATATACCCTGTTTTTGAAAAGTTAGTCCTCGTAACATGACATGGTGTCCATGGCTTTTAGTTAAAACAATATCAAAGATGAATCGCTGGGGAGAAACTATTATATTCAAATGTTATCTAAGTGGGCCTGATTCGTAAATAATTCGAACTGTTTTCAACCTTTAAATGAGTTAACCCTTTAAAGAGGGCATTCGGAAACAACATACAGCTGAGATATGAGTGCAATTCGACGTCGCGTGGATAAAAAAATGAAAAAAAAATAAAACTTCTACAAGACAGATTTTTTTCTTTTTTTCACAAAATGTAGATAATCGGTAAAGAAAGTGATATGTGAAGAAAAAAATAGGGGTCACCGACCATCCAAGCGAGTTAAATCAAAAAAAAGTTAACGCAACGGCTACCATCCCTTCATGTGAATAGATTTCTTCCTTTGCGCGCGCTCGTGCATGACGTTGCATGGCGTTGCGACATGAATTGCGTGCGCAGCAAGGATGCGCATAAACAATTAGCGCGAACGTCCTTAATAAACGTATTTAGACAAACTCGCGAAAGAAACTTAGGGAGCATTCATAATTTACCTAGAGGGGGGGCTATGATGATTTTGAGGGGGGTCACTACTTTTCCTTACTTTGATTTAGGGGGGGGGCTGTGGAAAATTGCCAATAAAAATTACATCGAGCATGGGGGGGGGGGGGGCACCCATTTTTTCCCAGGAAAAAAGAAAATGAAAATATGCTGTTGAATGCTCTTATAATTCCAGTCTTTTATTTAATTACAACAAATACAGAGCTTGGCCTACAGTATAAAACTTGACGCATGACGCCCACTTCTTGTGCTGCAAGGTCTTTTTGCAAGTGGCTCAAATACACTCTCGTCACCCTCCTCACTCTCGCTCTCCTCACTCTCACTCTCCTCAAACTCGCTCTCCTCACTCTCACTCTCTTCACTCCATGTTTCCCCCAAGACAGTGTCGTCGCCTTCGTCATCATCATCATCGTCATCATTATCGTCAACTGCTTCTGGCTCTTGTAACAGACGTTGCCCCGTGACAGTCATTGTTCTCAGTGCCTCAGTCCTTGTATTTTTCAAATGGGAGTAGTATAAGGTGAGTCAGCAGATGTCCACCAAACAAAATAAGCCACCATCGACAGTGATGAATGCCTATTTCCCCCATTTGTGATCATCACCTACAGGCCTCCTTTCAGTCGGCCTGCAGGTTAGAGCACCAATTGGGGGAAATAGGCATTCATCACTGCCGATGGTGGCTTATTTTGTTTGGTGAGACATCTGCTGACTCACCTTATACTACTGGGGCCTTCGTTTTACTCCCACGGAGGCTTATTTAAGCCCCATAACCAGTTTCAACCACCCATAACCAGTTTTAACCGCCTGAAAGCGTTTTTAACCACCCAGCCCCTTTATTTGGCTCAACCGCCTATAACCGGTTTTAACCACCAGAAAGCGCCCTAAAGTGCTCGGCCTTTACCAATTGAACAGAGTGGACCCCTTTGCATATGAACTGACCTTGCTGGTCCCCCGTTTATGACATATAATATATGGCGCGTGCACTGAACGAGGAACAAGGCGTGTTTAAAGGTATCAGTCGGCGGGAGCTGAATGACTGGCTTAACGTGCAAGAAAGAAAACCCTTTGTAAAGACCCCTCACAACGAGGCTCTTGCAGGGTTTGATCCCTTAGACCGACAGCATCTGAGGGACTTTCAAATCCCTAATCGGATTGTTGAACTCTATGCGCGTGGTGAACGGGGCCAACAAGGCCGGCCCGGTCGAGTGCAGCGAACAGCTAAATGGCGCTTCACTCAGGGTCTCACAAAACCCCTTGTTCCCCAAATGATGAACCGCATCAAACAAGAGGTTCGTAGAAGGCATAAAGTTAACATCTCTTATGGGTACAGATTACGAAATATCGAAAATGGCGAGGTTATCGTTTGGTACTCAAACTTTAACAGCCCCTGGTTTTCTAAGCTCTCAGAGACGAAACGCTGGCTGCAACAACGAGAAGAGCTTCGCCTTCAAGGTGAACACATCGAACGCCCTAACACTAAATGGAGCTTCGAAGCCACCGTTTCCGTTGAACTCAAAGTGATCTTTGACAGACAACCTCTGTTGATCGGTCTTGGTAGGCTACCTGACTGGCTTCGCAATAAGCACTGCGTTAGAGCCCTTGACGCTTTCAACGACGATCTTTGTATCTTTCGGTGCTTAGCCGTTCATCAAGGCGCCCGTTGGAATCGGTGTACTCAAATAGCCCGAGCGTTAGCGCAAAGCTTTT
The DNA here is from genome assembly GCA_022457155.1 of Cladopsammia gracilis. Taxonomy (NCBI): domain Eukaryota; kingdom Metazoa; phylum Cnidaria; class Anthozoa; order Scleractinia; family Dendrophylliidae; genus Cladopsammia; species Cladopsammia gracilis. The sequence goes on along the minus strand of JAJGOT010000152.1, from coordinate 1,308,932 downwards.
TCGATGCTCAGCAGCAGGCTCGGACGGCGGGCAATCTTGTGCCCTTTAAAAAGTTTTCTTTGCTTGAAAGGCACTTTAAACAAGGGATTGCCGGCTATACAGTCACAGACAACGGTGACTTCACTTTGGGTTACGTGCCTTCACATTATGACAAAGTTGGCACCCACCCTCCCGTAATGACTGTCGGCATCTATGGCTCACATGCCTTTCTGATCACCGACATCAACAAAGTCACAAACAACTACACTTGTGGTGAGTGTGGGGCTAGGTTCACAAAAGCCTGTAATCTAGCCCGCCACGCCAAGACATGCATTCGCGGCGAAACCAAGATTTCCTGCCCCGGAAATCAGATCCTTGCCCCGGAGTCAGCTTTCGAGAAGGCCTTTTATCCAGAAGCCAATTTTGGCATCAGAGCAACCTGTTGGCTTGAATATGAGGCCCGGCAAAGGGGCATCCACATCCACCACCACAGATGTGGCCACGGCGGCGAGCGCACCATTGGTGGTTACAAGGTTGACGGCTATCACCCAGAGAGCAACACTGTGTTCCAGTTTCATGGCTGCCACTGGCACGGTTGCCGCCAGTGTTTCCCCTCACCGGAACAAAGAAACGAAGCGATCAAAAGCGACAGGCAAGGAACCCCAATCACAAGGGAGCAAGCCTTCTTAAGAACTGCACAAATCAGTAACGAGCTCCGCACGATGCTCGGTTATAATCTAGTTGAGCGGTGGGAGCACGAGATGCCCCGACCCTGGTGGCACGACCGAATCCCCCCTAAAAGAAACGAAACGTATCCACACGCTATCGTCTACGACTTCGAAGCCTATCAAGACAAGACCAAGGCAAGTCAGCCGACCAGGGATCTCTCTTACGAAAGCGAGCACGTGCCTATCTCAGTCTCCATTGCAGACACTCTAGAGCCTGAGCCTGAGTACATTTGCTCTAAAGATCCCCAAGAGCTTATCCGGCTGTTTTATCAATCTCTGGTGCGTCGCGGCAACGCAATCAGAGAGGACATAGCCAGACGATATATGCCTCCAGATCTTGAGGGGCTAACAGAGGCCCAAAAAGATCTTATCAAACACTGGTGCGAGCAGGTCCCCGTGGTCGGTTTTAACTCAGGCCGATACGATCTGCATCTTATCCGAAAGCACTTTGTTTCACACCTCGGGCAAGAACGCGGCGTCTTTGCTGGCGAGAAACAAAGACAAATCATGTTTATCAACACCCCCTCCTTCAAGTTTCTCGATGTCATCAACTATCTCGCCCCAGGCATCACTTATGATAAATGGGTGAAGACGTATGGGGCCAAACAGACCAAATCGTGGCTCCCATACGAATGGTTTGACAGCGCTGACAAACTCGACTACAAGGGTCTCCCCCCTTACTGGTGTTGGTACTCACAACTCCGCAACTGCTTTACTCTTACTCCAGAGGAGTACAAGCAATGCGAAAGGGTCTTCAAAGAGCGCGGGATGAAGACCTTCGGAGACTGGCTGCAATATTACAACAATCTCGATGTTGCCCCATTTCTCGAAGCGCTCGAGAAAATGAAAGCCTTTTACACCGGGCTTGGGGTTGACATTTTCAAAGATGCAGTCTCCTTGCCCGGGGTTTCGATGCAATATATCCTGCGTGGGACCTTGAGGGGGCCCAAGAACAGGTTCCCACCCCTCTTTGCCCCAGGCCCCGAAGCCTACGCAATGCTGAAAGCTGCGGTGGTTGGTGGCCCCAGCCTTGTGTTCACACGCAAGCACGTAGCCGGCGAGACCCGCATCCGCTCACACAAATACACCTTGGCGCGCATCGTCAGAAAAGTCTTAGGCTTCGACGCCAACTCACTGTACCCCAGCACCATGCTGCAACAAATGCCCTGCGGCAAAGAGAAGGTCGTCCATTACGAAGACCCCCAACAGGCTGCGAGAACCCTGATCACTAGGCTTGTGACAGGACAGTGGTTCGGGTTTGCCGAGATCGACATCGAAGTCCCTCGGGATCTGTGGGAGCATTTCGAAGAGTTTCCTCCGCTCTTCATCAACACCTGCGTGAGCGAAGAGGGTGTCCCTCAACACATGAAGGATTACCTAGCGCAAAGCAACAGAACTCCGTTGCCAGAACAAAAGAAGCTGCTGGGTGTTCTCCAAGCCAAAAAGATGCTGCTGTACGCCCCAGTGCTTGAATGGCTCTATAACCACGGGCTCAAAGTAACCGCGGTTTACCGCACGATCGACTATATCCCTCGAAAGCTCTTCGACTGGTTCGTTCGGGAGGTGGCCAATGCCCGAAGGAAAGGCGACGCTGACAAAGAGAAAGCCTTGCTCGCAGAAGTGTTCAAGCTTCTGGGCAACTCGGCTTACGGCAAGTTCATCGAGGCCGTCGAGCGCCAGACAAAAGTGGTGTACACCAGCGACGAAGACGAGGTCGACTACTACTTGCGTTCGGCCTGGTTCGAAGATCTCGAAGACATCGGGGGCGCATACAAGATCGACTTGCGCAAAACCAAGGTCACCATAAACCGCCCCTTTCAAGTCGGTATCGTCGTATATCAACTTGCCAAGTTGCGCATGCTGCAGTTCTACTACGAGTTCCTCGATCACTATATCGACAGGCGTGACTTCGAGCTTATCCAGATGGACACGGACAGCATGTACTTCGCCCTTTCATACGACACTCTCGAAGAAGCAGTTCGACCAGAACTTCGCAAGCAGTTCGAAAGGGAGAAAAACAAGTGGCTCTTTTGGGACCAGTGGAGCAACAGAGAGCCTGGCCTGTTCAAGCTTGAAAAACAAGGCACACGAGCCATCGCTCTGTGCAGCAAGTGTTACTATGTTGAAGACGAGGCTAGCGGACAGGCCAAGATGTCCTCCAAGGGTGTCAATAAGCGTCAAAACGAGCTCCACTGGCAAAGATACGAGCGAGCCCTCGATGGGTTCAAAGACATGGCAGTCAACAGAGGCTTTCGAATGCACGAAGGGGCCATGTACACTTACGAACAGCGCAAGCTAGGCCTCAGCGCCTACTACGACAAGCGTTGGGTGCTGCCAGACGGTATTCACACAGAACCAATCGAGTTTCACAACCCAGCTGGCGGCAACTGAGTGCCCGGCGGTACAACCATCAACTCCTCACGCACAAACCCCCTCTTGTGCCCATCGTAGAGGTAATACACCACAGGCGCCTCTGGCTTGGTGACAGCCTTCTCGATGTTGTAGACTTTCAAAGACCAGATCGGATCAGTTGCCCGTCGACTACCACCCTCAAGCTCACCGGGATAATACAGATATCTCACGTGGCCTCCATGAGGGAGCTTCTTTTCGGAGAATCCCACAGGCCTAGCATATGGTGTCGCGGGCTTGGCTGAGGTTGCTTTCTCTTTGATTGCTTGAGCGGGTTTCTTGCCAGTCAATCTGGTTACTTCATTGTTCAAGGCTGAGATAACATCTGGCAATCTTTTAACCCAAGCGGTCGACCGACCAGAGGGCAGATTCATTTCAACTGCGTACTGGTAACCAAACAATCTTTCAGCCAGGGTTCTGTTAAATCTTTCAACAATCCCTTGATCTCTGTGGATATCAACGCGCCCACGGCGAATGGTTGTTTTATGGGCTCCAGTCTCTTTAGTCACAGCTCCCATAAACTCTGTCCCCGGGTCGACTTGCAACAGTTGTGGCCACTTCAAAGGCCCACGCCTGTATATCCGGGCCAGCGCTTTCGAAACTTCATCAGACTCTTTCGAACGCAAGGGCTCTGCGGCTTTGAAACGGCTTGCTACATCAACAACTGTCAAAGCATATTTGTAAACCTTTCTCCCGTGAGGCAGTTTATCGTGTGGCAAAAAAAGTAGATCCGCTTGATGCACTGAATTGGGTGTAGAGACATCAAACTTGGGCCGCGGGATGTGGCGTGGCGCAGGGAGATATATTTGCCAAAGGGCTTGTTTGACGAGCCATTTCTTTGCCGCCTCTTCAGAGACCTTGGCTGCTGCAGCTAGCTTTTTGATAGCGGCAAGTCCTTTCCAATAGCCTTTGGGGCCGTAATAGATCTTTGAGAGTTTCGCCTCCATATACATATGTGTTTATAGAAAGCGAAACGCCGCATATCCAAGGGCGAGTACGCCAGTGCCGATAAACAAGAGTTCGCCTTGTTTCTGCTGTGGGCCGGGCTTATAGAAGTCAGAGAACTCGGGCTCTTTGGGGAGCGTTATTTGCTGCTCCCGATGTGTTTGGTTGTAGAGCACCAGAGCTTGGTCAGTGTCTTGAAAGTTCTTTTTCGCTTGATCTTTGATCCGATCATTGGTTGCAATCCAGTCGAGGAGCTTTGTGCGGTCTTTCTGGTATTTGGCGTAGGCCGCTTGATAGGCTTCTAACGCTTTATCGTGCCTGATCTTTTCATCCAGAGCGGCTTGGCCGTTATCGCCTGACAAGTATTTTGCAAGATAATTGCCGCCAGTGAAAGCGGCTGCATTTAGAATTGCTCCACCAACCATGATAGCGATTGAGGCCATCTTGTATATAATTACATCGTGGAAGGGAGGATTTTCTGGTCCTCGAGGTATTTCTTGAGCGCGATGCTCCCAGTCATGACAGCTGTGAACTTGACGTAATTCATCAGGTTCGCGCTGGGGTCGCCTGTGAGGTTTTCTTTGATGATTTTCTTGCCAATCCAGCCAATACCAGCGACAAGGCCAGTGATTGTGGCAGCATCGAGAACAGATTTCACGAGCTTGTTGTCAGACATGGTGTATATATATTTTTTATTCCTCGTCTTCACTCTCGACTTCACTCTCGTCTTCGTACTCCTCAATTGCCTGTTGTCTTATCCTTTCATCGCGTTCAGCAATTGCATCAATAATTGTTCCGAAAAAGGTGAGGTTATTTTCAAGCCAAAGATAAGTGAAGGCAGCCCAGCCGAGAAAGTTGATCAAGTCGTGAGTCCGCATGGTGTATATACATTTTTTTATTCCATCTCTCGAATTCTTTGTCTCAGTGGCCTCTGTGTGGGTGGAGGGGCCTCTGCTGCTGGAGCTGGTGTCTTGTTGCGTCCAAGTGCCTTCATAATGGCCTCGCGCTGGTAATAGACACCCAAAGCGGATATAATTACCCCGACAACACCAAGGATGAGAAATGCTGTGTTGCTGCTAGCTTCTTCATTTGTCGAGTTTTGGGGCGCCTGGTTTGGGGCAGGCTCGTTTGCCTGGCTGGCTTCTTTTTTAGCCTTTCTTGCCAGACGGTTGCGTTCAGCGAGGGCTTTTCCAGAAGCAACACGGCCAGGGTTTTTAGCCGGAGCAGTCTTTGGGGTATCAGAAGTAACAGTTGGAGCGACGTTTTCTTCAGGGATCGCCTCGAGCGGTTGTGCCATCGTGTATATTATTTCATTTTAAAACCTACAAGATTCCTTCATGGTTCCTTCATGGTTCCTTCATGGTTCCTTCATGGTTCCTTCGTGGTTCCTTCATGGTTCCTTCGTGGTGCATCAACTTCATCAAAACCCTCCAGTGGGTAACCTTCACTGTCCCTGCTTGGGTGAACAGGTGGAGCAGGTTGAGGTGGCACCTTTTTGAAGTCGATGTGTTTTGTAGTGATCAAAGCAGCATTGGCCAAGGCCAAGAATCGCCCACATCGCAGTGCAAGGCCTCCAGCAAGAGATGACAATTCATGTTGAATCATGTAGTCATTTTTGAGTTCTTTCTGCAACTCCTTCACATCGTCAATATCAACAGCACAGCCCACAGCTTTGGTTACGAGCATTATGAAGCTGTCAATCAGAGACTCGGTTGTCTTGTTGCCGACATAGGCTTCATACCTTTTGTAGAACTTTTCAACCTCTTTATCCGTCAGTCGCTTCACCTGCTCGTGTGTGAGCTGGACACCGATGGCTTCTTTTGATTTACCTGTTGAAACAAGGACTGCCAGTTTCTCACGTTGACCTTGAGTGTCTGGATCTGTTAAGACTTCAGGAATCGCTGACGGCAAGGAGCTATCAGGGCCTGACTCCAGCATCTGCATGATTTCATTCATTGCGACCTCGTCTCCAGGGTTTGTTGCCATCGTGTATATATTTATTTCTCAATTATTCTCTTGATGTCAGGTAAGATATTTTCAATCTCCCGTATGAGTGAAGCCATTGTGTCTGGCATTTCAACGACTTTCAAAGGATATCGGCTAAGAAGCATGACACGCAGATCGTCCTCTCCAGCGGCTTTGATTTTCTGGATTTGCATCTCTTCCGTCCTGCTCTGTAATTCACCAAGAAGCTGTGAAAAGATCGTGAGCTTGTGGAGACTGGTGGAGGCATTCATGGCCCAGAGTATATATGTGTTTTCACATTTCCACTTCAACCCCATATGGGTGCCGCAGAGAGAAGACTAGGTGAGAGAACTTGCCCCTCTTCAATCTTGCAATAAGATTTTTGTACTCTTGATGTTCAAGATCATCGCCGGCATAGTCATCAAAGATGTACTTCGTTGTTTTTCTTGATGGGGTGTAAAAAAGCACAATCGCTGCAATGTTGTCCCTAAAAGGTTTCACAATGCTGGTTGACTGTTGGGTTATCACCCACACTGACAAGCCGCTGTGGCGAGCACTGAAGCCAAGTTTCACAAGTTGACCCTTGCGACCTGTCAAATCCTCCGAAGCAGCACAGTCATCGAGCACAAAGAGCGTGTTCTCAAGTAGTTTAAGGCCTGGGTCAAGGGCTTTGACAAGGAAAAAACGGTTTATTCGCAATAACTTTTACAAACGGAATGGAACTGAATCGAAATTTGGCACATAGAAAGATATTATCGTCCTTAACATTTTTAAGTATAATAAGTTTTGGCATAGGTCACGTGACATGTCACGTGGCCATTTTTCTTAAAATAGCAAATATTTGACGAATTGGTGACGGGTTTAAGAGAAAACATCAAATAAAAATGCTTTTCTGATGCAGATTAAATATCTCCAGCCCTTCACGTTTGGAATGAGTGTCCATTAATCTCTAAAAAAAATTATGAGGACAAAGGTCATTTTTCAGTCCAAAATTCAACCTATAATTATTTATAACTGTAATTTAAAGACTTGAGGACAATCATTCCAAACGTAGAAGGTTAAATATGTTAAACCTCCATCGGAAAAGCTAATTTATTTAACTATACAAAGAAAATTCGCTACCAAATCGCCGATTTACGTAATTTTAAAATTTTGATCACGTGACATGTCACGTGACCAAACTTTTGCGTTAAGGCAAAAGAAAACATCAAGATTAACATTCAGGGAAAATTTCATTTTGATCTAGGTTTTCTCGGTGAAGATATTAAGTGTCAACCGTATTTTCCGAACACACTTTAAACCCAGGCCTTAAACTGCTTGAGTTTGTCCCGTCGAAGTGATAACTGGCTAGTTTTAGCCAAAATTCAATCTCATGCTGCTGACAGACTATCACGAAAATGCGTGGATCCTTGTCCACGAAACCGTCGTAGGTCTTGTTGCGGACAAATGTTGGGCAGAAGAGAACAATATAGTCAAACTTGCCCCTGAAGGGCCCGCGTAGCTGATTCAGAAGATATTGTGTTTTGCCAGAGTTAGTCGGCCCTATGATTAGGGCATTGAAGGGCAGCTTTTGGGGGTCCATGCTCTATATCTAATACATTACAGAATCCAACTGGCGATTTGCAATGCTAAACAGTGCGTCGCTGATTATGAAAATGTGACATTTCACTGTGCCGCTGCCTGAAGTGGTCCTCTCGATCGTAAGCATAACACCGTCCTTTGTGTTTACAAGCCTGATGCCGCTGCCGTGAAGGCTTTTGTCGGCCATTGATCTAAGATCAATGAACAGGCCAAATTTGTCCGCCGTGTAGAACTTTGTGGCGTTCATGTTGCTGTCAACGTCTGCACCGCCAAAGTGCCGGCGAAACTTAACCCACATATCTCGGCTTTCAATGCCCTGGCTGTAGATTTGACTGGGGATGCCGTCAATGGTAACATTCACGTTGGTGATGTCAGGGTTGAAGAACTTTTCAGAGTCTCTTGCGCCAGCCGCATGAGGTTCGGAGAAGAGAAGCAAGATGCCTTTCATTGACCGACGAGGGACGTTGATTGTCTCGTGGATCTTTGAGTCTGAACCCTTATTGACTGTGATGGTTTTGTGGTGGGTGACGTGGTCGTAAAGGAAAGAATTGCCATTGAGATAAGCGCTTTCCGCCTCTCTGGCCAGGTCATTGGCTTTTAGTGTCTCATATTCAAGCTGAATGTTCGTCAGCTCATAGGCCAGCTTGCTGGCATCAGAGCCCCGAACAACCATGCTGGCTGGGGCAAGCTTTATCTCGAACGCCAGGGCTTCAGGGAGGGCGTAGGGGTAGAAAACCCCGTGGTCTCTCAAGATCTCGTGGTCAAGGTGTATTTTGTATTTGTTACCGTAGACTGCATTCAGCTTCTTCTCTGCATCAACACTAGAGGTTTTCTTGTCACCTGCATTTGAACGGATCTTGCACAAATCCTCAGTCTGTATCCCTTCGAGGAACATGTTCTCCCGCTGAGTTTTTGTCAGGAAAAGGTCCTCGTAGAGTTTGTAAACATCATAGGCATTGGTGTCTTGCAGCTTTTCTCCGGAAAACTTGACAACAAGGTTTGAGACAAGCGCCCGAGAGACGTTGTTTACCAGAAAGTTGTTTGCATGTCCGCTCACGACGAGGTTGAACACCAGGGCCAAAGAGCCAGGGACGAGCACGACTCCGCTGTTTAGTTTAGGGACAGAGACATACAGCATTTCCTCAGGCATCGCTTTGTTCGGGTTGAATGTAACGCGATGCAGAGTCCTGGAGCCCTTGTGGGCTAGCATCATTTTCGCCTTGTATGATGGCTTGAAGTTTTCGCTCACAGCCATAGCCAGAGTATATATATATAAAAATTTATTTATATACATCATGGCAGAAGGTGGATATGATATGCCTGGAGAGAACGAAAACCCTTGGGAAGACTGGGGGATTGACCACGATGATGACGACGAAGAAGAAGTTGACACAACAACGCCCTTTCAACCGGGCGGCACATCCACACCATATCATGGGGGTGAAGAGCACGAAATGCATACACTGCCTCGCGAACAGAGCGGTTTTGGTACTGATGGCATACCTCTGCTTGAAGGCGACTTCTTAGATGCAACGGAAAAAGCATCTACAATCGTTTGCAAAATACCTTCGACCATCCTATATTTTAATTGACTTTTTAACAATTTTCAGTCTACATTGCTGATGTTCGCTTCCCCCGGGCCCCCTATATCAATGTTGGATCTAAACTTTGGAACCCAAATCAATCTTCATGCGGTTGGCAAGCCCCCGGTATCTCCAATCACCACCCAACATTGATATAGGGGGTGGGAAGGGGGGAGGGGGTTAATGCACTACAAAATTAATCCAAATTTAGTCAAGTGGTCGAAGGTTTTTGATAACGATTGTAGGGTCAATCAAGCTATGGACTGGCTCAAAAGGCGCTTTCCGAGAGTAGATCTCAGACGATTAGGGCCTATTGGGTTTGGCAGAAAACCAGGAAACGAAAGCAAAATAGTCTCCTTTGGAGCAAGAGGCGGTGAAACTCCCGTTTTCAAGCAGGATGGTTCAGGCCTTTTTAAATCATTTACAGACAAGTTCAAAACATCTCTTGGCCCAAGTGCTGAAGATATCGTCTCTGAAGACAATATAGCTATAAGAGAAGAAAGACAAAGGTTGAAGGAGGCAGAGAAACAACTAAAGGAGGCGGAAAGGGTTTCTGTAGCACGACAACAAGCAGCAAGTGAGGTTCAAAATCTCAGTGGGAGAATCGAAGAAACTCAAGCTAGGATTGACGCTCTGGATCAGGAACACGGTTCAAGCGTTGAGAGTCAAACCGAGCTAGATCGGTTAAAACAACTAAAGAAAAATCTTCAAGGCGATCTTGAAAACCAGAAAAAAGAATTAGGCGCCATTCAAAAAATACAAAAACAACGAGACCAAGAGCAGGCAAAGGTTGACAAACTAAGAACACAACTTTCTGCGAAAACAAGAGAAAGAAATGCTGTTGAAGCAAGACTGAACTCCACCAAGCCGCTGGATGAGTTAAACGAACAAGAAGCCGAGCTTGTACGACAAAACGAGGAAGACAAACGCGTGATAGAGGATGAGAACACTTCTCCCTCTGACAGAGAAGCCGCGGAAGCCCGAGTTGCTGAGCGAGAAGAAGAACTGGCAAGACTAAGAACACAAGTTCAGGAAAGAGAAGAAGCCCTTCCTTTGAGAGAAAGGGTCAAAAATATCTTCAAGAAATATGGTTGGACCCTTCAAGCAGTTGTTCTGGCTGCCGGTATTATCATAGGCGCTGTGACACTTGCTGCAATGAATGGCTTGAAAGCTGCCACCAAGGCTATTGGAAATGGGCTTAAAGAGCTTGGCAAAAAAGCAGCCAACGCCCTGCCAGGCTTGATCGGCTCAATTGTGAGTTTTATCTTCAAAGCGGCCGGCCAGGTTTTATCCTTTCTTGGCGAGCACGCCTGGCTACTGATCCTTGCCGTTGTGGCTTTCTTGGTTGAAAAGACAATCAAGCGCAAGCGTTAACGCATCCAGATAAACAAGCCTGCTAAAGCAAGCGCACCCGCCCCAATGAGCGCCCTGTTTACGTGATGCGGCTCGATCTTAGTCTCTTGTGTTGGTGCTGGTTGTGGTGTGGGTGTGGCCTTTGGTTTGGGCGCGAGGCCCTGTGCCTGTGTTGCCTGTTTGTGAATCGGGTTCGATGGGCGGCTGTTTGGGGGATTAATCTTTGTCGGCCCACCGGCCATGAGGCGAATGGAGGCGGCTTTTTTTGTGGCAAGATTAACATCATTGTTAACACCCAGCTTCATCCCTTGCGTTGCCTGCATAAGATTGTTATTGTACCCCACCACGCTCTCTGTGTTGATAACCATGCGTGACGGCATCAGCCAGCTCCCAGGGCGACCACGAAGTTTAGCCTCACTTTTGTTGCTTGGATGGTCTGCTGATAATGCTGTACGCTCTTAGATATGTCGTTCAGTCTTACGGCGTCCTCTAAGAGTGTTAAGAAGACTCTCTGCGTTTCGAACGCCCGGCCTCCACTCCCAAGAATACTGCTGCGAGTGTTTGCTTGTGCACCCAGAATGCAGTACACAAAGGCCTCGATTGACTGATTCATACGAGCAAGCCCTGGCTGTGTTAGCCCTTGTGCATAATTCGGTACAAAGTGTTCAAACTGACTAACCGCGGTCACACGCTCGTCATCAAACAGGGCTAGATCGGGATCAGGATAGTTGTAATCAGTAGAACTGGGCCCATCATATGCGACCCAAATGTACACATTGCCAAGACCGTGATTTTTACCGTATGTGAAACGGAAGTCAGAATTGGGGTCTACACCGAACTCTTGGCAAATCCTCTTGTATGCGTCGATGTTGAACTTGTTGTCTTTCTGGTTGAATGTAGGGTCGTCTGGCAAAGCACTCACACTTTGTTCCCCACCCAGCTTGTAAAGTATTCGTCTTGTTGTAAAATAGACGTGAAACCTGTAAAATGACCGTAGCTGTGGGGTAAGGGAAAGAGTAGAGTTCTTGTCAAACAGAAGGTCACGCGAGATCCCGCAGCCGGTTGTTGCACACCACAGAGCAAAGTTTAGTTGTTGTGGCCAGAAACTCATTTGCGGACTGCCGAGCCACTTTCGGCCGTATTTAGCAGTTGTGAATGTAATCTGTGTGTCTCTGAAAATGTTTCTGTATTTCGTTGTGAAATAATCAGTTGGCGTGACATAGATCTTTTGCGCTTCATCGTTCAAGACAGAGCCAATCATCATGTCTTTATCGATTGAGGTGGAGAATTCAACAGCAGGGATTGGCTTTTGTGTGTTTCGGTTTAACGTCAACTGATAGGGGAAACCGCCAATATACTCTAAGCCAAGGGCGTCTTTCAGGGCTTGTGTCCAATCCTTGTGCGGTATGTCTGAAGACATAGCCCAGGAGCCTTGCCCCTCTGGGAAAAGCACTACTGCTGAGGCTTTGTGCTTTTCGTCGAAAGAAACTTCTGTTTTAAATCTGGACATATCAGCGTGCGGGAAACGCCTTTTGAAGTCTGAGATAGCCTTAGACTTGGCCGCTGCAGAGAGTTTTGCGGCTTCCGGAGAACTCAGCCAGGCCAGTTGTGGATTTACTGCGGGATGTTTTTTGCTAATATACCTTTGTTTTGGATAGAGGGGATTTTGGGGACGAGGAAAAAACGGGGGTGGGGGCCCATAATCGTGACCGCCAATGTCTAGACCGAGGTTTGAGCCAGGATTAAAACCACCATGCCAAACATGGTTGTATATAAATATATTTATATACACAATGGTTGTGTTAACAATCGTCGCACCTTCGAACCCTCACACCATCTACTTCGATCACCCTCTTAAGAAACCGAGCTATATCCGGCTCGTCTCTTGTTCGATTTGCAATTCGTGGCATAATTTGAAACAAAGAGGACAAATATCTGTCAAAATATCAGGCTCGGAGGCCCAACCAACTATAATCAACATTGAGCCTAGTTTTTACACTCCTAGTAGTTTAGCAAAAACGATAGTTGACAAATACGAAGAACGGGTTATAGACCTTAAAGCGGAATCGTATTCTCCTCTTGGTGCTATGGCGATTTTGAACCCAGGAGGTGAATATGTAATAGGTCTTTCCAATAATATCAGATTATTATTTGGCAAGGGCCTACAAACGCCTCCACATATAACCAGTAAAAAATTCGACTCACCAAGCACTTACTTTATCCACTGCGATCTGGTTGATAAAGAACAGAACCTGTTCAACGGCAAGCCTTCGACAGTCTTGGCTCGATTTGATCTTCGCGGAAAGCCCTATGAGAAAGTTTTCTATGAATCAACACAGCAGAACATCTTGCGTGACGTCTCGTCTGGCGATTATGTAAACAGCATAACACTGTCTGTGAGGGATGAGAACAATGACCTTTTTGATTTCAATAACATGCCTCTTGAATTTGAAGTTGAAATAAATTAATATATATATACACAACCATGAGCTCGGCTAATGTGTTGCCATCGGCACCGGATTACAGCGAGACTCAATCGCTTTACCCAGTCTTATCCAACGGTGAAGACTTCCGGCTCAAGAAAATAACAGACTTGCAGAAGGAGCTTGAGAAAGAAGCCGACCACTATCGCCAGGTCGCAAAAAAATACAAACGGGCCCACACGATTCTTCACACAACGGCTGTGGGTCTTGGTTTGGTTTCGACAGGCATGTCATCAGCTACTTTCGCGACAGCATTATCCGGAGTTGGAATTGTGGCCAGTCCTGCCCTTGCTGATGTGGCGGCGGTTACAGGGGCTTCCTCCGCGGTCCTCACTGTGTTCAGCAAGAGATTGGAACGAAAGATCGCGAAACACGAGAAAATCTACACGCTCGCTGTTGCCAAGCGGAACTCTGTCTATGAGATGGTCTCAAAGGCTTTAACTGACAATAACATCAACGATCCAGAGTTTACGATAATCATAAAAGAGGTTGAAAAATATAACAAACTGAAAAACGAGATCCGCTCTGGTGAAACAAAGCCCACACAGGGTGGACAGCCTCAAGCGCTAGATCTTGACAAGATCAGAGAAGAACTTCGCAAAGAAGTCAAAGTGGAGTTCCAAAAAAAATTAAATCGTCTTGCCGACGTGTCCAAGTCATATTTGAAAGAGTAAACTCTGGGTTTAATCTACAAATATCGAAAGGAAAACAATATATATAGAGCAAGGCCTTGTACGCTTCGGTATGTTCTAGAAGCTTCGTTTACTTATTGAACATTTTTCATTTCTAGTTATAACCATGACGGGACTTGAAGCTGAACGTTTCAACAAACAGCTGTCTATCGTCAGACAAATGGATGAAAAGAATGAATACAAGACTCAATTAGATGCCTTAGATGTTAAACACAAACACGTCCGGCTGCGAGGCATCTATGAAAATGACTATATAGACGAGTTAAACCGCTCACAACTTAAAGATAAGTTACAAATTATCTTTTTATATCTTTCTTTGTCGGCAAGACAAGAATTAATAGAGCGGTACCACGAAAATGAGTTTGTTTTCATTCAAAGCAGAACAAACGAAAATACAAAATCGTGCCAAAACTGTGGTGGATCTTTTTCACTCATGGTTGATTCAGCGGAACTTGTCTGTAAAATATGCAGCCGAATTGAAATAATAGACATAGCCGCCTTTTATCATGCAGACCTTTACAGAAATAAAAATATAAGAGTTAAAAGCGGGGTCAAGACAGATTATAATTTTAAATATAGGCTTAATCAGTTATTAGGAAAAAACTTTAAAGGGGAGCCCCCTATGAGATTAACCTATGACGAAATTGAACAAACAAAATATGTTCACACAAACGTGAAACCTTATCTCCCAAATAATATTTCTTTAAATTTCAAAATTTATAAAATCTTAACCCTAATTTTGAAAGAAGGGCCAAGAAAACGGAAAATTTTATCTTACATAAGGCTTCCGGGGCCATCTACATGCCGAAAGCATGAACGGTGTTGGCAAGCGGCCATGCATTCAGCTAGAATTGCTTAAACTGCCACCGAAGAAAGGCCTCGACGTCTCCTTCATTTTCGATAACTTCTCCAGTTAATGATCGCCCAACAAACTAATTTTGAATATTTTTGATGATGTATTATTTTCAACATATTTCAAACAGAAGTATGGTCTGTCGAAGAAATATAGAATATGAATATCATATAACATTTTATTATATCGAGCTTTAGAAAAGGGTTTTTCTTCATAGACTACAAGTTTTGTGGTATAGTCTTCCATGTTTCTTTGTGCTGTTGCATTAGGTATTTCTAGTTCGCAGTAAGGGCAAACAACTATCAGACGTTTTTTTGTTTTCTTCTTACGGCCATATCTTCGGCGTTTCACAACTAAATGAGACGGCGTGTAATCATATGAACCGCAAAGTATACAGAACCTGACTCTGTACATTTCTCTGTCGCACCAACTCTGATGGCTGCGAAGAAACTGAAGTGCATCCATGGGGTTGTATATACAAAGGGGTGTACATTTATTTTCAATTGGAAAAGGCCGAGCACTTTAGGGCGCTTTCTGGTGGTTAAAACCGGTTATAGGCGGTTGAGCCAAATAAAGGGGCTGGGTGGTTAAAAACGCTTTCAGGCGGTTAAAACTGGTTATGGGTGGTTGAAACTGGTTATGGGGCTTAAATAAGCCTCCGTGGGAGTAAAACGAAGGCCCCAGTAGTATAAGGTGAGTCAGCAGATGTCTCACCAAACAAAATAAGCCACCATCGGCAGTGATGAATGCCTATTTCCCCCAATTGGTGCTCTAACCTGCAGGCCGACTGAAAGGAGGCCTGTAGGTGATGGTCACAAATGGGGGAAATAGGCATTCATCACTGTCGATGGTGGCTTATTTTGTTTGGTGGACATCTGCTGACTCACCTTATACTACTAATGGGTGGTAATTATTTCCAGTTTTTCTTTTTTCAGCTTTTTTTTCCAAGGCAACGAGTGTTTTTTTCAAATATAAGTCAAGTTCTGAAACTTAAAGGGAATTTAGGCCTCCAGTCAGAAGAAGTTTCGCCCAATTATAATCTTCATAGCTCTTCATTGCTCGCACGCGCCTCTTCTGAGCAGTTTCCTGAACTCTTAGTTTTTTGCAAAAAGAAAGGTATTTTAAATGTTCTAAGTAATTCTTGACCAGCTCCTCAGAAACCACAAAAGCTACAGAAAATTCAGCTATCTCTTTTGCAGTCGCCAACTTTCCTTCTGCAAAAAATTTCTTAATTTGTGCCCTTGGCATAAAGTCGTCCACTGGTCGAGGCTTTCCATCCAAACAAGCAGTAGATTCAAAAACACTTTTATATCTGAATGTCTCAACATCTGGAAAAGGGCGCGGAATCCTACTGTCCATCACAGAACCAAGCCAGCCATTACCACATGAAACGTACTTTCTTCCTTTCTTTACAATGCAGGCATACTTGATAAACTCCATGTATAGTTCTCCAATATCATAATGATCATTAATATAGTCACAAATTTTTACAAAATAGTTATAGCCAGGTACATTACTTTTTGAATTGTCAGGTGCTTTAATGAAATCATGGACCTGGCTCCTGTAAAAAAAGAAAGCCTCCATATCCTTTTCAGTTACAAATGCCCTTATATAGTCTGACAGAACGGGTGCATCATCAATGCGTAAGGCTATTTCATTAGCAACTCTCCAAGCGTTTCTTTCAATTCTTTCATCTTCGTGTTTTTCATAGTCTTTCAGCGTCATCTTCTCGATATCTTCTTCTGATTTATCATGGAATCTTGGAAAATATTCCCATTTTATTGATCCACCATCAATTACTGCATCTCCTACTGCCGAATTTGTTCTTTCTGCTTCTCCTTGGCCACTGTCTTCTCGTGCTCTATGAACCCTGATGCGGTAGTCAGAGTTCCAAATTCTTGATAACTCGACATCTCGAAATCGGACTTCAAAATTAGACACACCTACCCCTGGTCCTGCGTCAGTTAAATCACACCACCTTGTGTCACGGAGAGCTTTCTCCGTGAATAAGGGAACAGTCACGCTTTAGTAACGCGGGACCCCTCGAGGGATTCCCGGTAACACGTGTAAGCCTAAGCGAAATAAAGTCGCCATGTTGAAATGTTGCAGAATGTTGTTGTCTTCACTCGCCCATCGCGACACCTTGGTTTGATCGCTGGAAGCTCAAACTCGTTAAGTCTTTGAAGCAATTTCTGACACTCTTCTTGTAGACCTTGGATTTCAGATATAAAATCGGTGGACTGCTTGCTTTGACTTTCTAAAATACGCTGTGCATTCTTAACATTCCGAATGATGTTGTCTACTAAAGATTGCACTCTATTTGCAAAAACTCTTTTCTCGTTCTCGTTGAGCTGCTCGAAGTTGTTTCCCAAAATAAAGGCTTTATCAATTCTTGTATGTAATCTGTCAAGCCTTTCCTGTTCATAGTTGGACAAGTGGTACTTATGTGCTGGGGGAGGGGGGGGGGCTATGATATTTTCTTTTGATAAATCAGCATCGATTGAGGGGGGGTCAGGAAAAAAATCCTGAGATAATGAGGGGGGGGGGGGGAGGCTTTAAAAAATGAAAGAAAAAAATTAAGGAAATCATCATAGCCCACCCTCTAGATAAATTATGAATGCTCCCTTAATTGCAATAACTGTGTTACCACCATATTAAACTAAACTACAAACGATAAATATAGACCTTATAGATACACTGAGAATTGAGAATGTTTTCAGATTGCGGCCGTTTGTCGACGATCGAGCAGTCACTGAACTAAAACCAAAAGCAGTTTCTCAGCTATACATTCACTGATCAATACAGAGATAGCAACATATAAGTGTACAGTACCTTAAGCGACCACAGAACAAATCACGGCAAGTATAAAACTGGGTCCTGAATAGGTCTGACTACGCTGATAAAGAAGAGGCAAGGCAGAGAATCACGAAGAACAACAGACTAGCTGTGTATTGCTCACAAGACCGGATGACCTTCGATCGATCGAAACTGAAAGCGGAAATGGGAAAATCCCCGAATCGATAATAGTACGTGTAAATATGCCGGTGAAAACACTGACCAAAATACCCGAAGGGGTACTCAACAAAGTTTTGTACGGGGATGCACCGCCCCGAGGTCCAAACCCTTACCCTTTCATATACCGATTTTGACAGAAAAGGTACCCCTTTCATATACCTTTCATTGAAAATGGTACCCCTTTCATATACCTTTCAATGACAATGGTACCCCTTTCAGAGCCTTTACGTGCGTCTGTTTGATATATTTTGAAACGCCATTTTTATAATACTTTAATGGCAGTTTTCCCTACCTTTTTTATGCTTCAACGGCGTGGCTTCACTTCCCTTTACTATTCTTCGTGAAATCCCTACCCTTTCATATACTTCAACTCGTGAAATCCCGACCCTTTCATATACCTCTAGCCTCAAAAAGGTACCCCTTTCGGGCGGAGCATCCCCGTATAGCCCATTATAGGGAGTACCCCCCCCCCCCCCCCCCCGGGCCAAAATATAGTGTTTTTTAACTAATAAAATAGAAATGCCGAAGATCTATGTTTTGGAAAAAGAATGAAAAGAAAGATCCAGGAAAAACTCTTGGTTTTCGAGATAAATGGATAAAAGTAATTTGATTTTGGCGTTCTAAGAGTATTTCGTGCTGCTCAGAAGATCAGATAACGTTCAACCCGGCCGGCTTTGATCGAAACTGAAAGCGGAAATGGGAAAACCCCCCACTTGATAAATGATAATAGCCAAAGGCGTGTACGTGTAAATATCGGAGAAAACATTCGTGGGATTTGGTGAAAAACGCCAAAATAAAGAGGTTTTTTAACTGCCTGATAAAATGGAAATGCCGAAGATTAGAGGCTCCTGCGAAGATCTATATTTTGTAAAAAGGATAAAAAGAAAAGCTCTAGGAAAAACTCCTTTGGTTTTTCGAGAAAAATATATAAACAATTTTTGAATGCTTTTAACTCTTTCTTGTCACGCACTGCCACCAATGACGCGAAAATTCATAGAAAATTTGCGTTACACCCGATTGACGTAAAACTTGGCACAAAGGAAGTTAATAGAATTAGCCAATCACTGGCCGTGTTTTATCGCGATCGGTTAAATTAATTATCGGAATTTTTAGATCCACAATCAATCGAAAGCGTATTATATATAAATGGCATCATTTCAGCGCCCTGATGGCATCGAGTTCGAAGCGGGTGCGTGTTTGGGAAACGAGCTCAGAAGAAGCAACACCTTTGGTCTTCGAAGGACAAAGCGATCCAGAAGGCATGTCGAGTGGTAAAGAAAGTGAATTGGATCACCTTCTCGCCAGTGACGGCGAAAATTCGAGGTAAGCGAGGACGAAAGTTTTACACACGATGCCATGCAGTTCACGCGCACCAGAACATATTCGGAAAAATATGATTTTTATCCGCTCGTTACGCTTGAATTCTTGCTTATTTCATCAAAAGATCTTTCTAAGTTCACATTTGGGAGTAAATAGCTCTGTAATTTTGGTTAGAAATGTCGTTTTGGGGCATCAGAGTAAAAGGATCGAGTTCCCGCGAAAATGCATTACGTTTCTAGGGAAGCGTTATCAATAATAATTTGTAATTAATTTTGTTTTTGCTCTATGTCCACCAGATTTGGAGGATTTGCAGTCAATACATCAAGGAACATTTTCTCTTCTAACTTTTCTTTATAGCCAGGCCTCTTGGTCTTATTTTATGTATTTTGTAAAAAAAAAATTGCAAAAATTGTGCTTATTTATGATAATTTTTTTTTTGGACTTTGGAGACAAACTTGTTTTTCCTGTAAAGCCTCATCATTGCTGATTACATTAATGTATAGCTTTTAATTCTCCTGTAAATATTATCTGAAATATTAAATAAAATTGGAATGTGGTTGAAATATGCCTGTTTTGACGTGACAAGAATGAGTTAAGTCCGGATCGCACTTGCGGACAACTTTTCAGTTGTCCGCGACAATTTGGACAGAAATTGGCGTACAAAATTTTCCTAGTCAACTTGACAATGTCTGAGCTAACATTTGCAAGACAATACGAAAAGTTGCACATTCTTTTCAAAATCAAAATTAGAACCGATAAACGCGCACGTGGCTTTAAATCTCATTAGTTTGTATTTTATGTGGTACAAAGCTTACTTGTTTTACCCTCTCTTTTACTCATGCGCGTAGCGGCATGAGTTATAAAATAGCCTTTTTTATTCTTTTTATTTTTTTGTGTCACGATTTTGCATGCAAATTTATACACGCATATTTTAGTGTACGCGAACTCGCCCCTGCCTCCCCTAGAAAGTTATTTTTGTCCCCTATTGTTATAAAAGGCTTCAGAAAGGTTAAACCAATCAGAATCCGTCTACTGCGCACATGTCTGGGTTTTAGGGGGGACTAGAGAGAACCGGTTTGTCGCTCGGAGATTTCAAACAAATATGACCGCTTCTGTACTCCACACTTCAATTTTTCAGACGTTCATTTTCCATTACCAGAATGTAATCACGTCTTTTAAGACTTCGAAATGGAAAGAAAAAGTCCTTAAGACGATTTGTATGCCTTTGAAGTGGCAGTCAGAGAGCTGAAAGCGATGGAATCTTCCTGTGAGGATCAGCATCCATTTATCACAAAGCAGGACATGTCTTCCTTCAGAATTCATACTGCAAACGCGAAGCGGCAGACTTCACTAAGAATTTTCAAGCATTCCTGGAAAACTACGGTAAAGAAAATAACAATTTTGAATGTCCATTTACTTTATAAGAAATATTTCATGGACTGTTTGTGTTATCAGTGGCTTTTGAGAAATATTTAGAAAACTCGGCCACACAAGAAATTCTTCGACATGTGCTAAACAAATTTGCTTGCGTTGCCGATTTCCTCGATGCGATAATTTAACGCGTTTTGCTCTTGAGACTAAACTAATAGATATTTGAATAAAACTTTTAACTGAGATAATTCGTTGTCCTTTTTCCTGTGTAAAGGAAAATTGCGATCAAACTTGTTCGAATGTTTTCTTCGTGAAGTCAATAATCACGGAAAAGGCACGCCAGTAAATACAATTAAGTTAAATAGCGCTTTCTGAAATAAAGTTTGCTTTCAAGAATTTTTGATTCGCGAAAACATTATGCGAATCATCTTTACGGATAAGAATGGCATTCTATATACACAGGAAAAGTCGGAAATTTTAGAAAACACTAGATATAATAAAGCAGGTTGCTGAATTTAAATGTTATTTTGTGATGTTTATAATATAATTCGCAGACGCTAGCGCTGCGCGCTTCAATTGGGATAAATAAATCACCAAGCCTTCCAGAAGCAGAAAATCAATGAATTCTGATAAGCGTTTAACTCTTTTATTCAAGGGAAAGACATTTTCATTCAAGGAAATATGAGTTTCATTAAAACGTTTTGACCTTTAGAAAAAATATTTTGGATTCATGATCATGAAAAACAGCGCGCGATCCAATTACATTTCACACGAAATTTGCATGACAACACTTTGAAGAAATTGTGAAGCCTGGAAGAAACTAATACATGGCAAAATCAAAGCAGTTATTTAAGAAACTAGCTTTGATTTGGTCTTGAAATCGCGGGGGGGGGGGGGGGGGTTCATGATCATATGATTCATCTGTCATCACTTCAAACTCGCGCGAGTATGGCGCGATAATGCTCAGGTTACGACTTTCCCACCTGTCGTTTCTACAACTTCAATTATATCTCCATCGTCGAGGTAGAAACATGTGTATATCTTGCGGATCTCGCAACTCTTGGCATGCTGTATTATTATTATTATTATTATTATTATTATTATTATTATTATTATTATTATTATTATTGTTATTTCAAATCGCTTCTGTCTTGGAAAACTCGCTAACTCTGATTATAGTTTATTTTCTGTCAGAAAATTCACTATATATCTTCCTCTTATTGTTCTATTAGCATTTCGTATACTGCAAAGGTACTTAGTTTTAATTTGGGCAGTTTTGACCCCAAAACCTCAAAATCACCATGACATAGCTCCTTTACAAAAATGCACAGTACATTAAAATCCCCAACAACTGATTCTCTCGAAAGACTCTTAAAAATCCTTGAAGGTCCAAAGGCTGCAAGGAACATGCCACTCTAGCTGGGATTGCATTAACTTGTGTATAACTGGAAATCAAAGTCCACTTCTCCAGTAGTTGGTTCAAAATTGACAGAATATCTAACACGAGGAACATTGTCTTTTAAAAGAGCCTCATCTTCAATCCGAGGTGGTGACTGCATGAAATATACTCCTTGCTTGGTGTGATGAACCCATTCAAACTTCGACCGCTCTTTGGGCAAGTCTTGATTCTATAGGAAAGAACAAGGAAAAACTGGTAAGGGGAATGAAAATGTAATAAAAATGCCGACCTCGTCAGGCCCTCTTTTAAAATAATAAAAAAAATACATGCCCTCCTCTGGGTGGAATTCTTATGCATTGTAAGTATATAAGTGCGGCCTCGCATCGGCTATTTTGGATTACAGATCACAGAGGCGCGGCCGCGCGAAACATTGGGGGCGAAAATAATTATATTTCAAGTTCAATGCAGCTAATCACTACTCACTAGTGTTTACCTGTTGTAAACCTGTTGTCACTGTTAGTTTGTCTGTTAGGTGGAATTCCATCCATAACACTATACCATGGAGAGTGCCTGAGCTATTAAAACAAGAAATGCAGATAAAAAAAAATGGTACGCAACTGAAAATAATAGCAGGTATTTTGAAAATGAAATAAAAATGGGCCATTGAACTGGAACTGACTTGCAATGGAGGCTCGTGCGGGAGAATATTATTAAAAATATTTACATGTGAAAATATTCGCCCGCGTTAGCGTCGTCTGCAAGGTAGTTCCAGTTCCGTACCGAGAATGCTAATATGGCTTATTAAAGAGGAATGGAAGACAAAAACAAAAGATGAAGCGTTACAAGCTATTAAAAGGAAACAAGAAATGCAGTTAAAAAAATAAAATAATAGGCAACTGAAAATAATAGCGGGCATTTTCAAAATGAGATACAAATAGGCCATTGAACTGGAATTAGCTTAAATAAAATACACACTGCAGTTATAAACATGACAAAGAAACGCATGTTGTAAAAAAAACCTTTGATTAATGACTTGACGTTTCATATGCTTCAACATACATCTTCAGAAGTGACGGTTGGATATAATACAATAAAATTTAAATGTTATGGAGAAAGACTGGAACCTAATTTAAAAGAAATGACAATAGTGAAAAAATGATAATATACAGACCTATCTTATCTTACCTATCTGTATATTATCATTTTTTTCACTATTGTCATGTTCCAGTCTTTCTCCATAGCATTTAAATTTTATTGTATTATATCCAACCGTCACTTCTGAAGATGTTTGTTGAAGCATACGAAACGTCAAGTCATTAATCAAAGTTTTTTTTACAACATGCGTTGTTTTGTCATGTTTATAACTGCAGTGTGTATTTTATTTCTGTTAAAGTTGAAATGGCCGAAGAATAAGAGTTTTTACGATTTGGAATTAGCTTGCAATGGAGACTCATGCGGGTGAATAATATTGAAAATATTAGCGTGTGAAAATTTCCCGAGCACGAACCTCGTCTGCAAGCTGGTTCCATCCAGTTCAATACCGTGAATATGAATGTGACCTATTGCAGGGAAATGGAGGATCCTGGACATTGGAGCGTAACAATCCAATACTTTAACAACTTTGCAGTATTGAGTCAGGTTGAGTTAACCCTGTAAAGTTACCATAGCCCTTTGAAACAAGACCTTTAAACTGATTTGACTATTGAAAGATACTCGACAAAAACAAAAGATGGCGAAATCCTGCCTCACAAGAGTAGATTTTGAGCTCAAACGGGACAAGATGTTTCCTCGTATTTTCACCCCAGCCAAAATAAGCTGTATTCGGAAACACTACTCCAATTCTGTTTGCTTTCTTACTCAGTGCTAATACGAAAAACATTTATTTGTGTATAGAAATCACTACACGTCATAAAACAAAACATTGAAAAGACACTAAAACAATATCCTCACCACAACACAACAGCTTGCTAAGAACAGTCTTCTTAACACCAAGAAATACCTGGTATAGTTGACCCCTTCTTACCTTTGTAGCATTATATCCCCCTCTGTAGTCATTTTCTCACTTGGTACGTTTTTCGTAAAGTCAAATGACATGATGGATGATTCCAGAGTAAGTGCACGACAGGGATACTCCCATACATGATGTGGTTCCAGCGCTATTCCGCGGCTTTTTTCATTATTGATTCCTTCATTGGTTAGCTTTGAGCCCTAAAATGCAACAAAGACTTTTGAAGTTGCCTTAAATTTTGTTCCCGCGTAGAGTTATGATCGACAACGACAAAATTTAAGGTGGTTCGACTGGGTTTTTGAGCGACGATACCGTTTAGCTTTGAGAAACTTGTGAACCACCACAAACGATCCAACGGAAAATCGATTGCCACAGCTGTACTAGAGAAAGATTAAAGTTTCAGATGAGGTTAGTTTTATGGAAATCGGAGTTGCCAAAGCAACGTTGTGACGTCACTTCCTGTTTTACATAATACCGAATTACTTGTCATCAAGAGATAATTTTGGAAAATGCTCTCTGGATCTTCGACCTGACGTACTTGTCCTTAGGTCTACAAAATTTTACAAATTTCTATGGAAGCGTTTTCTTAAGGTGTTAAAATACAACAAAAACAGAACAATTTTGAAATGTTATTAAAACTTATGTCTACAGGGCTTGATGAAATAATGTTTTGGTCTTACATGAATTTTATACCATCCAAATACCTTAGGTAAAAATCTCAAGGAAATCGCTGCGTTTGGATTTCAGAAATATTACCTTGAATATGAACTGGCCTGGAGTGTTACTTCGCTTTTACATCAAAAGTTGACCCTACACTTATTAAAATTGTCATGAATTAAAAAGCGAATGATGAATTTTTTTAAAACTTCGTCCTCATGAAGATTTATTAATGTTTAATACAATCTCCAAGTTTCAAATTCATTGAAACATTCTAAGGCTGTCAATTTTTAGCGCCAACTCAGGAAAATATTGAGCTGATTTTCGCGCTTGTGGCTTGTTGTTTCATTATGCATCTCCATTGTATCAAATCGCCGTGGAATTGTAGCTTTCAGTACATCATGAATTCATGTAACACTTAAAACAAAGCAATGAAGTGTTTATGAATTCATTATGTACTGAAATTTACAATTGCATGGCGATTCGAGACAATGGAGACGCATAATGAGATCAACAAATCACATTCATGAAAATCAGCTCAATATTTTCCTACGTTGAGGCTGTAAATTGACAGCCTTAGAACGTTTCAATGAATTTGAAACTTGGAAGTTGTATTGAATATTAATTAATCTTTATGAGGACTAAGTTTTAAAAAAATTCATCATTCGCTTTTTAATTCATGACAATTTTAATAAGTGTAGGGTCAATTTTTGATGTAAAAGCGAAATAACACTCCAGGCCAGTTCATATTCAAGGTAATATTTCTGAAATCCAAACAGAGCGATTTCCTTGAGATTTTCATCTAAGGTATTTGGATGGTATAAAATTCATGTAAGACCAAAACATTATTTCATCAAGCCTTGTAGACATAAGTTTTAATAACATTTCAAAATTGTTTTGTTTTTGTTGTATTTTAACACCTTAAAACTTTACTCGAAATTTTCTCGAAAACGCTTCCATAGAAATTTGTAAAATTTTGTAGACCTAACGACAAGTACGTCAGGTCGAAGATCCAGAGAGCGTTTTCCAAAATTATCTCTTGATGACAAGTAATTCGGTATTATGTAAAACAGGAAGTGACGTCATAACGTTGCTTTGGCAACTCCGATTTCCATAAAACTAATCTCATCTGAAACTTTAATCTTTCTCTAGTACAGCTGTGGCAATCGATTTTCCGTTGGCTCGTTTGTGGTGGTACACAAGTTTCTCAAAGCTAAACGGTATCGTCGCTCAAAAACCCAGTCGAGCCACCTTAATACATGTAGCTAAGTTTTTAACATTCATTTATAAGGAGCATTTTTTATGTTACCCACTGGTTTGGTGTATGCAGCGGTACTCCGATATGACAAACCACTTTATAACGAAGAAACCGGTATAACGAACGATATTGTTCAGCTCAGTTGTAGTAAAATATATGAAAAAGAACCCCGATATAACGAACCCCCGTTATAAGGAACACATTTCCCCAGTCCCTTGGGACTTTGTTATATCGGAGGCTCCTCATATGATTTCAATTCCACGATCTTTGAAATACCGCTTAGACAACGAGTAGTCTCTCATTTATCTCAGAGATAGCATAGTGGGCGATTACGCGAGCGCGCGCGGAAATCGCCTCCCCTCGAGGAAACGCGATCTGCAGGGGCGGAGACTCTCAATGTGGGGAGGTGAAGGTATTGAAAATGGCGCCGCGAGAGAAGACCCTGGCAAAAACAAATCGCATGACCTCAAAATGTTCCAATACTATACTCACGGCCATGTTGAATCAGTTTAAACCCCAAGATGTTGGGACATTTTATCTTCACGTGATCTGGCTATTTGCCAGCGTTCTTCTCTTCTCTCATCGCTATTTTGAACACAGAGAAAGACATGGGACAAGGTTGCATTCATGAAAACACAACACATATATGACACGTAACTGTGTATCAATATAATGTAAACAGCTGCAAACTGTATGAAAGGATATGTGTATCAATATAACGTAAACAACTGCAAACTGCATGTCAAAGGAAAGCAACAATTCCAGTCCATTCTTTACCTCAATGAGTTTGTCAAACAAAGTCAAATCAAATCCTTCCACAATTTTCACAGGAGCATGAAACTTCCAAAGATCTTCAAACTCAACTGAAAATCAGACAAAAGACAACAACAAATATTTAAACTACAACAGGACCCGAGACCTCTATACCCACGACTTTTATACCAAAGCTTGAAGAAGATATTATTGGTCTTTAACAAGCATTTTCTTGCCAGATGTTATTGCAAGTGTATCTAACTGTCACATCTAGTTATTGCTTTCAGGTAATCAATTAGTTGAACATACTGTTGGAGTTGTCGAATTGGTTTTAAAACAAGAAGTGTATAATACATTTATAGCCCAATTCAATTACAGGCCCTTTGCAGTACCAATAGCACTGGAACCGGCACAAGTGGGCACCATATTTAGCCTCGGGCATTCCAGGGCTAACGTAAAATACAATGTTAATGAGAATCAAAGGCTCCTAAACCTTTGAGCCAACTTGTGAAAACGAAATGCTCTAAAAAAAGATTCTGCACACCTTCTAACCCTCCCATCCCCTAGGCGTTTTGCTCCACTGACACCCCCCTCCAAAAACAAACAAACAAACAAAAAAAAAACACCCCCTGCATCCAACCAACGAAGTGAAATGTCTACCCAATACTGTGACTCGTTTCAACGCTTGACGGATTCACGAGTTAAAAACGGGCACATACCCAAAAGGTTGCAATATTGATAGAAAGCTGCATCCAGACTACCCATTATCTGTCCTGCCTTTTCTACAATCCGGGAGGGCGGAATTAAGCAGATAGCAATTTTCGAGACAGGGATCAAACAATAACTATTGTAACTTTTGAGTAGCCCTACTTACAGAGCGGAAATGTTTTTTTCTGATTTCTACATTGTTCTTTCAAAACTGACCTGCTAAGGCCTTCAGCGTTGCGCCCTGCGGGAGAACCTTCACCTCTGGTCTTAATATCCTAGCCGCGCTGGATGCAGCGTACCAGAAATATAGATGGTGCCAAGGAAACAGGGCACTTGTAAAGAATGGTTCACCTAAAATAACATCAACCTACAAAGATAAAACAATGTTATCGAAACGTCTTATCACTTGGTAATACGACTGCCTGAAACAATAACATGTTTGTTTTGATTCTGCATCAAATGAGTGAAACGATAATCGTATTGCACTATTTTTTTTCACCAAAGTCAATTGTTGGTTAAAAGATTCATGGGTAATGTGATCTGTCTGATCAGATTGATCAACCATGCTAGGTAGGTATCGTTACACACATTGAGGGAAGCCTTGGTGGTCCCATTTTAGTTGTGTTGAATGCAAAGGATGAGGAATGACCATTTATCAGCCAGGACAGTGCCCCTTTACGAAAAAATTGTAAATTTGCTGAAGATTTATGTCCAGTCCTGAATCTCTACCTGATCACTGGGCAAGTCTTTAGCTTGGAGGTCTGATGCGTCTTTGTTAAGGACTTCTATTTTTTCACCTAGTCCATTTAAATCCATTAACTACAAAAAAAGACGTAACAAAGTTAAAATATTGCTACCTACTCATTACTTTTAAGCAACTTATAAAAGAGGTTTGTCCAGAAATGCACGCTAATGAGATTCATGCTCTTTATGATAGACATCATGAAGTGTCCCCTAGCCCTAATTCTCACCTAAACGCAAGCAATTATGTCAAACATGAAGTCATATGGAAATTACAAATAATTGTGTGTAATATGGAGTGCCCAAGGTCCGAGTTACGTGCATTTCTGGACATAAGTGGAGTCTCGGGGATAAGACAGTCCTTCACTGTGAACAACCCATCTACAGTATATCGAAAAGTACATGTATATATACAACGAACTGAATACTGCGTTCTGTGATTGGTCGTTGCCCATGATCTATCAGAGTACAGACGCACGGCTGACATCATAGAAAAATTGTTTGCTTTGTTTTGTCTAACATGGTTCACAGTTTTGAAAATGTTTGCGACATTATTCTGGATGGAGCACGTGAAAGCCTTAAAAAATGTTCAGCAGGAGCTGTTTACGAGCAAGAGAAAGACCAAACCAAGACGAAAAGTGTTTTGTCGACTTAAAAATACCTAAACTGGAACAAATCTTCGAACAGTCGAGCGCTACGAGGCAAGTTCGTAATTTTACTCTTTTTACTTTTCTGTTCATAGTATAAAACAAATAGATTCCATTTGGCCGTGTGTCTGTTCAGTTATAGCTCTTGCGCCACTTTTTTGTTCTTACCAAATTTTGACGTCATCTGTGATCTATAACTGAGCAGGCACACGGCCAAATGTAATCTATTTGTTAAATTTGCTAAAAAAAAAGCTGTGTTGCAGCATCTGTAGTTGTGTCACATGAAAAATTGGTATTATCAACTGAGTTTATAAGGTAAATTGGCCACCGTAACAAGATTAAAGAAGCTGACGTTTCGAGCGCAAGCCCTTTGCCTGAGCAAATGAAGTAATTGTGCATTTAGACTGTTCACAGTCCCCTATTTTCCCGTATATTCATCGAGTTCGATCCTTCATTTAGCCGCCATCTTGAATGTTACGGCGCGTTAAAAACTGGGGAGAGTGCAAAAACTGCTCAGCGGGCCGTCCCCGCGGGATTTTTGCACTCTCCCCAGCTTTCACTCGCCATGAAAAACAAAAATGGCGGCCGATTCCAAAGGGGATTCAAGTGCCTATAGAGTGTTTTCACTCACGTGACGGGCGGCCATATTGGAGTGCTAAAACAATAGTAAATGTTTGAATAAGAATAGAATAGATCTAAAGTCCCATAGGATTCGTTTGGGACACCAACATGGCCACCATTTCATTGTTTTGGGACACCAATATGGCCGCCGTGACGCCACGTGAAAACACTCTATAACCCTTAAATACATGTTTTCAGAATCAACTCTACGCACATTGAATAGTTAAATGGTGAAATCTTTCTTGCATGTTTTGAACATCGTGTTATTGAGTTATAGAGATTTGAATTTACAAAATGCTAATTAGATGACGTCAACCAGGGACTTTGCCATTATTTCTACGCAAATTTACAATGTGCAGTTTACAGCTTGAGGTTAACTAATTTGATAAATACTAAGTAACAATGCGTGTAAGAACTAGGCGATCCTCTATTGTTCTGCGGCATTTCGCTTTCCCCACATACGATTGTTTAGATTTTCTT
This sequence comes from Cladopsammia gracilis, assembly GCA_022457155.1. Lineage (NCBI taxonomy): Eukaryota > Metazoa > Cnidaria > Anthozoa > Scleractinia > Dendrophylliidae > Cladopsammia > Cladopsammia gracilis. The sequence continues at coordinate 1,279,383 of JAJGOT010000152.1, read as the reverse complement.
ACTGAGAATGCATCAACCTATGGACAACACGTTTTTGAAATAAAATGTACTGAAACTTTATTTTAAAGCGATATTTCTTTTGTGTTACAAGATTTTATCCAATCATGAGACTCCAAAACAATGGCCAAAAAAGGCTTCTAATTTTCCATGTTTCCCACATAGAAATTTTGCTGCATTAAAACTCAGAATAGTTTTCACTAAAAGGGAATCAATAAGTAAACTAGAGAGAAACAAGAGGCTGCAAGCAGCCTATACTCATGCGCATGCGTACGAAAATTTTATGATCTATTTTAAACATGATAAGATGTCCGATATGGAGAAAAGTTACTCCTTTCATTCACTCATCGTTCCTGCAAACTGCGTTCTTTACTATTGAATGTTTTGTAAATGAAGGCTGTACCACAATGAAGCCAGTGATTGATTGTTCTACGTCTTATATATACCTAACGTGAACATTAGTAATGTAAGTAGGGTTGTAGGAGATGTTGTCGTGACACTTCAGTAACGCAGTTTTACCGGAAGTGGGAGTAGCCGGAAGTCACTAAACAGGAAGTCTATGAACCGGAAGTGCCAATTTAAAATATGCGTGCATAAATTTGCATGCAAAATCGTGACACCAAAAAAAAATAATAATAAAAAAAAAACAGAGCCCATTTTATAACTCATGCCGCTACGCGCATGAGTAATAAATGCGCTACCTGATGAAGTGATAGTCGATTTTCATGTTTTAGCCAATAAGGTGGACCGTTTCAACAATATCACAATTAACACCTTTCTGCATTCCTTGCCGTTGGGTTGCCTAGTTCTTACTAGGACCATTACCTAAAAATAAACTGTGGATAGTTTGATACGTAAAAAATATTACTTGGAGGTGAAAATAAGTAGTTGAATAATAAATGATTCCCGGGTTGACGTCATCTAATTAGCATCTTGTAAATTCAAATCTCTATAACTCAATAACGCGACGTTCAAAACAAGAAATATTTCACCATTTATCTATTCAATGTGCATAGAGTTGATTCTGAAAATATGTATTTAAGGGTTATAGGCACTTTAAGAGTGCTGATTAACAGAAAAATATCTCTGTTTTACATCGTCACTCCAAACAGCTCAAAGAACCAGTTAACTTTGACTTTACATTGAAGTCCATTAATTCTTAAATGTGCTAAACTTAGAATTAGGCCACAATGTGCATACTCACCTTCCTTAAAAACTTCTGATACAAACCAGACGACTCTAAAGTAAAAACCTGAGAAAATATTAATCATCTTCAGTCAGAATCAAATCAAATCAAATCAAAGTTGAAGTATTTAAAGGTGCATTTCCACCTGTTTCCTGAGTATCCTTGTATTCCTTGAGTAGATGATCGTTCCGTTTGTAGACGAAATCTTGAAATCTAAGTGACGACTTGCTCAAAACTGGGCAGATTACAAAGAGAACTGGTCTGGTGACCAAAAAAAAAACCCACCCCCACCCCAGACTGTCTTCACTCTCCCCCATGCATCCACAGAGCAGTTTTGTTTTTGTACTCGCCCCAGTTTTTTTATGCACCGTGACACTGAGCACTGAACAAAACTGACAAAGGAAACCACTTAAGTTTCCGAAACCGGTCTTGCTAATAAAGTTCTTTCAGAACACAATGGCCACACACAGCCATTCCTGCAGAAATAAAAATGGCCAGCCAACTATCTTGAATCTTCTAAACTGATTTTCACAAACCTACATGTATACAGCTATTTCAATTAACGTTGTCGGATGAAAAAGGCGAAAAGCCAAGACCGTAAGGTAGTATGGGATTTTTATTCAATGGCTTTTAACCCTAACCCATACAACCCTGCGGTCTTGGCTTTAAGCTTTCATCCGACAACGTTTATTGAAATAGCTGTATTTAGCACCATGTACAACCTGCAACCCTAAAAGGAAACCTTATCACGGGGCCTCGCTCATTTCCTAGCACTCCGGTTGTTGCTGACCAGAAGGTCAATAATCTCTCCAAACGACTTTCTAGTTCGAGGGATTAAACGACAGGATAATTTGTCTGAGGGTTTAAATTCCTGAACTGAACACTGAATAACGGAGTTATGCGGTAAGGAAAATAGGGAACTGTGAACAGGCTATGACAGTTTTTGTACACATACAGTCTTTTGATTAAACGTTGTCATTGAAATCGGTCTCATCCCTACGCGACCAGACCGAAAAGGATTATGGAGAGAAATCAATTCACATTCAATAGCTGCATATTATCAAAATACGGAACGTCCTTAACGGAATATGTATCGAAGCGACTCTTGTCTTTGCGTAGCACGCAAAAACAAACGTAAATTTTGTCCTCCATTGTAAACGCGATAGAGAAGAATTAATCAAGCATTTTAATTCACCCATACTCCCTTTCGGTCTGGTCGCGTAGGGGTAAGACCGATCAGTGACAACGTTTAATCAAACGACTGTACATGTATTCACCTTCAATGTTTTCCTCAACAACTACCCTTTTGATTTTCGTCTTCTCATTTCACCAGACGAGCTAAATGTTTCTTTGGTGAATGTTTACCTCACCAAAGTGGTACTAAACAAGGCTGCAATGAACTTCGGACTGAACACAGCATGAAGCCTACACTGTACCTTATCAAAACCAGCCTTTGCAGCCATCACAGGGAGCAATGACACATCACTAATGCATAGACATCGTGAACTTCCTTCTGCAACCAGCTAAAAAGCAAACAGTTACAGAATTGAAACTTATCTAAATGTTGAATGGAAAAGAGGCTGCCCAGATGCTGACATACAAGAACAAAAAAAACAGCCTGATTGGCAGGCGTAAACAGGAAGGGGGATGGAGTGCAAAAAAGGAAAAGGGGAGAAGGGATTGAGGAATGCCTATTATAAGAACCGGGCAATTTGCATTAAGCCCACAGATTTCCTGGAAATCGAATTATGTCAACTGTCAATATGTTCACCAATCACAAACTGGTGTGCACTTTATGCATGGCTGAATTCACATCGGAATTTACTGTGTTTACCGCCCAGCATGAAAGTCAATCGGAATAGACAAATTTGGCTAACGCATTGTTGTACCCAATTCAAACCTTTTGGGATTAGAACTCTTTGTTCGTCATATTTCCATATGAATGAAGCATTGACATGGAAATGATATGGAAATATTGTAAACAAAGAATTTTATTCCCAGGAGGTTTGAATTGGGTACAACAATGCGTTAGCCGAATTTGTCTATTTTGTGGCAAGAGATCAGAATGTCAGCTGTGTGGGATGTGCAGTGGATAAATAATAGTGACATATGTGTAATAAGCACAATTATTTTGTGCAGTATTCTGCCTTTGTCACTTTTAGCCACATCCCACATAAGCCTCACATACGTGTATAAAAATATAACTCAATAACTTTCCTTCAAAGGCCAACTTGTGGCCACCCTAGGCCTATGTTTATTCCTCCACAATACCTTGGTTACCAGATATATTGTAAAGAAGTATTTTTCGTTTGTCTCACGATGTAGTCACTTCCGATGTGGATCGCGACGTTTCGACTGCATACTGCTAGTCTTCTTCAGACGATGGGGTCGACTGGTTACGCGTCACCTTATGAAGCACGATGCTCTGCTGTGATTGGTTGTTTTTCAACAGCTGTGACTGGCGCATTTTTGATCCTCGTTGTTTCGGCGAATTGTTCCCTCGAAACGTCGCGATCCACATCGGAAGTGACTACATCGTGAGACAAACGAAAAATACTTCTTTACTAGTGTGTTCACCACGATGAACAACAACAACCCTTTTTTCAGATATATTGTGTGGAGCAGTCAGGGCCGGCCTAATCTTAAATCAGTGATGAAAAATAAACACCTTAAGAGCCATGTACAAAGTGTCATATAAAGTGGTGTGCTAGTCATGCAATAGGCAGAGTACAAATCTTGTACCTTTTTCAATGCTTGCTTAAATGCTTGTGACCTTTGCTTATCATTCAACATGGCAAATCTATGTCGACTCCATGTCACATGGGCGCCACAAGTGCACAAAGGACGATCAACTGTTGTTGAAATTCTTAAGGATTAAAAGCAAATACACAATTAACGGAATTTAATTATTGTAACTTAGTACCACAGTTGCTATAATTTTATATTCACTGTTAAAACATTTTCCAGGATGCACTTCGAAATGAGGATAGAACACTGCAAATAATGATACAATAAAAATATATTTATTCTTTGGTCATACAGATATACCCTGCATCTGCGCAATGTATACAGCTATTTCAATTAACGTTGTCGGATGAAAGCTCAAAGCCAAGACCGCAAGGTAGTATGGGTAGTTGGAAATAGCCATTGCATAAAAATCCCATACTACCTTGCGGTCTTGGCTTTTCACTTTTCCATCCGTCAACGTTAATTGAAATAGCTGTATATAAAGGAGATGAAAAGCATGGCAACAGTTATGGTTAATTACATACCGATTTTGTGGTGAAACATCAAACCAAATGCTATAGTCGTCATGACAACACTGGATATTCACCTTTTCACCTGTAATAGTAACAAAATTTCTGTCAGCCTTCAAAGCATATCGTTTTCATTCCTCTGTTCAGGATTGCATACAAATTTATAGTAGTGGGGGAAAATAATGTCATTTTCCAGTCCTGAGTAATATTTGAGAAAAATTTAAAACATCGAGGAGTTAATTGGCGAAATGTTTCATATGACATTAAGTTGTAGCTTGTCACATTTTCAAAATTGAAAACCATAATTAATCATTTATAAAAGGCATCCTATTCATGGCTGTATTAATTGTTGGGATGTATTAAATCCAATTTTAAACCCCTAAGACATTTTAACTGAAGCAACAACATCAATATGATGTCTTGCTTATTGTCAACCCTTGCCAGTTGAATGTGTCTTTATGTCTGTTAACACCCAAGAAACACTGGGTACTAAATGTGTTTTCTTCCCTAAACATCAGTCAAGTGTTTTTTCTTATTAATTAAAAAGGATCACAAAGTACCATGTATATTTCTGTCTTAATCGCGTTCGAAGAACGCAATCCTAGTGTTGGTTGTCCTGTGATTTATGTGTAGTATAGACTACGAGCAGTCTCTCTTTCCCAGCGTTAGTCCGTCGAACGAGAAACTAATAAAACATTAGCGAACGGATAATGGCCGCGCGAAACTGGGGGCGAGGCAGGCGCGCGGGAAAAGAGAGACTACAGACAAAGCCCAAGCGTTTGACTTACGCGTTGCTCTCACAACTCAAAAGTCTGATTGGTTCTTTATCGAAGATCTGTCAATAAGCTTAACGCCGCGGTGACGAGTTGTCAACACTCGAGATCAATGTCATGGCTGACAAGCTCCAGGAATGTTTATCTCGATTTCCCATAGTTCAAACCAGCGTTGAAACCAGAGCAGATCGAAGCGCTTGAAACTCTTATCGAAGGATGCGATGTCCTCGCTATTTTGCCTACTGGGTTCGGAAAGAGCCTTATGTATCAATCGTTTTGCCAAACAAAACTCTCTTCGAACCCGAAAGCGAGTGTTCTTGTGATTTCGCCGCTCAACAGCATCGTGGTCGAACAAGTCAACGAATTAACTGAACTTAGCCTTCCTGCCATCCATTTGAAGGAGAACGACGCAGATTGCATGAAAGCCATCTCTGAAGGGAATTTTAGATTTATATTTTGTTGTGCTGAGGCCTGTTTATCGGAGGAATTTCAAAATTTGTTGAATCAGAAAACACAAGGCCGGATATCCAAATGGTGGTTGTTGACGAATCTCACACGGTGTAAAATGGGATTGGCAGGCCTGCACGACTCTTACCTCATGTTTTAAATGCCGTTTGTTTCTTCTATAGGTTTTGAACGGGTATTCTACATTTAGCCGTTGGTTAAGGAGGATTTTTGTTTAGACTGAGTTTTTAAACCTTTAAAAAGCCGCGTGCAACGGACTAGAGATCAAGTCTGTCGGTTGTGGTTTCCCGTGGTGTTGCGCTTGTAGATTTTGACCTCATTTTAGCGTCCCTTTTTGCCTGGCGGTTGGTGTGTTGTTTTCGCCTTTAATATTGGCATGTAGAGTTTTATGTAGGAAAGGTTTAAATTTCTCTAACTTTTCTCTCTAAAATACCGGAAAGGATCTGAAATGATCCGTTGGCCGTGAATGTCTTTCCTGCTATTAATGTCACGCTGGGCCCAGCTATTTTAGTTTTGTCTTTGCAGGATTTTAATTTTCAGGATCCAAGCTTTATAGCAGACAGAGTTGTAACTTAATATGCTATTCAACTTGTAGAAAGTTGAAGTTTGTCTCAGTCAAGGCTGTAATTTTAGGTTCCATTCGCTACGCTTTATAGTTGCGTGGAGCTCGCTGTTTATACTAAAAACTCCGTCGGCAATTTTGATAATCTAGCGACTGCTTCGTTTACGCCACTACGTCATTCAAGTGTAAAATGGGGTTGGCACTCTTCCCTTATGTTTTATAAAATGCCATTTGCTCCTTCTATAGGTTTTGAGCGGGTATTCTACATTTAGCCGTTTGTTATAAAAAGGAGGATTTTAGTTTAAACTGAATTTTTAAACCTTTCAAAAGCCGCATGCAACGGACTGAAGGTCAAGTCTGTCGGTTGTGGTTTCCCGTGGTGTTGCGCTGGAATAACTTTTGAAGTTACATCTACGGACACGGCAAAAATCGTGGCAAGAAGGTTCCTTTGCTGGCCGGTCTACCTCTTATGGCTTTTTTCGGAGAATCGTTCGAAGAACTCATCTCTTTCGCGGCATTTTACTCTCTTCACGCTAAAAGGGATTTGGTTTCGGGTAGATCTCCCGCATTGCGATGACATGTAGATTGACAGGATGTCAAAAGAAGTAAATCTGATACCGAAAAATCACTCGACCGTGAAAGTGCATTCGCTTGGGCTTTGTCTGTAGTCTCTCTTTTCCCGCGCGCCTGCCTCGCCCCCAGTTTCGCGCGGCCATTATCCGTTCGCTAATGTTTTTTTAGTTTCTCGCTCGACGGACTAACGCTGGGAAAGAGAGACTGCTCGTAGTCTATGTGTAGTAAAATTTGAGATTTTTTCGTAGACGGTCTTCCAAATGGCCGCCCCTATTGTTTTTTTTTTCAGGGGCTCATTTACGCCAGAAATTCCTTCAAATGAACTCCATAATCTGTGATTACTGCTAGTTAGTAAATGTACCTTCTTGTATATGCAGGGGTCTTTTTAAGAAATAAACTGCTTGCATCCAGTGGTCTCGCCACTGTAAGAAAAATAACATGTCAACGATAAGCAGAGCAAATATAATCATTCAGACTACAGTCAAACCTCTATAATAAACCATTAACACATCACCCACTTGAAACCATCTGTGACGGAAACCATGGTCCATCTACAATTTGTGTCATCACTCACGTAGAAGGCAGAAATCTTTCAAAAAGTGCTCATATGAAAGAGATGTCACGAATTGGGCCAGAGTCACACATGAAACCTGTCAGATTTTCAAGACTGCCACCTTCTTCAGCATTTTTCAGGAAACTTTTACTATATATTAAATATTAAGTCTAGTGAAAGGCCAACAGAGTGGGAAAAAAGAAAGGAGTAACAATGAAAAGACGGCCAGTAAAAATGAAGAAAAAGAAAAGTCAAGCTTATTAAACTTATTGAGCTTTTTATTGTTCGCTTGCCTTTGTTCGCATGCCGAAACCAAACATTGATATAATGGTCCAGAAAGAAAAGGAAGCTTAGTTTTCAAACAAAGTTTTGGACAGTTTGCTTGCAATGTGCTTCCACAGCAGTCAGAAAACGGCATTATAGTGGCTTCAAATTGCCAATTTTTTGCTAATCCTCCCCAGTTAATGCATTTTCCCTGCTTAATGAATACATTTGAGTTAACATTTGTACATTTTCTGGGTATGTACAGGTAGCTTTAACTCAAAGGATTTTTTTGGGTATTAAATTTTGGGCTCATTTGTATGTGCAACTCCCCCCCCCCCCCACCCCTGCTTGTCCTTTTTAACCAGAGTACCCACCCCCCCAGCTCTAGAAAAAGTGGAGAAAGGGTATTTTCTCTTAGCAACTATCATACCTGTCTATTGTTGCCATCAGGGTGGGCCCAGCGTGGTGCCGTTGTAAGGGTGATTTCACCATCAACATCCATATCTAACATCCACCACATAATAACCCCATGAGCAAGACCAGACTTCTTTACTGACGTCTCGACACAGTAATGAGATACAGTTATATCACTGTCAATTTTGTCTTTTGTGTCAGGTACAGATAGCTTGTTAGTGCAGTCTGACTTTGTAGAAGCAGAATTGTTGCAAAAATCAAACCTGAAAAGGAAGAAGTTTTATTAATAGCAAGACTGATTTTATGGTATATAATATTTGCATTTTTTAGGTAGTCTACCATCTCAACTCCATGCAAATGGAAATTCAAAGCATCTACAAATATTATTCATCATCTCTTGTCTAGACGACTGATTAGCTAAATAAATGACTGACTGACAGACAGACAGACAGACTGACAGACTGACAGACTGACTGGCTGACTGGCTGACAGACAGACAGACTGACAGACTGACTGACAGACTGACAGACTGACTGACAGACAGACAGACAGACTCTCTGACTGACAGACAGACAGACAGACAGACAGACTGACTGACTGACTGACAGACTGACTGACTGCATGATTGACTGACTCCTAAGCTGAGTGACTGATAAAAATGATTTCATGCAATGGGAGTTATAATAATATATATTATTTTGACTTCTACATGAATCAAGTACATGATTGTATCACTTAATTTAAATGTTCTTTTTATTGAAAATATGTTCAAAAATTATAAGGCCAATAGAGAATACATATAAACTGTGTACATTGTAAATCCTCCAAAGAGGTCTAATTTACAAATTTTCTTCTGTATGTCTTAATTTACACTCATGACAATCAATGTTGTCCAGATACAATATTTAGGATTTACATGTACATGTACCTCAAAACTGGGAGAGGGGCTGACAAAATGTGAATTTCTTCATCAGCAAGTTCATCAACATGAAGATCAAAAGCACTTGCTGTCCCACAACACTGCTCCATATCAGCTGGTAAAGTCAAGTCTTGGTTCTCAGACATCTGAACAAGAAGTTAAAAGATCATTAATATTTATTGTTAATAACCACAATAAGTGCCAATAGAGCTAAGAAACATTCATTTGAAAAGGGCATCATTGGAAGTCGAAGACCTGTAGTAATTATCCTCCTCTCCCAAACCAATGTTTACATATAGCATCAACATGAGGGGAGTATTTGCATGTTCAAATGTCAGAGTAGAAGGATTTCATAGATCTCATGGTCTCATTTTTTGAGCAGCTCTCTGTGTCTTAGATACCCTGCATAGCAGGCATTGAGTAGAGGGGAACTGGGGAGAGAGGGAAAGGACCCTCGCAATAAACTTTTATAAAGACCTGCTTTTGTTCATTTTAAATGGCTAAGTCACACTGGGCGGTAAACATGTAATAAATTTCCACGCAAAAAGCGAAAAGCACATGCCAGTTTCTGTTTGGTGAATGTACCAGTTGGCATAATTCCATTACCAGAAAATCGGTGGATGAAAAGCGAATAGCCTGGTTCTTATAGCAGGCATTCCTTCCCTTCTCCTCATCTTCTCTTTAACGCCCCCTCCCCCTCCCCCTCCCCCCTTCCCCAATATGGTCTGAACTCTCATGAGCGACCACCTCCCGTAAGCGTCCACCTAGGCTTGACATTTTGGGTGGTCGCTTACGGGAGGTTCGACTGTATGACTTATAATAAAATAATAGTTTTGTATTATTTTGTTTTTAGTTAATCTGCTCTGATTTTACACTTTTGACATGCTGATTAAAATACTTACAGACAATGTACAGTAACTTTAAGCAAATGCAGGTACATTTATCTAAATTTATGCATACAAATATAAGCAAGTGGATGTTTACTACTGTAATTATAATTATGCAAATTTGTGCATTATGTAAATTTCTGATAGCAAAATTGTGCAACCTCTCAGACAACTAGAGCAATGGTATATTTACCTGTTTTGGGTTTAGCTGATGCATATTCCAAAGAGCTTCACTTCCAAAAACTTGAACATAAATTGTAGCAGCTGAAGGAACACTGATGAACCCTGGCTGCAAAAAAAAAGGTAAGATTACTTTTAAGTTTAACACAGAATCTATATAAATTATACATTTAATAATATTTATTAATGTATTGTATCTGTTGTGGTTCAATTTTATCTTTGGTTCAAATTTTATTTTCCTTTGGTTTTGGCTATGGTAATAATGTATGATAATGAGTTTTAAACAAAGGAAAATAAAATTTGAACCAAGGATAAAATTGAACCACAACATATCCATGAATTTGTGTCTTGTGAAGTCACCACGTTGGCTGGCTAAGCTACATGTACATGTAAAGCCAAACTTTTTTTTATTATTTATGTAAAGCCAAACTAATTTGGTTCAGTTTAAGAAATAATTTTACGATCTATACGTTGGCACCAAAACTAAAGACTGACTATTGATAGTTATTTGCTCACAGTTCATTAAAAAAATTACATGTATATCAAATGTCACTTGGGTATATTTATTTGGTGTGTGTGTGTGTGTGTGTGTGTGTGTGTGTGTGTGTGTGTGTGTGTGTGTGTGTGTGTGTGTGTGTGTGTGTGTGTGTGTGTGTGTGTGTGTGTGTGTGTGTGTGTGTGTGTGTGTGTGTGTGTGTGTGTGTGTGTGTGTGTTGTGGTTCATGTTTCTCTATGGTTTAATTCAAAATTTTCAAACCAGTTTGTTTTTTGTTTTCTTTGTCGCAGTTTATGGTTACATGTAATGTAACCTGCAAGCAGTGGATTCTCCTACGCCAAGCTATGCCTCAGCCTAGCAAGAAAGAAACCACTGCAAGAATCCGTTAGTTCCTTTGACTGAGCCGCCATCCAGCGCCATAGATGAATAAATTAACTTTGAATAGGTAAAACAAGTTTGCCAACTTGTTTAGCCTCTCACGCATGCACTCATTCACGTAACTGCTGATTTTTAGCGAGCCCACTATGCAATTATCAACATGGCGTCCATGCTAAGTAATGATTTCAAATCAATGCACACTACATTCCTCCATGATTAAATACATTTCATTGTATGATCTGTTGTGCATCTATTATTATCTGTTTTGAAAACGCTGACTTTCACGCCATAAATTGCTCGTCGAAACAAAACAAATTTGACAGAACATCTTTTTAAAGTTTTTCAAAGTTACAAACATTGAAAAAATGAGTAAATAATGCAAATTTGCCAAGTTTTTAGCCCAAAAGTTTTTCAAATTATGATGGCATGATTAGTGTATGCATAGCAAAGCTTGATGTAAACAAACCCTTCAAACAAACAAAAACAGATTTAAAACCCATCTTATCATTAACTTTTGATAGAAAGGATCGTTGTATTGAATACAGTGTTGTTTAATCTGCTAAACTTGACCAAGTAATCAAAATTTCTGCCCTTCCTTTGAAGATAATTTTAAGTTTTGGTTTTCTACGCAAGGAACCCATGAAATTGCCATGGGAAAAATAACAAGAGGAACTGACATCAAATGCATCACGTGGGGCATCACGTGGCTGCGCATGCTCGATGGAAAAGCTAATGGATGCTCGCAGGTTTTTTTTTCTCGCTCAGCATAGCTCAGCGTAGGAGAATCCACAGCTGGCAGGGTAATGGTAATGAATCTGAGACAAGGGAAAATAAAATTGAAACTGGTTTGAAAATTTTCAAACCAAAAAAGAAGTTGATAAGGAGTTTTGACTCTATCAGAAAATGAAGAAAAATTATCTTGGTAAAGTATAATTAAAAAAACAACATTACTACCAGTACATTCTGCTGTCATAGGTCTATACATTGTAGCTTGATGCATTCTCAAACCTCAAGCAGACGATTGCAAGCATCCCTAAGAGTTGGTAATGCTCCTTCACCAATAAGTTCTGTGTCCCACAATTCTGTTACCAGTAAATTAGCTCTGGTTGGGTCATCAGTATCTGTAAAAATACCAGCAGTTAAATAAAAGGACAACGCATTGTAACACTCCTGAATTGTGCAGACAATGACAATTCAACCACTGATCACAACAGCTCTCAAACCCTTTAACTCGATCCCAAGATCGATCAAAGCCAGAGATAAAAATTCATAATTATAAAATGCCAAATTTCATTTTGTAAAATATTGAAAAACATTCAAAAGTACTGCAGATTTAGAAGTTTGTAGAACTACACTACATGTCTCCATAACTGACTCTGGGAGTTAATTCAAATCATTAATATTGTTCAATTACATGTATATTAAACATTAAATTTAAAAGTATGAAAAGATAAGAGAGTCATAATGGCTAATACCTAATACTTAAGTGATTGCTATCAGGAACAGAGATATGAAACCCGTCCTCAGTTGTTTGTCCAATGTTTGAAGAATAGTCATTGTAAATATAATTATGCATATACCTGCCAAGTCTCACGCCTTAGGCGTGAGTCTCAGGCCTGCGAGTCCGATCCAAAACTACAATCTCATGCCAACTGACGCCTATGGAGCAATTTCTCATGCCTGACATACTGATTTGATCTTATCAGCCTTAACTGCAGATTGCATGATCCAATTAAAAATAAAGTTACATTCATGAAAATTTGGCACTTTTTTGTAGGTTTTTATCGTTCTGAACATTACAATTACAGCTGGATATAATGTTATTAAGCAGAGGTCTGAGGTCCATGGAAACTTCCAAATTCTTCAGAACATCTTCGGACAACTTCAGACATCTTCGGAATAAATCAGGTTGTCTTTGGATTTGGTCAGGTCGCCTTCAGAAATCCTGGCATTCCCAAGAGAAAATTCTCAGGCCTATCACTCAGAAAAAGTTGGCAGGTATATAAAATAGTAACAGTACAAAGTTTATGTTTACCTTTCTCCATGTCTAATTCAGTTGAACGCTTTCCAACAACCATGATATCATCAAATCCATTCTTCTTGACGATTTTTTTGGCTACATTGGCGATAGGTTTAAATGCCTGAAGGAACAATATTATCAGTCATTTAAAAAGGATGAATTTCACATTTTAAAAGCAAGGAATTGAAAGCCTTTTTAATTCATGAATATGCGAGGCGTTGAACAAGTTATAGCAGATGGGGATAAATATGCAAATTTTCACTCCTTCCTACCATCACTCGGCTGTAAACTTTTCTAGGTAATTCCGATGACCAGTACATCACGCTCACTCATGAATATATTTTGCCTGTTCCAAATGCGAGAGGTAATGGTCACCTGCCTTATCCATGGGGACGGGGTTTGAGGGCGGGGAGGGTGGGAATGTGGACCCAAAGGGAGGAGGGGGAGAGGGAGGGGGAGGGGGTTGGTGGAGCAAACGCAACGGAGAGGAGAGGGTCCGAAGGTTATTTCATATGCATGAGTTGGCTCACAGGAGCCTTTGATTAATTGGCAAAATTGTAAGTCTGTTCTGCATTTGTACAATTCATAATCCTGGTTGATTCAATGGAAGTGTTAAATGTTTGCAGTTATGGAAGAGGAACAGGACTTTGTCGTATTCTAGATTGCTACATGTAGTTGTCCCTTTTCAGTCAGTCAAGCGGTCGCGGCTGAAAGGGATGACTCAAAAGGACCTCATTAAATATTCTTTACACTACAGTCTTTGGATCAGGGGAAACATTGTTTGATGTTACTGTTGAATATTTAATGAGGTCCTTTTGAGTCATCCCTTTTAGCCGCGACCCAGTCAAGCGGGCAAGCTAATCACAAAAACTCTTTCACAGTCCCCCTTAACTTGCATTAGTTTCATTGGTTGATCATCAATCGCGTAATTTGCTCGTCTGCTTGACTATTCAGAAAGGGTCTGCTATCAGTCTAGTCTTATTGATATTAACAAACTACATGTATCTGTCTGACCTCGCATGCTGTAGCCCTATCTGCTCCACTCTTTACAGCCATCATAGCCAGTAGTCCAGTCCCTGTTCCAATATCTAACATGTGAATCTTCTTGCCACATTCTTTAAGTCGTTTTACAGCTTGCTTAGTAGCCTGATAGTACTTCTTATTCTATAAAAAATAAACAAATAAAAATCCACAATTAACTTTTATTTGCACAAAATTAGACAAGTTATGATGTACATTTTTTTGCACAAACCTTTCATTTGAATATGGTGAACTGACACAGCAAACCTCACATCTGACTAGGTTCTCTCATGAATTTCATCAAAATTTTAATGCAAAATGGTTTTGCCTCAGTTGAAAATTTTGCAAGTATAAGACTGTCTTTATAAGTAGCAGTCAAATACAGTACTGCACCAGACAGAAATACAGTGTACATTGCAATAGACCAATTCCGATATATTAAAATTCATACTTGGCTCCGAGGCTTAGGGGAATAAAACAAAACAAATTAATTATTCATCCATGGCCATGAACCTCGATGTGATTTCTTTTGTTTTATTCCCCTAAGCCTCGGAGCCAAGTATGAATTTTAATATATCGGAATTGGTCTATTACAGTCATGTATATAAACACTGAGAATGTGTTATTGGGATGCTACGGAATGCAACATGGAATGCTAAGGGAATGCTAATGAAACTCTAAGAAAACACTAAGGGAATGCTACATGTGAAGGAATGCTAAGGTAATACCATTGGAATGCAAAATGAAACACTAAGGGAACATGGGCTTCAGAGAATAGTTTGCCCTGGCCAAATGTCTTGCGTGGGGAGGGCTGGGGCAGCAATTTGTTGCTCGTAAATTTCATTCAATTTAATGCAAACTGCATTTGTGAGATTCAACCATTTATCAAGTGTTATGTCCATATCATAGGAAAAATTAAAGTCATGACCAAATCCAAGTCTCAATCCACAAACAAAATGAGTCAAAAATCTGGCTCACTTTTCAATATTATTTGCTACTCCAGAAACTTCGGGGAGACTGAGAACCGGCCTTCGGCACTGGGCTTTTGGGCTTTAGTACATTGTATCTCACATTGGTTACCCAAACAATCCCAGAAATCGTAGCACCAAAATCTGGTGCTTACTATTTCTTGAGTTTCAGTTTCTGGAGTTTCAGTTTTCTGGAGTTTCAGTTTCTGGAGTTCTGAATTACTATGAAACTATAATCTTTCAACAGATGGGTTTCTTTTGTAAAAGCTAAAGGGTTATGCTATTTTTTTTTCAGTGAAAACCCCAGCCAATTCAAAATATTATCACAACAAAGTTCAACATCATATTCTTATTGTTGTGCATTTTTATCCGAAGGGTTGATTTTTTGTTGGCACCTTTGAAAAAAATCCCAAGGCTCCAAATTTTGTCGGCTTCTTTGAAGAAAAATTCCGAACCCTTGGGCTTCACCACCCGTCATCCTTGGTGGGGGGGGGGGGGGGGGGGGGGGGTGCGGATAAAAAATGGAACGTCCCCAAGCCTGTGGTCCAAGCTAAATAACTAAATTGTTGACATATCATTCCCCCTCTTTGTAATTAACCAAAGTTAGATCATTAATGAGTTCCTACCCTTTCATCGTCATGAAGCATGTCTGTATAAGCTGACCTAGGGGTAAAATAAAGGTAACCATACGAATTGAACTGATACACTGTGATAAGGTAAAAACTGGCTGACACAGTTCACCACGTGGACTCACTGTCGAATGCTGAAAAATCAGTTCACCTTGCTATTTCGTTTCGAACGTCATAATCTTCATCCTCGACTAGCCACTCCATTTTACCTGTTGTTGGACTAAACCTCTGCAAAAACATCTTATTCCTTAAGTAAGGGAAAAAATGAAAAAGCCTTCTTCCCAACAAACACACTTTTCTCATGTGTGTCACTGTGTGTAAACTGATTGTATGACTTCATTTCTAACAACTCACTTGATTGGACGATGTGTTTCTCTTGGCCAATCAAATTATCTGTTATAAAATCGTACTTCCACAGTACGCCTGGCCATTTTTGCAGCTTTCTTGAAATGTGCATGATTAAAAGGGAAGAAAACAGCTTGTTGAGTCCTTGTTGAAGACAACAAATTGGGCAAAATGTCGAGTCCATCCAAGCAAACCGACTTACTTGATATCTGCCACAGCAGAGTCAAAAATTACGCTGATTCAAAGTACAATACCAACCAGTATGTAAGAGGAAAAGAAAATCCCGACTACTATAAGGCCGCTGTGTTAGTTCCCATTTTTGTCAAAGAAGGATCTCTTCGCGTTCTTCTTACCCTGCGATCTGAGGAGCTTCCCACTCATAAAGGACAAGTAGCATTTCCAGGTGGAAAAGAAGAGGACGACGATAAAGATATTATTGCTACGGCGTTGCGAGAGGCTGAGGAAGAAGTAGGCTTGTCGCCCGACATTGTTGAAGTCGCAGCCGTCTTGTGTCCTTTAGTTTCGATAGCAAGAGACAAGAAAATGTATATTTATCCTGTCATTGGTATTATCAAGTCAAACTTTGACCTTATAATTAATACTTCGGAGGTGCAGACCACATTTGACGTTCCTTTGGATTTTTTCCTTCGTAATGACACCCATAGACGAGACACAATGACCTTCAAAGGAAAAGAAGTTGCCATCACCTTGTTTGACTATGAAACAAACACTGTAGATCAAACTGAGCCCGTGAGGTTTATTATTTGGGGCTTGACTGGATCAATTTGTTTGAAAGTAGCTGTCACAGCTTTGAATAAGCTGCCCGAGTTTGAACTTGATGAGTATTATTCAGATTTGGTCGAGTATATAACAGATTTGAATTCTCAAGAACATGAAGTTAAACGGTTGAGTAAGATATAACTAACGGTTATGTACCAGTCAATTCCAAGACCGCCCATTCCCCCCCCCCCCCCCCCCCCCCGGGCATACCCCGGGCATTTGACGAGAGGCTAGCTCCGCATAGTGGGGCATTTGACGTGAAACGAGGCCCGAGGGGGCGGGCATTTGACTTCACCAAAAACGTTGGTCAGCGGTCGCAAGGTAAAAGATTTCCTAGGTACTTGGTGTATCCCTGATCATAATGTATGGTACTTCATGTATCCCTTATTGTAATGTATTTAGATATATTGCAGTGTAATTTAGGGTCGGATTACAGTATCTAGGGTTGAAGCACTGATTTTAGTATTTAGGGTTAAGCACTGATTCCAGTATTTCCAGTGTATCGAAAGGGTTAGTTCTTATATATGGTCTGGGCTGGCAGCATATTATCTTATATCCCTTAAAAATTACAATTTCGGACAGCTAGTCCTCTGTGGTACAGTGGATAGTAGTGCATGGAGTAGATCATACGGCTCGGGTTCGATTCCCCATTCTGCTGTTTTTATCTTCTTTTTCTACTGAAATAAAAACTAAGTGTTTAAATACAAAATAATAAGGGATTACACCAAGTACATACCAAAGATTTC
The DNA here is from genome assembly GCA_022457155.1 of Cladopsammia gracilis. NCBI lineage: Eukaryota > Metazoa > Cnidaria > Anthozoa > Scleractinia > Dendrophylliidae > Cladopsammia > Cladopsammia gracilis. Next base: position 1,261,971 of record JAJGOT010000152.1, on the reverse strand, counting down.
GTAACCATTCTTTCTGGTTCCACGTGTCTGTTGACACGTTGTTAATTGTACGTTTTTTTTTTAATGTTGGTCGAATTCAAAACCACAACTGAAATAGCAGCATGCATGCATCTTACAGCGTACGTGATCTCACCTCGAAAACAATCGGAACAGCGCCAGTTTATAGATTTGTCTTGGCAAGTCTACAAAATAATGTTAAAGAAAACCATCCAGATCAGCTAAAAATTGTTTTGACTTTGCAAATAGCGTTTAAGAACAACTTCAGACTTTACATACGGGCTTCGTTGGCACTGAAGTTGCCAACTTCGTTTCCGGCAAAGTTCGCAATTTGGTTGGCAAACTGACAAATGGATTGACAACTTCGCAACTTAGTATCAAATTTCCCAACAAACTTGGCAACTGGCGCGGCCAAAGTGAGCTAAAATCCACTGTAACTAGTTACTTTAATCCCTCCTTCCCCGGACGGTGGGGCATTTGACGCTCTCTGAAGCCCTGCACGGTGGGACATTTGACCGTATAAACTGCCCACATAGTGGGGCATTTGACAATTTTTTTTCAAAAAGTCAAATGCCCGGGGGTTTTCCCGGGGGGGGATGGGCGGTTTTGGAATTGACTGGTACATTAGTTTATCATTAAATACTAATAAAGGACTTATGTTGCAAAAAGGGCATATATTGCTGTTTTGGTCAGAGTATGGAAAAAAGCCCCCAGATCTAAACTTGCCCATGGTTTGCATGTGGTGTGCATTTGTAACGTTAACAGTTGTAATGTGTTTATTTTGTTGCCAGAAGACTAATTTTCTTCACTGGGTTTGTACTATATGTACCCAGTTGTCACGGCTATAATACGCAAATGAGAAATTCAGCTTTTAGGCTTCACCACCTTAGGCCAACCTTGACTTCTCCAATGAAGAGAGGTGGTTATTCCAATAAATTATTTGAGGTGTTGTCATCTTGATTTGGTAATGTTTGTTCCAATCATTAGCATTAGCTTGACAAACTTAATGCACTTACTGTCAGTTTAGTACTGCATAGTGTATGAGCACGCATAGTTCAGAGAAAATGGAAACCGTGTGAACTGCACACACTTACACACTATTTTCTTAGCGCACGCTATCATAATTTTTCAAATAAAACAACTCGCGCTCGAAACAACAGTCATCAACCTGATGAAGGGCCAAGCCCGAAACGTCGTTGAAGAAATTAACTTGACACTTTTATAAAACATTTTAATTTTATTTTGCCAATATGTTTATTTCTATTTCAAACTCTTGTTTATAAGTGTCACGCATCCTTGGGAATTCAATTTTTGAATTAATTTGCTTGCTAGAGGTTACAGGCCCATCCGTTTGGTAACAAATCGTTGTGGTTGTACCCCCTCGTATTTAAAAGCACACCATAGTTCCTTAACAGCAATTCTTTACAACAATTTGCACCACATTAATTACCGGTAACTAAAACAATCCCCTAAATTTATCACAATATCTTTTTGCTGGCCAGCCAAACAAACCCTTATGAAGTTGTGTAAGCCCAGCTTTGCCGGCTGCTGTTGTCCTGGGGAGAGAAACAATGCTTCTTTAATTCATAGCAGGTATAGTTTTTTTTATGGAGGATTGCTTTAATGACTGAATTTGAAGGGGCACTTATGTAGAAGTGACGTGGATGCTTATCTGAAATTTTGAAATGATCCCCAACAAAGTACCAGAATCTAATTTTATGGGCGTGGTCTTTATTTATTTTCACCCTCAAAGCAGTGGCGGATCCAGGGGGAGGGTGGGGGGGGGGGGGGTCCGGACCCCGCTTTCAGACCTGTGTCTCCCTCGTGGTCCATAAAAAAATAGAATAAATTTGTTTTATACATGGTTGTTTGACTTCCACCAATTGACTGATTGTCAATTTTCTTCACTTAATAAATGCTTTTTGAGTTTCAGGAATGCTGAAAATGGTGTTTCAGAGGGTAAAAAAGAAAAAAAAATTCCAGGGAAGCAAGCAGCCGGCCCCCCCCCCCCCCCCCCCCCCCCCTTTCAGAAATTCCTGGATCTGCTCCTGCCAGTGGCGGATCCAGGGGGAGGGTCGGGGGGGGTCCGGATCCCTCTATCAGACATGTGTCTCACATGTGGTTCATAAAAATAATATAATAAAATCGTTTTATACGTAGTTGTTTCACTTCCACCAATTGACTGATTGTCAAGTTTTTGACTTAACAAATGCATTTGGACTCTCAGGAACGCCGGAAATGGCGTTTTAGAGGGTAAAATCGGAAAAATTTTCCGGGAGACATGCACCCGGACCCCCCCTTTCAGAAATTCCTGGATCTACACCCCTGTTATAAACTGTCCAAGACCGAAAAGACGCCGAAATTTTGGTTTCTTGCGATGGTGTCAGTTTTCCTCTGTGCGAATTTCATCATAAAGTAAAAGATAAAATAAAAAGAAATAAATCAAGACAAAAGCTGGCTTGAAGGTTTAAAACCAAGCTCTAAAAGACCCTAAAAACATTCCACAAAGGTTTTATCTAACAATATTAGAACACGTTTCTTTCAATCATTCTTTCAGTTTGTCAGAATATCTTCTTGGTGCTTACCATTATGTAATGGTAACCCCAACCGGTTCTAAGTACCCCATGGTGCTTACCATTTGTAGGAAAAAAACCGGTTGGGGTGACCGTTACATAAGTGGTATATATACGTAAGCGATTTTCCAAATTTACCGACCAACCGATGAGATTGCACTTACATGTAATCAGTTTTTCCATTTCCCCATCGTGGTACCCAGGCCATTAACTCGATTTAGCGATTTGAATTTTTCTAAATTCAAATGCTACGGAAATTTCCATCGTTCCATTCCCAAACGGGAATTTTTTTTTCTGACTTTCAACCGAAATTTCGGGATTTTTTGGGTAAATGGTAATCACTCTTGAGTCAAGTCTGTCAAAAGTGAAAATTTGCTCACTCCTGATTGGTCGAGCTCCCAGCTTTCTCCTTTGAGTTGGCTTGAATGTTTATACTGATTTCAAACTCCTGCCTTTTATCTTCCTTGCCAGATTTCAGTGTTTCTGAGGAGAAATCAAAGGATCATTATTCAGGTGTTGTCGAAGGACTTACTGAATGCGAATCAATGGAGGCCATGGTTAGTCATGGCGGACAAAACCTCCTTCGCCCAGCTTTATTCTGTTCATGTTTGCACTACAGTTTTTGACATAAATACCACTTGCACTTTTAATAATAATTCTTATTTTACGAATTTTACAATCTATATAAGCTTATACAATCATATTTGAATTAATGTATGACGTAAGAGTGGGCGAACGATTTTCGACTTGCATTTTGTCAGTTCAACAATCTCGTAAACGCAAATCTGCCTTCTGGAACTGCAGGAAAATGTACAGCCCTTGTTTTCTTGGAAATACTACTTTTTTCTAAAGAAGGCTTAAGGTGGCTCCCTAGAGTATTAACAAAAGCACCTACACTACTTATCATGAGTTACAAAGTAAGGCCCAATTTTCTTATCTTGCAATTTACCAGTAAGGATTCCAACATATTTATGCATGTTTATTTGCTGTCAATGTTTTGGTAGAAGCCATTGCCATGGCAACGCAGCATCTAAAGAATGGCAAATATTTTGCAAAAATTGACCGTTATTCTTTAATATTTAGAGTTTCCTTCGGTGAATTTTTTTTAAACTTTGATATATTGTGGAAATGATCACGGGTAACATTTTGGAAAGATAAAAACATGGGGTCGTTCAGACGGTTTTCGCAATATCACGCAATTTCGTATATTTACCTATTAAACTAAACTGCTCTGACAGATTTTTCCTAAAAAGAATATATGAAAGATTGAGATTTTATCTCAAACTATGCGAACTTTTAAAAAGATTCACCGAAGGAAACGCGAGAAAATCCGCTCTTAATGGTGCCTTTTTTTGGCTTTGCTGACGTCATAAAATCGGGAAAAATCTACTTTTTCGTATGAGCGCGCGCAAATTTACTAACGTTCGCGTCATCAGCCCGCGCGCGGCTACAAAACTATAGGGAGCCAAAAAAACGTGACAACAAGCTATATTTTTCCGCGAGCATTCGAACAAGCAACGTCTTTATAGCGCTGTTTGTGACGAAATGTGTTTCCATGACCATACAAAGAAAACAATCATTGCGCTTCAGTTTTCGGTGTGATCAGTACGAAATTTCGGTGAGCGAAAAATTTCGATATTTTCAAAGTCGATTTTCGAAGAAACGTTTTCAAAAGCAATCAAAAACATAAAAATAGCACTGCCAAAAAATAACAAGAACATTTATTTCAGTGGAAATATATATTGTGATCATTCAAATGAAACTTCTTCAGCAGTACTTTTGCATAATACCATTTGTTTTTCAATATCAGTTTAAAAAATCAAATCACTTTTGGAAGTTAAAAGTTTAAAAATGGCTTATTTGTTTAAAATTTCGGGCACACTCGTTTCAATGACTACCCGCGCATACACGTACACTCCCCTTAAAAAGGTGCGAATCGAGAAAAAAAAAGCGACAGTTGGAATATTTTGGATGATGACCTGGACTACGACCGGATGGATAAGATAATAATGGTGAAAAAGATCTATTGCATGATATTGATTTGTTAGAGGCCGACAAGCTGAATAAAAGCGAAGAAAGCAATGAAAATTGACAATTTCAAGTCGATAAACTTTTAAGTTCATCCATCTTAAATTGTAAATTGTAAATTGTAAATTGTAAATTGTAAATTGTAAATTGTAAATTGTAAATTGTAAATTGTAAATTGTAAATTGTAAATTGTAAATTGTAAATTGTAAATTGTAAATTGTAAATTGTAAATTGTAAATTGTAAATTGTAAATTGTAAATTGTAAATTGTAAATTGTAAATTGTAAATTGTAAATTGTAAATTGTAAATTGTAAATTGTAAATTGTAATATTCTTTACTCTGCGCCGATTTCGCAGCTTCCGAGCCCGTAGTAATTTGGCCCGCGGTACTTATTTTGTGTAACGCAATCACTTTAACTTTCAAGACGGCGACGATTCAAAGAAAATAGCGTCTTGTACGATCAAATAGAGCTCCTCCGGACCCTGTGAAAGGATCGCCGCTGGATTTGTGTTAAATGGGTTGAAAGAGGACAACACCACATTCAGAGGTGACTGATGGACAGATTGAAGGAATAAACAACGATCAGCTGCAAACCCTTGAAAAAGAAAATTCAACTGATTTCATGACGGTCGTAGAACTTTCAAAGTTATTCAATAACCGTTGAAGGTTTTACGAGAGTTTGAAAGTTTGAAAGTTCTCCCTCACGATGAGTGACGTCACATTCTATTAAGCGCCGAGGACGACTGGAAAGGAGTCTGCGTTTTTTAGAAGCAAACGTTCTCGGTTGAATCTACCTTCTATAGAGCATTTTCATTGGGCGCGATCCATTCGACCAAAAAATCCGGATTGAATTTCCGAAATTTTAATATGTCGAATGGAACGGTATTTTCCACTTGAATGAACCGATCTCGTTTCTTTAGCAGGTGATACGTGGTGATGTTGTTGAGACTTGCTGAAATTCTTCCATAGTACCTATAAAAACAGTAAGTTTATTTTCATAGTAGGAACACGAACTCAGTTCCACAAACAAGGAATATTCACAACTGGCGTATACAAAGAAGTTCGAGCATTGTACAAGCGTATTGCTCAAGTTCATTCATCTTTGTTTTCAACGTACCTGAGCGGCAGGTTCGATATTTCCTGAATCATCGAAAAACATATCGAAGAAAGAATTCTAAACCGTCAAACGTGAAGAAACGATGCAACAATAATAAAAAATCTCCTTGCGTCGCCATGTTGTAGCTTTTCACGAGCGGGCAACAACCACGGCTGAATCGTCGCACCGGGTAGAAATGCCAAATGGAACAGAAAATTTCCGGAAATTCCACATTTCCGGAAAACGGGACAACCTCGAGAGGTTGACCAAAATTTCCGAAATGAATTTTTCGAAAATTTCTGTTCCATTCGATTTTGTACCGGAATTTCCGGAAATTTTGGTCGAATGGATCGCGCCCATTGACACGATAACCACAAATCTTGCCTCGCATTAATGTTATTGTGCTCTTAGCGTCGTCACACATAGGTGCGACTTATTCCAGATCCCCAGCGTATCAAATTCCCTATTTAAAGAGGCGATTATAGGTATTTCGGCCTCTTTTCGCTCTTACGCTTCAGGCCTTCGTACGCTTCAGGCCTTCGTACGCTTCAGGCCTTCGTACGCCACGTTGTTTTGACCCACCCACCTCCCCTTCGGCGACGATTCTTGTCCCTTTCTTCGTACTGCTCATTGCCCGGCAAAATTATTTCTCCCATAACTTAATCCCATCCGGGCAGTGAGTGGCTATTGTGTCAGTGAAGATGTGGAGCTGTTTTCGCATGGGTTAACACTTATTTCCATAAGACTGACTTTTCCTTTTCACTTAAAGTTACATGAAGTAAAACCTATATATTGCGCACTTTAAGAGTAAAATTAGAAAAAAAGATCAGAATAGTGTATGCTTCGAACCCGGGTCGTTTGCTTCATGACTCATATCCTTATCCACTATACCAACGAGGACTTGCTGCCGGGAGATGTAATTGCGTTCGAGGTACGAGAACGCAACTCCTAATTTGTGTTGGGAGTTCTGTGCATTATTGGGTGTCCTGTGCAACTGATAAGGGAGGTTTTTTCGAGATTGCTTTGGTTCGTCGTCGTCATCACACATTTGCCTCGCTTTGATGCGCTTGCTTACGTTTTGCCTCACTTTGACGAACTAACTCACGTGGCGAGATTGCTGAAGGTTATTCATCTCATCCTTGCTCACATTGTGTATTTCCATGTGCTTTTCGTGCGTCCTTCTGCTTTCGAAGCTTTTTTGCAGTTTTCACCGAACTACACGCTCACAACACGCTGGCACAACACGCTTTGTGTCCTAAAACATATAAAATATGCTAATCAGCGAGAATCAAATCATGGCGATGATTCGGCTGACACGAACGAGACAAACAAACGAGAATTGAGCAAGAATAGAGGGAGACATATGTACCCCCGTGACATTCGGATGGCTTGACTGAGCTTGAATCGGACCATATTCAAGCCATCCCGTTCGAAAATTTATGGCCGAACACGAGCGAGATTCAAGCCAAAAAACGAGCAAGAATCAAGCGACGAATGTTTTTCTCACCTTGATGGAGATTATATGCGGATGGATCGATGGAACGCTCGCGAAACCAAACGCGGCTTATTTATTCCCGGAGACACTCCAAACTTTCTGTGATTTTTTAACGCAGGGGAAAACTTGGAAATGAAGGCTGAGAGTTTGGAAAAGCTTAATCTTAATTTGGCGAGCGAAACTACAAAGAAAACGGAGAATTTGTAGAAATGTTTATATAAATACTTGCGAATTTCGCATTACCGTTTTGACATATGCAAATTTGGTGCACTTTTTCCACTTTTCGCAAGGGACCGCCAAGAACTTTTCTTTACCGACAACTACAACAAACTTCAAAGGATTTAATTTGTTTTTCTGCTACCAAACTTTCCCTACCGTCTTCATACACAGAGTAAATACAGGTTTGTACACAATAACCCTTTATAATTTGACAATATGCCATAGACATATTCATCTATCCCAATAACCAAAAAACAAAATCCCCCCTTTCAACCGCCGAACGCACTACCCTAATCTCCGATTACTCCTAGTTTTTAACATATTTATAGAGTTACCCATAACAATAAATGAAAGCTTATCGTTTTCAAATCAGTGCTTAACCCTAAACACTGTAGATCAACGCTAAACCCCGAAACGTTCTTCTTTGCTTAACCGGAGCTCTGTTATCTCAGTTTTCAGAGTAATAAATCGGGTTTTGTTCCCGTTTCCGTCAGTAATACAACGATGAAGAATGCTACATTGTGTAAACCTCATAATGTGTCCAACGTCAGTCTGACAGATGGAAACACTGTAAGTGTTAACCTTTCACATGACGTCACGGCGGCCATGTTGGTGTCCCTAAACAATAAAACGGCGGCCATATTGGTGTCCCAAGCTAATCCTTTGGGATTGAACTCTTTTCTAATGCAAACACTTTGTTTTGTTAATATAAATTAGCATAACTGCAGACCACGTGAGTGAAAACACTCTATAGCTCAGAAGGAGGTCGGACACTTATTGAGAATTATATAACGTAATGTCGACACTTAGAATTTTATTTTCGATCAATTTTTAAGTGTAAAAAAGAAAATCTAAAATCCCCACTTAGAATTGAACCTGTGACCCTGTTGTGACCTCAGTTAGGCTTAAACTTACATAGCCTACGGTACCACTGTACCACCTAGCTTCTCGGGTTGCTTAATCATAAATTTAACTATATAAACTGATACCCCTAACCTCAACTGAAAGCTAACTAGTCACTCCGTTATATAAGTCTCAATAAGGTGTCCGACCTCCTTCTGAGCTATGGAATCTGGACTCTAACGTTTCTCACCCAATAGATGATTATGGGATATACGAGAGAGACTTGGACTGAACAAATGAGTTTTGACTGGGAGTAAAATAAACTCGGTGGGGAGGATGGACGGGGTGGCAGGGGGCGTCATGCTAAGCGCGAGCCAAACGGGAATGAGAGTCGACTAGAGTCCAAATTCTTTGAGAGTGTATGAGAGTCAGTTAAGGACAAACGAAAGCAAGAGTTAACTTCCCATATATAGAAGCATAGACTCTTATGAAAATTAGAGCGGTTTCAAACTTTTTGAGAGTGCACGAAAGCACATGAGAGTTGGCGAAAGCGCACGAGAGTCGCCGAGAGTACAAAAGAGTCGCTGAGGATGCATGAAAGTCGCCGACTGCGCACGAAAGCCGCCGAGAGCGCACGAAAGCCGCCGAGAGCGCACGAGGGTCTCAAACGTAACAACAGCGATAGTTTGAACTCTTGTCAACTAAACAGAATATGACATCAGCTGAGAACAGGGCTCAAATCACTCATGCCCTCATGACAAGACAGTGAGCTAAACGTAATCTATGTAATTACCAAAAGAAAATTCCTGCAGAAGAAATTTGAGAGAAGAAAAAATCGTGCAGAACTGAAAGCACGTGAAAAAAAAAATTCAAGCATTTTGCATTTTGGTAAAAAAATTCTTAGAAATAGTGATGCTGAAAAAAAAATTCATACTCAGAAGAAATTGCCCCACCCCCTCCCGTCACAAAAATTAAATGGTCGGTCCCTAAACGATAAACGATATATCAATCTCATCTATCTTGATGAGAAATAGAACACAAACCGCGGTGATAAACATATTGAACTTATTCATTTTTGATAAAACTTGACGTTTCATATGCTACTACATACATTTTTTTATATTTACTCGTTGTATATCAGCTCTGCAGTAGTCCTTGGACTTCTCGTTAGTATATTCAAAGGGGACAGACCGCAAATAAATGTGGCTACTAAATATATCTGAATTTCGTAACTGTTAATTACGTTCTAATTACGTTCTAATTCGCTACGCTTAAACGAACGTAAATTATTTTACTCTTCAACTCCCGTAATACAAATAAAGCACAACAAGGAATATGGTAGGATAAGCGAGCGGATCCAAGATCACAGTTTAAGTAAAGGATAAACACCGAGAACGGAGGTATTAATCCATATACATCCCGAGGGCCGTAGACCCGAGGGATGTATATGGATTAATACCGACGTTCGAGGTGTTTATCCGACTTATTTCATGATATTATTCATGAGGTATCTTTCATATAAATCCCTCTTCCAAGAGAACAAAAGCTGGCCAATTAGTCAATTCACATCTGCGTCAGATCGAACCGCCAACAATGAAAGAGATTTGATGTGTGAAATTTCACGAGACCATGAGAAACTGCCGTTTACGTGATACCTTGGGACTAGCCGTCTAAAAACAATGCTACCTTCGTAATAATGCTTTACCCAACGGGTTTGAATAACAGTTCATTCTGTTTAAAATATTCATTTCACGCATTGGTTGCAATGATGGAAGACTGTACGGAAAGCGACGAGGACATTTTTTTGACGCAAAATAGCTTTTCGCAAGATAGTTTACTCCCAAAATTTAGTATCGGTTCAGTTTTAGACGGGATACTAGATATAGATGAAACATGAACTGAGCAGAACATCAACGTGGGACCGTCAGAGCAATCGAAAGGCACAAAAGTACACAGGCAGATTTCTATCGTAGGCGATAGCGAACTTCAAAAGAGGAAGGAATCTCGAATACCGCCAAATACAAGAATAAACACATCGTGGGCAGTCCGCGCTTGGTCTGAATGGGCAGAGGAACGGAACGAAACGAAATCATCTCAAGCAAAGGTTCACATTTGTCATTTCAAAAGACTTTCAATTCCAGCTTATTAAAGAAGACCTGCAACGCGTTAATTGTTATTTTTCTTGATATTTTTTCTTGTGATTTAGTTGATTTATTATATTGTATGAAATTAAAATATTAAGTTCATCCAGAGGAACGATTTGATTCTGTGAAGTAGGCTCACTTAATGGTGTATGAAGTGGATTTAAAATTGAAAGTCGGGGGAAGGCAGTGATAAAGTAGCAGATAAGAGCGGGGCCGAAGAATTGAAATTATGACTATTAATGAGGGATTTATACAGATAAATCCCTCGTTGCAGCGATTTATACAGATAAATCCCTGCAACGAGGGATTTATCTGTATAAATCCCTCATTATATTCATAATTTCAATTCATTAGCCCCGCTCTTCCCTGCTACTTTATCAAGCCCTCCCCGGACTTTCAATTAGTTTACTAATCACCTGGGTTGTAAGTTAAATAAAGGTTCTTGAATAACAAAAGAAAATGTGTGAATCATGAAATAATACATAATAAATGTAATTACTACATCATAATTGTAGGTATAATTGATAACGCAAGTGTCGAATTACTGAAATAACACAATACAAAGCTAAATACTGTATCTCTTAATACCTGATGCTTAATTTATGAAATAGAATGTAGTTATTACATCATGATTGCAAGTATAATAGATAACACAAGTGTCGAATTACTGAAATAACACAATGCAAAGCTAAATACTGTATTTCTAAATACCTGATGTTTAACTTGTGAAATAGAATGTAGTTATTACATCATAATGGTATGTACAATAGATAGTACAAGTGTCTAATTACTGAAAATACAATGCAAGTCTAAATACTGTGTCTCTAAATACCTTATGTTTAACTTTGAAACAGAATAACTGTACGTAAATATATGTGGTCCCTAATGTTATAAACTTAAGTACTTAGTTACTTGTAACCTATTCTCGATGCTCTCTTCAACATACATATCCTTTGCAGAATCAGATTTCCATCTACCGTGTAATTTAAGCAGCCTTTCAGGAACCGAGTTACTACTATTACGCACTGCAGAAGTAATTCCACCGGATCTTAAACTGTGAAGACCGTAATCATTAGGGTTAAAACCCAGATTTTTTAAGGTATCTCTAAGGATTTCCCTACATCTGGAATAAGAGATCTTACCATTCCTTAATGTATAGCTAGAATTACTACTGTGAAAAGTAAGAGGTCTAAACAAAGGGAGAGTACTGTTATCGTCAATACCAGCCAAATCCAAGTATCTTCTTAAGACACCCACGGGGCAGTACTTCGTTCCGGATATGCTAATATATACAAAGTTCCCTTCCCTACATATGTCGATCTTACTTTGGGGTAAGAAAATCCTTATGTAATCGTTGCAATATTCAATGTGCTTAGGAGTAATATTGCTCAACTCATCATAGCGAAGAAACCCTGCGAAAGCTAAGGAGCACATGGCAGCAATTCTAAGGTCCTTTAAATTAGCATCTTCTCTGTTATAAACATCGAGAATATTTTTAATTATATCTGTAGTAAAAGGCTTCTTTTTCTTAACTGGTTGTGATTTACGGCGTTTGGCAGACTCAATAATATTTCTGCAGAAATCAGTATCTAACGGATTACGATCAAGACTTGGTACAAACGAATGCAGCCATTTTAGAGCAGCATGTGCTAAAATTACCGAAGAACTGGAAGTAGAAGACTGATGCACTTCAAATAATTAAAGGGATACAACGCCTACAGGAAATGGCAGCTGAACACCCAATAGTTTAGTTTTGCACCAATCAATAAACTTTCTAATAACGCGTAGGTAAGTCTTAGCTGTAGAGTCTGCCCTGGACGTCACCATCACATTTAGAACCTGATTAATGTTTAGTGAAGCTAAATGTGGGAAGCCTTCCCATGAACTGCTTGACGATACAATCTGAAAAAACAACAGAACATGACATACAAAACTGAAAGGACATAATAACCCTCGGCCTGCAAAGCCAATAAACTGCTCTATACCCGAGAACAAGAAGGTGCAGTCACCCTTATCGCCAAGGCCAGTGCCACATGGGTCAATCTAGAACAAACAATAAGGTGCAGTCACCTTTATTTAGGCCAGTGCCACTACGGATACCTAGCATACCATGGGTAAATGCCGCGATAGTCCTCTACTCTGTAAACTCCATTCTTAGAGCAATAACATACCCCACAAAACCCTCAGATCCTAGAAGGGAATTAAGATTTTTACCATGTCTCAAAACCTCTTTCCCGATACGAATGGTATAGGCCGAAAGGTATTTGCTATATTTGTGTATAATTAACGGCCAGAAATGAGATGAAGGCCAAAAAGGTACGACAACCGTACCGACAGCATTCTGGGATTTCATATAATGTAATATTCTCGGAACGACAGAAACAGGGGGAATCACCAAACAATTCTCTCCACTTAAGGCCTGGAAGAAAAAATCTACACCCGCTGTATTGGGGTTCCAAAACCTCAAAAAGAATCTAGGCAGCTTATGATTATAAAAATTGGCAAAGCAATCTTCGGTATGGGGCCCCCAACGAGCATCGAGAAACTGAAAGAATTCGTCGGAAATTTGCCAGTCATCAGGATCAACGAGACGGCTTATATAATCAGCCTGCTGGTTCATAGTACGTGGGATCCATTGTACCTCTAAATGAATCCCCGACTGGATACAAATATTGAAAATGTTCCTAGCCATCCTGTGCAAGTCTATTTTCATGCTGCCCACTTCAACGATCTTAGCAGCGGCTTGATTATCCGTAAACCATTTAATATGCGATCCCTCAAGGACCGACACAAACGATTCCAATGAAAATTCAATAGCGGATAGTTCCCTCCACGTGGAACTTTGTAAACTCTCGTTCTCTGTCCACAGTTTGTGAGATACATACTCGTTGTTAAAGCCAATACAAGCACCACATCCAGTGACGCTGGCGTCGGAATAGACAAAATAACTAGGATGTTTGCTCACAAAACAATATCTGCTATTAATATTCGTCAAATTATCCTTCCAAAAATACACTTCCTCCTTGCAATAATCGTCAAGGTAGAATACAGAATCCCATTGGTCTTCGCACAAGGTAGACATGACGCAGTGTCTGGTCATTATCCTACCAATATTACCGACCACAGGACCGGTGGAAATAATTTGACCTGTAAAGGAAGCTATAGCTCTAGCGGAAACTTTAAAATCGGCTTCAATAATACGATCGATGGTGTTCATAATTTTTGTTACTCTTTTGTCTACAATTTTCAACGTACCCACTACAGAATTCCAAGATATACCCAACCAATCCAATATTTGGGTGGGTTCCCATACCGATTTCACGTCGTTAACTGCAAACCCCGCATTACACAAATCCCCCCTTACAGCATTGTACAGCTTGGGCCTTAGTATGACAATCGTCTTTATCCTGAACGGTCGCCCAGCCGTCGTCCAAGAAAATAGCTATACATAATCCCTGTATTCTCCAATGCTTCTCTAATGGTTTCAAGAGCTTGGTAAATATATAAGGGGCTGTAGATAAACCAAAGGGAAGAACAGTGAAAACATAAAATACTTCATGGTTGGAATCGGAAGCCCGCCAGGAAAATCCCAGAAAAGTTTGGTGTTCCTGCAAAATTTCAACGTGATGATAACCGCTTTTTAAATCAAAAGAAAACATATACGAATCCTTCGCAAAATAAGCCATAGCAATTTTCCAATCCTCATATTTAACCCTTTGTTTAATTAAACACTTATTTACGTGGCGTAAATCAAGAATTAACCTCTTTTTCCCGCATGGCTGTATAGACACTGATAAGGGGTTAACTACTAAAGGTTGCTAATTAACTTTACAAATACGACCCGAATTAACAAGCTCAAGGACTGCCTGGTCCACAAAATCAGCATGAAGTCGAGCGGACTTATTGTTTCTTAGCCTTACAGACCTTGGAAAGCTAATGAACGGTAATTCGTACCCAGTTTCAATGGTCTTTAAAATAAAATGTGGTGCGCCAATAGACCTCCAAAACTCTAGATTATTTTTCAAGTTACCCTTTACGCCTAAGGACTGTCCACTTTCGAGCTCATATTTTTCTACAAGTTCTTCTACCTGCGCCAAGTCGTCATCAGTGCTTGGTATTTGGTTGGTATTGAGTTGAATGGCTTCCTGTTGACTTGTTGTAGGACAGTCCAGGATAACTGTTGAAGGTGGAATACTGGTAGCTTCCTGGCCAAAAGGTGGATCTGCAATCCTTAGCCCAGTGTCCGTATTTTCCGCACTTGAAACAGCGGAAGTGCTCGCTAGAAGTGTCTCTACGGCCTAAGGGAAAAAATGACAAAACTGGACAAACTGTAGAATAGGGGTGGGGGGGGGGGGGGGTAGGGGGGTAGTCGGAAACGTTGTACAAACTGTGTTGGATCGCAAGCGTGAATGGAGTTCAGTGAGCGGCACACTGTATAAGTACTAGCAAACCGACCAATCAGATGATCTGCGTATCAGAACAGACAATGCAGGGTGTGGCAAGTGTGAAAGCGAAACAAGCAGTACTAATTACTCGGAATACCAGCGGAAAATACATTTACGTTCTAATTCGCTACGCTTAAACGAACGTTAATTATTTTACTCTTCAACTCCCGTAATACAAATAAAGCACAACAAGGAATATGGTAGGATACGCGAGCGGATCCAAGATAATATGAACTCACAAAGTAAAATAGAAAGGCAATGTGTAAAATAACAATTTTAGTAGTATAGGGCGCACCGGTTACTCCTCTTTTTTGCGGGGGAATCTCATTAATTTGCGGGGGAATACATTAACTTTGATGACGTCATAAGCTATTGTCTTTTATCTCATGAATAAAATGCTGTGGTTTCTCATTAACGTGCTGTGGAATAAATTTTCCGACTGTTATTGCTGTGGTATCTCATTAACTTGCTGTGGATTACATTAACGTAGATGACGTCATAGACTATTGTCTTGTGTAACACAAGGTAATTTTCCTCAACCTCAGGAATTACAAGCCGACAAGAAGCGAACATCTGAACTGCGAAAACACCAAACAACCACACAAGATAATTGTGGACTGCGAACGAATGTACCACCTGGTGAAGAACAACTTAATCAAACAGGGATACAAGACAGTATTTCTCAGGAGCTACTAAAGTATCTCAAAAAACAGAACCTTTCGACATCTCCAGTTCTCTCAGCCATGCAGGGACTACAGGACAGAATGGACAGCCTTCTCTCTCGTACAGACCTTGGGGAATATGACAAAGCCAGACAGTGGCTTGAGCTGCAAAACAGATATCTGACGTTTAAACATCAATTGAATGGAAGACCTCAACAGTCTGATGAAATGAAAAGACGTTTTGCAAGTCATCCGAAAGATAATTTACCCACCATTATACAAGAACCCACAGCAGTAACAGCGGTGACAACCTCTACACCCTTAAATCCATTTATCGCGACACCCTCTCCAAATGTAGCGCCCACCATACAAGAGACTTCCGCAGTAACGCCATTACCTTTAAATCCAGCCGTCTTGACCCCTCCCCTCACAAACACCAGCGCCAGCGCAAACGAACTCGAATCCAATTGATAAATTACTTAGATGTTGGTGAGGATAAACCTAAAAGGCGATCGCGGCGTTACAGATATAGAGCTGTACCTTACAAGTATTCTGAGAATCAAGAGGATAAATAACATCCGAAAATATGATTGCAGTGTGGTGAGACACAGAAAACCAATGGAATCAAAGAAACTTTGTATAAACCCGATGAAAAAGAATAAATCGACTCTGTTCCTTTCCAACTAAGTTTGTAAATTGTCTGTATAATTATGTACTTGTTTTTTATCAATAAATATAGTTTGACCTTAAACAAAGTGTGGGTTTATTGTTTTAGCGCGCGCATGTAATTGGTTGCTTTGTTTATTTTTCGGAGGTGCTAATTTTTCATGCAAATTTAGTTCAGTGTAAGTTAGCATAATTAAAAGTTTGAACTTCGAAGCTACTGGTAAAGAAATTGAAACCTAAAGTGGGTGATGGCTGGCAAACTGAAAATCGACATTGAATCTGGCGATGAAGCGGTTATAGGAATGTTGCGGATTTTTATACTACGCAATTTTATTGCTTCTAAACTTGAATGTTTCGGAACCCTCTTATTAGTTTTATTCGGTTATAATATCCACAGCTTTGATGGTCTAGTGGTTAAGACACTGCGTTGTGGCGCAGTAACCCAGATTCGAGTCCTGGTCAAGGCATGTTGTTTTGATCTATGTCTGTAAAGGATATCTGTGTCAGTTGAGTTTTGTTTTGAAGCGAGTTGGTATAAAGCGGGCAAGTTTGGGCAAGGTTATTGTACCATTAAATTGTTTTGAAATCTTGCTAACCCGGTTTTTGGAACTGGTTATTGTAGGTAATAAAATACCACAAAAATAATAGTCATTAATGTAATCCTCCGCACGTTAATGAGAAACCACAGCATTTTATTCTTCACATAAAGACAATAGTCTATGACGTCATCTACGTTTATGTATTCCCCCGCAAATTAATGAGATTCCCCCGCAAAAAAGAGGAGTAACCGGTGCGCCCTATACTACTAATTTTAAACCTCACCACGAAAAAGTTGATTATCAGCGCCCATCGACATTTTTGGCCTTTTGCCGCGATCATTACTAAATTGCTCTTTCTGACGGACGCCTTTTCCGACTTGCCACCTCTCTTGCTTTCTTGAGACGTTTTTCATCCTCAGAGCCAGACGCCAACTCGTCAGATTCGTACTCTGCGACAACTTGCCAGCCGTCTTTACTCTTGTCGGCGATCTTCATTAACTTTTGTCTTTTGCGGATAAGTTGTCTGGCTTCTTGAGCGAGCTGTTTAACCCGTGCTATTTTCGGTTCCGTACGGTCACTCTCGACTTCGATGCTTTCAATGATGGAATCTAGTTCGGCGTTAAGCTCAAACTGCTTCTGATTGCCTTTGTATTTTAACTGTACAACCTCTTTGTCGATTTTACTCTTCTGCTGGATCTCCTTCCCTTTATCATCCAATTTTTTCTCGAGGTAGTCCTTGAACATCGAGAAGACTTGATCTACGACAACTGGGTTGCCTCCGCTACCGTCAGCCGGCTCGTTTCTTTCCGATGAACAGTGCCCATCTGCAGAAGATTCTTCGCTTTGTGGCTTGTCAGTAGGCATAAGTACAGTAAACGGGTTGGTTGATAATAATGGACAAACTGCTTAGTCGGAAACGTTGTACAAACTGTGTTGGATCGCAAGCGTGAATGAGCGGCACACTGTATAAGTACTAGCAAACCGACCAATCAGATGATCTGCGTATCAGAACAGACAATGCAGGGTGTGGCAAGTGTGAAAGCGAAACAAGCAGTACTAATTACTTGGAATACCAGCGGAAAATACATAAAGTGACCGAGTGACTCCCACCCCCGTCCTCCAATTTTTTGCTCTCGCTCCAATTTTCGCTCGGCCGGAATGCGGGAAAACTCGTTCGTACGGGACGAACGCTTGCTACGCAGGCTAGGGTTGCCCAAAGGCTAGCCTGCATGGCTGGCGGTTTTTTTGCGCGGCTTCGCCGCTCGCGAATTATCGCGCGCGCCAACAAAAAAAACCGCCAGCTACGCAGGCTACCCAAAGGCCGGCCACTAACGATCAACCACAGGCTTCCCAAGCTACATACGTGGTGTATGCGACAGCTTGTGTATACAGAGAAATGTATGGGAAAATCACGGATTCTCTAAAATTGGGTAAATAACTATCTATTTTGAAATAAAGTTTACCTACCTCAAATGTGTCGTTTACTTGTGTCTTGTACCGAATTTGAAGCCATTCCGACGACATTTAGCGAAGGGGAGACAACGACTTCGAATAACTTCGCTAAATGGCGTCGGAATGGCTTCAAATTCGGTACAAGAGACAAGTAAACGACACATTTGAGGTAGGTAAACTTTATTTCAAAATAGATAGTTATTTACCCAATTTTAGAGAATCCGTGATTTTCCCATACATTTCTCTGTATACACAAGCTGTCGCATACACCACGTATGTAGCTTGGAAAGCCTGTGGATCAACGAGCGGGTGAAACCGCTTGAGAACTTGAGAACTTGTGGCGTGGCGTGGTGTGCGAACCACGGAATGTGGTAGAGTTTTGAGACCGCATGCAAATCTCATGACGCTTGAGGAGACCTGGGAATGAGAAGTTTGCAGTTGTCTCTGGGGTCCCCACGGGTGTACTGACGTCACATTAAGCAAGAACTTTCGTGCTGTCGTCGACACAAATGCTGAAGAACTTTGATCTGAAAGCACGACACTTTGAAGGCTTTTTACCAGCTTAGCACTCTTCCGTAAACTCTTTTGCTACTTCTTCGTGATCAAGAATCATCAAAAGACAAAATGCCGTTAGTTTTTCTCGAACAGCTCCCACTTCCATCGCTGCAGTCATACGTTACTGTGAGTGTACTCGTGTTTGTGTCCGCCATTCTCTACGCATTGAATGTAACTATCGGCTCTGGCTCTGAAAGCGATGCCCCAAAAATATACGACTTCATGTCTCAGGATAATTTTTGCTTCTGGGTAAGTGAGTTATACGATTGATTCAATACTAAAATGCTACTTTACTCACAAAAGCACGTCATTTTGCTAATGTTTGCACTTTCACTTTCGCTTTCAGTCGAACTTGAATATGGCGTACTGTTGTTTATTTTTGTTTGGGAAAATTATCCAAAGAGTTGTGTTCGGTGATCTTCGTGCCAGTGAACTTCAGGTGAGTCAAGACAGAAGATAGCATGTAAAAGTTTCTTCAGAGAGGTATTTTAGGGATTTTTAACGCAGCTTGGTAACGTTAATATAACGGTTAGAAATTCGGCCACATGAAAAATTTTAAGCTTACGTTGCGTCTCGCATGATATTTATTTGTTCCTGTTGTTCTCATCGTGGTCTGTGTTAAAATATAGATTTAAGTTTTAATTTAAACTTAAATAGCATACTTCGAGTTTAATTAAGTTAAAATTGTTTTTCAAAACTCAACTTTTTATAGAAGGAAATTTTGCTCCCTCGCCCTTTATTTACATGTATGTACTGAAGCTGTGTGATGTGATCAACGGGTTATTATAAACGTTTTAGTATTCAATCATTGCCAACCCAGACATAAATTAGCTGGGCTACAATACAAGACACAATTACTTGAAACACTTGGATCAAGGTGAAAGTTTGCCATCCAAATACGTGCGTGGCTATCATCCTCCTCAATGTTAGGTCAAACTGCTTCATTGCAGGTCATTTAATACTACAAACATTGGGGAGAAGGACTGAATAATGTGTTTCAACAGTATTGTGTCCGATATTGTAGCTTAACGTTCGGAATACTTTTTTTTTTTTTACAGAAGGAAATTTTACTTGCTTGTCCTCTATGTGTACTCTATGTGTGATCTGATCATCAATGAATTAACGTTTTACTATTCAATCAACACCATTCTCTATTTTCGAATTGCCCATAATACACTTTGTTTGCCCCCCCAAGTTTGCATAAACTATTGTTTGCAAATGCTCTTGGGAGGACTGCATATTCCCAAGAGCATTTCAAAACAACAGTTTATGCAAAATTTGGGGGCAACTAAAGTGTATTATGGGCAATTCAAAAATAGAGAATTGCTAACCCAGACATACATGTAGCTGGGCTACAGCTGTAGTTTAATACTGATACTCAAACAAATTTTGAAGAAGTACATGGAATCTGCAAAGTGATAAGACATTTCTGTACTTGATAATCTGGGGAGTGAGTTTTTATCTTGGACAAAAAACCCAAATGATAATCTCTGGTTGTTTTTGTACTATTTACAAAACCAGCAGTAGTGTTTTAGCAGGATTAAAACTTGAGGTGAACCCGAGAGTTTTAAACCTGAAAAAACATATGCTGCAATTTTTTTGAATGATCTTGAAAACCTTTCAAAAAAGTGCATCCCTATGGAGATTACAAATGTACTTTTGTGCAAAGAGGAAATTAGCATACAAGAAAAACGTAGATCGGTTCATACAACACATGTGTCATTGTAATATACCTACTGGCTTTGACAGAATGATGGTTTCCCAGGACCTGTTGAAAGTTTTGGGATTTCAAAGTTCTCAGGAAAAAAATAATTTACTGAAAAATGCTATTAACACCAAAGTTTACAGTGGTGGATAAAATGTCTGACAATTTTTTGTCAGTGGAAGAGAATGATTAGAAATAAGCAGTTTGCATCTCTGAACCACTTACTTACCTAGCAATTTACACAAGGGCACTGGCATTATTCCAATAACACCTTACTTGCTAAACTGTTGGTTGCTTATTTTGTTGGAGAAGTTTCCAAATAAAGTGTCAAAAGGCTAGATATTGTAAAACAGCACTGAACAAAAATATTAAAGTAACCATTAATTGGTGTATTAAGATTCCTGATTAAACTACTGGTAAGTATGTGTGATCTTCATATAAAGATCACAGTGGTCATTTTAAAACCATTCTGATTAAAAATTCAGCGTTAATTGCATTGTTTGCACATTCAACCCCACTTTCCCTCAGGACTGAGATCAAATCCCTCTCCGGGCTTTTCAGCCTGACCATACATGGATTACCAGTTATAAAGGTTCACACATATGATCAAGGTGACGTCTCTGATAGGCTTATGTGCTTATGAATTATTAATGAGTTTTTAAAGGTTATTTAATATCCTTCTTGTAGCAAATTCAAGACAGATTTTGGAACTTTGTTTTCTACAAGTTCATCTTCATCTTTGGTGTGCTAAATGTACAGAAATTCAATGAAGTCATGTGGTGGACTGCATGGTTTACCTTACTTGGTTTCTTCCATCTGTTTACACAGCTTTGTAAAGACAGGTTTGAATATGTAAGTATTTCACATTCTTATGGTTCATTCAGCATATGATTATTTCTGTTATTTGACAAAGCATTTTAGAGTGTGAATATGCATCAAAATGAGTGCAAATATATTACATGTATGTCTAGTTTTTATACTTTCCAACTGCCGGCTAGGGAAAACACTCTCAAAAACTTAGATTTTAGGGATAAGGATAACGCTATCGTCAGAAACCCATAAGTGGGTTGAAACGTGTGACGCGCATTCACAGCTTCCGAATATTCATTTTTTGCTTAGTACCATATTTGGAAACCCCTCGGTTCCTCGAGATTGGAGCAAGTTGTTCTTAGTAGTGAATTGATTGGTTAATATTTTTATCTTGATTTTCCAAATATGGCTATAACAACTTCTTAACAAGTTGAATAGTCAGAAGCTTGTTTTGAAGCGTACATGTACAAGAGACAGTTGCACGTTTCAACCCACTTATGGGTTTCTGCTATCGTATAATAAACATCTTATTCAGCAGAAAGGTGTGTAATATGGCTGGACATTTTTACTCAAGAGAATAACCTGTATTTTAATACATAATTATAACTAAATATAATTTGTGCATGCTCTGATTGGTCAATAACTATTGACTAATTTATTATATAATAGCTGACCACATAGAATATGCACATGTAGTTATTATACATGTATGAAAAAAGCAGTATACGACACATTTATATGGTTTGTAAACTGGCAATGAACCATTTGACATGTTGGAATAACACTTAAAAAGCTTGTAAACAACCCGCCTTTGCCTCGTAACTTACAATCTTTTCTCTCCTCCTTCCAATATTGAGCGGATAATTACCATAGAAATGTGTGACCTTTTACTAGCAACATGTAGTAGTAATCAACCATTATGATATTATGCAATGGTGCGATTTTGTACAATATTATTGGCCTCAACTAGAAATTACCCATTTTTTGTACCTGACCACTATACTTGCAAGTTTGAAAAAAAAAACATCAATCAACATGAATAAAACAAATTATGCAAATGACTATTGGCTCATTGCTGGTCCACCATCTGTAACTTATGTAACATGGGCATAGCTATATGTACCTGTACGCACATACGCATTGTGTACCTGAAAAAGTCGAAATTAAAAATTGATTGTGCATACCTCTGAAAAAGTCCTGGCTGTGCCCCTGTTTAATACTACATACATGTAATCTATGCACCATCTAAAATTGCTTTCTTTTTGTTGTAAGGGCAATTTCTATATTTTATCTAAGGGCGAGATGATAGCAAATAAATGACAAAGCAATACTGGAAGTTTCATATCCAGTGAGCAGAAACATGAGACATTGGGCCAAAATATCTTCATTGTCAATTTTCTCCCCACCAGTTTCTTCTTTGGCATACCATATTTTATAGTGTGCAAGAATCTGGAGAAATAAAAAAGTTACTGTTTTATCTGAAAACTGAAAAAAAAAAATGTTATTAGCAAGGCTAAAAATTAACTCCAATGCTTGGTGGCCAGTCAAGCCAGTTTGCTTGAATTCTTAGTGGCCCATCCCAAAGTAAAAAAAACCCCAATTTTCTCTAGTTTAAACAAAAAACTGAAAGTCGGTTCTCAAAGCGAAAACATGTGCGACTTGGAAACCCTCTCACACGGAACTCTGGCTACCTGTGTCACGTGGCAATCACAAAATCAAAATGGCATCTAAATGTTGTGAATATGGATTGCTCGTAAAACCACCGTTAAAATGGTTCTGAATTTTCCACTTCACAACTAAAAATTCTCTAAAATTGATAAACTAAGAGTTGAGAAAAAGAAAAGAAAAGAACAGAAAGGTAGTCCAATTAACTGCATAATTATTTAGTTCGTATAATGAACATTATAATTTTTCAAAATTCTGTAACATAGTCGCACATCGGGCGATCAAACCTCAACTTTTGGTGGCCCCTGTCAGTTTTACTGTAAGTTGTTTTTGGTGACTGTGCAACCGCCAATTTTTAGCCCAGTATTAGTGTAGAAAAATTGCAAATTAATGTTGTGTTCTTTTTTTCAGTTGTCCTTTTCACCAACTACATCTCCATGGTCCCATGCAAAAGTGATTGGATTGTTGAATGTTCTGGTGTTGTGCTGTAATGGACTGTTTTTCATCTGTCTGTTTATTGGCTGGCCTGACGGCATTCACACGTTCACCTTCATGTTGGCTGAGGTATATCATGACACTTAGTGCCGGTATTTTATTGTTTTTACAGTAGTTAGACTACATGTAGTTTCAGAAATTCCAAAATTTTTATACACGTGTAACACTTGGGACCAGGATCATTCTAATCAATTATTCCAATAAAATTATACAATGTAGAACCATTAGAAGCATGAAATGTTGCAAACATCTAGAAAGGAATTAAACTTGTTTTGGTGCAACATGCTTCATCTAGATACATTTTGTAAACAATGTTTCAGTGCATATGTGAACTCAACATTAGTGATCAACATGTACATGTACTTGGTTTATTTTATTATGACATATGTCAGGTGCATACTACATGTACATGTATTAGATAATACATGTACATGTACAAGGATTTGATGGTTATAATCTCTTTTTCTTGTAGTGTATGCTATTACTGGTTAAAGTTGTCCATGCTTTGATAAGGTAAGTGCATGAACATTATACAGTCATGTATATTATAATTACATGTATTACATTATTTTTATTGTGTACACATGTGTAAGAGCATGCATGCTACATGTATTGACATCATCAAGGTCTGTGGTTTGTTCAAGGATGTTAGTGACATTTTAACACTGCACCTCCACTTATTGAATTATAATCAAGTTATTTATAAGACATTTCTTGCCTTCATCAACCTACCTTGTGTGTACCATTTCTGCAATATAGACTATATTTCAGAAATAGTTAATAGTGGTTATTCAGCAAGAAGTTGTGTAATATGGCTGTACATTTTTATGAATAGAAACTGACTAGTACAAATGCCCAGCCATAAAACATATTACTCAACTTTTTGCTAAATAAATTGTTTGTGATATAACAGTCATCTCCAAAATCCAAGTTATTGGAAGTGGCTTTCCTAGCATTCAGTCAGAAGAGTGTATTCCACTTAATGACTGAGGGAAACAAAATTCACTGTTTCCCAAGGGATCAGTCATTAAGAGATTTGTTATTATTATAATAGCAACACAAAAAAACACAACACAACACAGTTTGAAAAATGTTCCAATCACTTGAGGTAAACATCAATCACATCATAATCATGCCACCTTTTGTCACGGTCTGATCACGTGAGCTAGCGGGTAACAGTGCAATGTTACCCTCTGACGTCAAAATTGTTGCCCGCTTTCGCAAATGTTGCCCGCTTAGGACAATTGGTGGGAAACAGTTTGTTTGTTAGATGTCATGTGACCATGAATCAACCAATCAACACACGCGTTGTACTGAGAAAAACTCCAGCTATATAACAATGTGTCACTCTAAAATGCTATGTTGAATAATGAAGTAAAAGAGCTTCAGTTGTATTTTAATATTTGATTGTTATTGTGAAGATGCATTTTGTAAGTGTTCTTGCTGTTCATACATTTAAATTCAGATATGGAATCCATTTGTGGGACATTGAACACACCACCATGTGGGAAGGAAGAAGTACTTGGAGTTACAACACCGATCTCATCATGGATTTAGCAATGTACACAGTGGATTTTGCTCATCACTTGCATATGTTGGTAAGGATGTTCTCCTGACAATAGAAAGGTGTGCAGTGAAATGTCAGTGAAATGTGATCCCCAGAGTCAATTAAGAAGACATGTAATTTAGTTCCAACTATTGAGTCTGTCAACGAAATCCTATGGTGGTATATTGTAACTATTCTCTGCTATGGTAACTCAAAAGTATGTATACTGAGTACATGACTGTTTATTGACTGTTAATTTCTTTGTTTTTGTTACATTTCAGTTGTGGTCGAATATCTTTTTAAGCATGGCCAGTTTGGTTCTGTGTATGCAGCTTCGACATCTTTTCTATGAAATCAAGAAAAAGCTTGCCAAACACCGTAGTTATGTCAGAATTATCAAATGCATGGAGTCAAGGTAAATGGTATCACTATCCCAGAGAAAAGCAAATTTTCCCAGCTTCTACATCAGTAAGCTTGCCTATTTAATTTTCTCATATGTATGCTGTCAACATGCTTGTGACAGTTAGCCAAGCCACCATAATTTTTTTAGCTGGGAATGTCTTGTTTGGGCATAAGCTCTTGCATGAGAAGCTATCTCAGGTGTTTATGCCAGCATACATGTACATGTACCTGATGGTGAAGTTGAGTTAAGTTCAACATCACTGGCATGCTGGCATTTTTTACTGCAAATTTGCCATAAAATTCTACAAGACCATAGCTTCCTGCAATGTAGTGCCTACATTGTAAATGCATTCTTCTCATATGACAGCTCAATCTATCCCACAATTATGCATCACCATGTCAAGAGGTACAGTGTACTTCCCAGGGGGGGTACTCTGGATTTAAAGTCACAGGGATGTGCAAATGGAGACAAAAATCAGTGCCAAAAAATCTGTAGTGTTTTCAGCAAAACCCTAAAAAATCCCCCCCCCCCCTTAACCAAAATTAAACCCACAAATATCACCTTAAAAATACCCAGAAGGGATTAAATGATATAACAAGAATTGGTTGTATACATACTTCATTCATATACGCGCATGACAACAATTGTTCACTATGAATCTTCGTATTGTTTTTAATACTCAATAAAATCCCTACTTCACTCAAGCCACCCCAAAAAATACTTGCCACAATATTCTTACCCAAAAAATTCCTGGAATCGAAAATTTAAAATCCCAAAAAAATCCTTTGCACATCCCTGTCACTTCAAATCCAGACCCCCATGGGAGGTACACTGTACATTGTAGTGTTCTGTGACACATGTGGGCCCGCTTGGGTAAATATTGGCCAAACTGTGTGGGAGATGTTATTGCAAGCTTGTGAGTGTCATTAAATTAGTATATAATAAAAATGGTTTTGCTAACCCACTCTTTGGGGGTATATGTTGTACTGTACTTCAATTTTATTTTTGTTTCAAAATTTTTTAACCAGTTTAATACATGTATTTTTAAATTGGTTTGAATATTTTGTACTTGTTTAATTATTTGCAGTATTTGTATTTGTATTTGCAGTGGTAGAGACAGAGAGACTCAGACAATTAACCTTTGTTTAGATTTAATTTCAGAGTTTATATATATATTGATGCTATTGTTGAATTACCAGGTTTCCTTTGGCAACTGAAGAGGAGCTGATTAAGAATAATGATGACTGTGCCATTTGTTGGGACTCTATGTCAGCAGCAAGAAAGTTACCTTGTGGTCATCTTTTTCACAAGTATGGTTTTAATTTTACATTTTAGGGGTTATATCTATGCCCACTTGCCAAAAATCAGCATCTCATTGCAATTTGGTGTTGGGATATGAGCATGTTTGTGCTCTGATGACTCCATACTTCTAAACCCTTGTAATTCGCCTCTCTAGGAACAGAGAAACAAATTTTGCATGCTGTAATTTTTGTGGGGCCCTGGTTAGAACACTGAGTCGACCACAAGCCAGTAACTGCAAAGGCTAGCTGATGTCATCAGAATGTCTTACCTGTTTAAGAACACAGCTTGAAACTTATTGAAATTAGAGTACTGCAACCTACTACTGTGTACAAACCTCTTTACATGTACATGTATTACATGTATACAAAAACCCTTCACACTGAACCTTAACTTGCTGTTTCTTTTCATTGTAGCTCTTGCCTAAGATCGTGGTTAGAGAATGATACTTCCTGTCCCACTTGCCGTCAGTCATTAGCCAGTGACCTGCAGCCAGAACAGGAAGAGGAGAGACAACCAAGAGGAATGGCAGCATTTATGATGGGACGTGGCCTCAGAAGAAACCACTTTTTCCACTTTGATGGTATGTTCGCATCTGTTTAAGGTTTTCATATCTCCCAGATTTCTGCTGTGGTTGGGAACCATATTTCAACTTTTAAAAACATTTTAAATTTAATTGGCCTGGTATGTCAGCTATATTATATATTTCAAGCGTAGTACAACGCATTAAACTTGGTTTTAGTCGGACAAGTCTGTTTTCATCTTGGCCAGTAGTTGTACCTTGATCTGATATCAGAAACATCTCAAACCACTGGGAAAAAATGAAATCCTCAAGATGTGTTTTTTCTACATATAAAAACTGACTTTATCAGAGGGTTGGTGGGTTCAAGGCCTGGTCTCTACTGTCATGTTGTTTCCTAAGACCATAGACTCTTCTTTACATTGTCTCACTTCACCCTGTTGGTGTATATGTTGTAGTTCAATTTTATCCTTGGTTCAATTTTGATTTTCCTTTGTTATTTTCTATGTTAATATATGATAATGAATACAAAACAAAGGAAAATGAAAATTGAACCAAGGATAAAATTGCACCACAACATAATTATACATTTTGCCAGTGACATAATACTGGGGGTAACCCTGCGATAGTCTGGCGTCTCATCCGGGGGTGGGGGTAGCAATACTTGGTAACCAGGTTAATCTCCAGCCATGTCAGCCACTTGTGTGCATCTTTATGTTTTACCATGTCTGCAATCATATGTTATGGTCTATAAATGAAGGCCTCTGGGCAAGAATGCCCTAGGTGACTTTTTGGAAAATTTTCACTTAACTATTGGATTGTTGGCCTCAAAAGAGAGTTGTTTGCCAAAATTATGACTGGATTATGTAAATATGACTGAAAGTATTTCAACCAGCTCAATGTTATCTTCTCTTTTCGAACAGAATAAAATTATATCTTGTAAAGAAACATAGGGTGTCCTTAGGCCCAAAACATTTTCTCAAAGATGTGCTGTGCTTTTTTAAGGCTTCTACCATACAATTTTAGTAAAATTTCCCAAAAAGTATCTTACATATACGATGTTCTTGCCCAGAGCCCTTGAATTGATCATTTAAAACTTTTGAAGTTGAGGGACAGGTAGCTACTGTTTGTGTTGAATCCTGTCTGTAGAATTTTCTGACCTCTAAATTTTCAAAAAATGTCAGTGGTATGTAGTTTAGTTCTGTCAGTGGAGGTGTACTTCATTGTTAACTTGTTTTCCACTTGTAACTGAAGGCTTGATGCTTTCTTGCTTCCCTCGTTAGGTTCTCAAATAGCCAGCTGGTTTCCAAGCTTCTCAGTGGAGGTTATGCACACAAGAGTTGATAACTTAGCAGAAGGGCAACTTCCTGAAAGCCGCATTGAAGCTATGGTGAGATCCTAATATCGAAATACATGAAGTCCTATTGTACAAATTATCCTTCCTTGTCCCCATGCTTTTCCTATGGAAGAAGTGGGGAGAAATTTTTGAAGAAATGAAGAGAATTCTTCATCTTGGGTGATCATGCCCTTAATTCTCATAACCTGACTGATTAACCACTGATATTACAAGGAGAAATTTGGTGATGATCACTACATGTATTGGTGCTTAAAGGCATAAGAACGTTGAACATTGTTTTGCCATACCTTATGTTTCCCAGCTTTTTTTTTAACAAAGTGTATTACATGTGTTTTGTCGTGGTTGTACATGTATAGGCACATCAAGTACACGCCATGTTTCCACGCATGCCATTTAACATCATCATGGATTAAAACACTGTTTTGCCATACCTTAGATTCCCAAGCTGTAATACAAAGTGTATAATTCATGCATATTTTGTTGTGGTTGTATAGGCACATCAAGTACAAGCCATGTTTCCACACATGCCATTTAACATCATCATGGATGATCTGAGACACACTCATTCCCTTGAAGTCACCACTGATAACATTCTGGAAGGAAACATTGCTGTTCCATCTGTAAGTAGTTTTCATGTGAATAGAGTGCTTACCTGCTAGGTATCCAGCTGGTGTTGTCGCTTCCCAGTCTCAGCACTCACAATTTCATAACAGTTATTATGCACTCTATAACTTATGCTTATCAAGATAATGGGAGGAAACATTTTGCATAAGCCGTAGAGTGGGAATTAAATTGTGGAGGAGGGTGGGGGAAAAACAACCCTGATGTTCAAATGAGCCAGCGTCAAAATAGAAGAAGATGAATTCAACGGAAAGACCCAAGTGTAAAAGATAGAAAAGCTCTCTAGAGATAGGGCATAAGGCACAAACGGCGAGTTCTAACATTGAAATTGGATAACAAAGACATTTTCGTTCCTTTTAGATGAATGGAAATATTAATTATGTTTATCTCTCCTTTGTGCAGGTGTGGACACCCCCTGAAGATCAATGGATGCAAGAGGATTCTGAACTTCTTCAGATAGCACAGCCAAGTATGACAAAGAGATTGTATATTTTGTTCTCCGATCTCATTCTCATAAAAAATGTAAAGCGCAACTGATTATATTATATAGAGTTCGCGCTATATAAAAATGTAAAATATTATATTAATATTATTATAATTTATATTAACATAGACAGTGTGGGAAAGAAGGCTTGTGAGAAAGGCACCTTGCCAAATGTCATTTAGTCAGTGACGTTAATAAAAAACCTTTTGAATGTCAAACAGTTCTTTATGCTGCTTGTTATAACATTTTCAGATTCAACGACTTCTTCAGATGACCTTGAAGAAACAGAAAGCTTGTTAGCTGAGGACGAAGAAGCAAATACTTCAGTAACAGAAGAAATACTTGACGAGGAGTTCCCAGCGTTAGAAGAAAAACAAGAGTCTGCTCCGTTGGAGGAGGCAGAAGTGCAAGAAGAAAAGCCATCAGTTCAGGAAATGAGAGCAGCAGGAGACAGATACACAAGTGCTCCATCATCTTCACTAGAGTTTTCTCCACAGCCTTCAGTCAGACAGTCCATGCTTCTAATGAGAAAAGAAGAAATGGTACAGCAAGCAAGGAGGTGAGTAACAGGTTTTATCTTATACCAAGACTCTCTTAAAGTCCCTTTTGTTTGAGTTCCCATCTATCCTATGCCTTTCACTTTCACAGTTACTTCTTCACACTTCGCAGTGCCGTTCGCCCATATTGTTGTAGGAATGTCCAACTTCTCCTGTTATTGCTTGTCAATCCACCACTCTCCCAGTCCATGTATTGTAAATTGTATCTATTGCATATGCAACTTGGCCAGTTCAAGATCTTATTGGTCCAGTGACACAAGAAACAGAAGAAATATTTTAAGAAAGAGTTGTTAGTATAAGGAGAAAAACAGGAGTCTTCTCCATTGGAGGCAATAGTGAACACTGGTTGTTTGTTTCCTGTGCGGAGCAGCATAAACTTTGGCTGAGGAATCCGACTTGAGAGTGCTAGTCTTTTCTGCTGTGGCTCCTTTATAGACGTTACCAGATGTATATCATTCACTTATCAGTTGTTTATTTTCCACATAATGGGATGACTGGGATATCTGAAATGCCGAAAGCACTGATACGCACTCGGCAGGGCAACGTTTCTCCCCAGGTTGACTCGACGTTTTCATACTTGCTCAAGATGTTCTGTTCTTAGGCCAGGCACATTCATCTTGTGCAAAAATACACTGTCTTGTAGTCTGATCATTTTACTACACTAGCGATTTTGCCCTCTTGCAACGAGCAAGCTTTAAAAATATGAAATAAAGTGAAGCAATTAACACTTGGATTTTTTTCAGGCGGTTCCTTGACAGAGAGGGCTTAAATAAACAAGACTGATGGCAGTGAGTCGTACATGGTGGCAGAGCACGCGCTCTTCCCACTCACAGATGCTGATATCTGCTCACAGATGCTGATATCTGTTCAGATACTGATATCTGTATACAAATACTGATATCTGCTCACAGGTGCTGATATCGTTATGCAGAAGCTGTTATAGCATTAGGCCCTGTTACAGTTGATAGCCTGTTTCATGTGAGGTAAAATTAGCAAGTACCTTTCTACACGTACTGTAGATCTAAAGACAGACCTAACAGCTAAGATATTTAAACTGGAAGAGTCAGGGTACAATGTCCCTAAATTTTATAGAGAAAATGAGTGAAAATTTGTAGTTCAAGTTAATGGTCCAGTGACTTCATATACAATTATTATTATTTAGCTTTGCTCAGCTTAAAGGGAGGGTTTCACGGTTCGGCGCATGTGCAAGCTATGACGTTACCCATTTAATTTCATTGTTTAGACCAATCGGAAGCGAGTAGATAACTCCGGCGGGAAATTTGCCCATGAAAATGTCGCGGTAAGTCAACTGATTGAATGGATGATTATGCATACCCATGTTCGCCATGAAAGCCACCAGAGCGTAGAATAAATCCTTGGGGTCAAAGGTTTTATTCAGTGTTGACTTTGTCGGTGTTATTCGTTGAAATTTTCTGTAAATTTTGGTCATCCTTTGCTTTGCTTGGACTAATTATAGTGTGTGATGGGGGGATTGAAGTAAATGTGAGGGATTTTTTAACCGATAAAATTGGTAAAAAAGCGAATAAAGCATTATAATCTGTGCACATGCGCCGAACCGTGAAACCATCCCTTTAATACAATTACCATAACTGTACATGTAATGACAACTGCCATATAAATGGCCGGACGCCTCTTCTCAGAGGTCAAACAGTTGTGGTCCCATTCATGCACACATACAGCGGGCCAGTTAGTTGAATAAAGTGTAAGTTACACCTGGTTTTAGAGTAAATCGAGATTAATAGAAGGCCTGTATAAACCACATCTTAGCAGATCTACACGCAATGCACATACACTGCATATAAACTTCATTTTCATTCGGATGTTAGAGTAGCCGTTACAAAGTGCTTGTATTTTTGAACTAAAAAAAGAGGAAAATAATGGGAAAAATTAAAACAATAAAGCACATTCAAATTCCAAACACCACTATCACGTTAACCTGATTACATTTTCATTTCCAAATTGAAAAAAAAATGTATCTTTTGGCATCAAAAAATGTTTAAACTCAACGAGCTTTCGATTCGGTCAAGGAATCTTTCTCAAGTGGTTATAATTTATGTGTTTACGTCGCCGCAGTTTTCTTGCATCTACTCAAAGTTACACTTGCCTTTCAAAAGAATATGCGGCTCTGTGTTTAGTTGTTCTTGTTTTGCGACATGCAGTTGAAATCCACTTCATCTTATCACTCTATCTTGGCGTGAATAACGCGTGCTGGTAATACCTTTGCCAAGTAAAAATGTAGATGTAGTACTAGTTATGTTACATGACCAAGTAGTAAAGGGAGGGGTATTGGGTAATGTCATATGGGCTATGCTCTAGTAGTGCCTGGGTGCCATGGACCTTAATCACGCCCCGCCATTTTGTATAACAACAAAAGATTACCCGCATCATCCTCTCTAAGCCATGTTGACTCTCTGGGGAGTCAACATGGCCGCCGCGTGATTAAGGCGCATGGGCGACTAACTTCTAACAGCACAGCCTTGGAGCCCTTTTTGAATAAGGGGGGGGGGGGGGGGGGGGGGTTGTACCCCCAGTATTAGGTACATACGTATGAACTACCCCGAGGGGTTTTGTTTGTTTGCTTGAGCCGTGTTAGTGTGAAGATTAGTTTCTGTTTATATAGATTGTAAGGGTAAGGCTTTGATAATTAACTCCTGCTTTATCGGAAACATTCGGCTTCGCAATGCCAAGAGAACGTGAGTAAAAAAAAGTGAAACCTGGTACCTGCTGTAAAAACTAAATTTATGTTCAAACTACTTCGCGATTAGTGCATTTCGTTAAAACTTGTCTAATGTATCCTAACCATACAGGAGCGAAGTTCGCAAGGAAGGTTCCTGTTGAGATAGAAAAGTAAAATGATCTGCCTTGTGTCCACGTTCCTCGTAAAACCTCAAGTTTCATCATTTTATGTTGTGAAGTTTATAAGGCACGTGCAGGAAAACTGTTTTCGCTCATAAACGCCATCGTTTTATAACCCTTTCTCTCCCAGAGTCGTCAGTTATGGAGACGAGTAGTGTAGTTCTAACATTTGTGTCTGTTGACGAAATCCTATGGTGTGACCATTCAAATGAAACCTCTTCACCAGTACTTTTGCATGGTACAATTTGTTTTTCAATATCTTACAAAATGAAATTTGGGATTTTTCTTGATTTTGATTCTTGGCACTCCTGGAAGTGAAAGTTAACGTATTCTTGGCCGTTGCCGTCGTAGCTGCTTAAACGTCCATATTAGTTGCAGCGAGGTGTCTGCAAGGCAGGAGTTTATTGAAAAGGGATGAAAAATTGTATCACTATTTTGGTTTGCAAGCATTTGTTAGTCTTTCACCTTCAATGTTGTCTTCTCTATGTTAGGGGGCAACACGAACCTTCAAGGTTATCTCGAAGGGAAAAGAGTTTAATAAAGGAACAGTCGTGTCTTGAAAATAGAATGAGAACTATCTGACGAGCCTCGTTCCCAGGCCTCAACAACGCGCTTATCGAGCAAAGTGAGCTCATAGAGGCTTGGGGCTGAGGGCGTATCATCCCAATCAGCTCGATGGGAGGTGACGTCACATTCTATTACGAGCCGACGACGAATGACGCCAATATCGGTATATTAAAATTCTTACTTGGCTCCGCAGTTTAGGGCAATAAAACACAAGAATCACATTGAGGTTCAGAGATGAATATTTAATTTCTTTTGTTTTATTCCCCTAAGCCTAGAATTTTAATATTTTCTGACAAAAAGTATATATATATATAGTATATAGCCTGATTTTTTTAATGTCCCCATTCGCGGAGACCTAGGGGCCGGTTGGTCGGGGAGAGGGAGAGTAGAAAGGGGCGAAAAAATAATCGGCGGGAGTACTTTTTCTCCCGACGATTATTTTTGTCGCCCGTTTTTACTCTCCCACGCCCCTACTAACTGCCCCTGGGTCTCCGAGAATGAACGGTCCCTCGCTTTTACGAACTGGGAAAGTCCGAGAATTAGGCTATCTAATTTAATGAGTACACTTTATTCACGTTTTTCGTAAGCAAAGTATTTTTGTAATTAACTCCACTCAGTATTCGATGTAGGTAGTGCCCATCGAGGTAAAAACACTCCTGTCTCGGAAAAACGTGAGATAAGTTAAAACAAAAAAGAATGTACGTGTCAGTAGTTGAAATTTTCGTTAATAATAAAACTAAATCAACGTCAAAGCTTGGTAGTGTTTTCTTGATCAAACTAATTACGGTGATAGAGCGGCTTTCAATCAGTAGCCGTTTTCGATCAGCCTGACATTTTTTAATATTGAAATAAATGAAAAAAACAAAACCCAGGGTAAATAAATAGATTGCCCAAACTGAATTTGGAGCAATTTTAGAATACCCGGCCACTATTTACATATCCCAGAACGAGACATATGAAAACAAAAGCATCCATTCTTATTCGAGATGCAAATAAGTGGCCGGGTATTGCACAGTTTAGCCCAGAATTTAGCAAAAAATAAAAATGTGAAGTTGTTAATTAAGAGGGTGAAAATATACAAATTAAATTTGAGCTCTCGATTTTTACAAGAAAATGCGTGGCAGCTGGGCACACACTGTCCGCCTGCCATTGCAATTATTACAAACTGACTTGTAATTTTTGGCTTTGTGAATTACCTTAAGGTAATTCCCTGGAAAAAGAATCTGTCATAGATTTGTAATGAAACTTGGCACAAATATTGAACAAGTCATGAAGGTTCCAAAATTGCAACAAAAATGAGGGGTCACCGTGCTCGTTTTAGTGGTATACTGCTGACGAATACAGTGTTTAAAGGCATTTTCAGGCAATAACCACGTGAAGCTAATATGCTCAATATTTCCACTGCATATTGATATTTCGCGTATAAGTTGACTTTATACATATGTATAATCGTCTGTATCATAGAAAACGTGTCCAAAAAGCTTCAAATTTACTGAACACTCGAACAGTAGACGGTTGCTTGGTGTGCGGTCCTCTACCCAAAATGGCTTTCTTCGTAGGATTGCTATAAACTGTGCAAAATCAGATCATAGATTTTTGCTCACTTTTTAAATTTGCGTTGGGAACACTGTCCTGATTGAATTTATGCAGTATAAAATGGGGGTCACCGTGCTCGATTTTGCGCTAGCGCTCACAGAGTCCTTTTCTATCGTGGGAAAGGCCGGCTTTCCTCACAAAAGCCGCCATTTTTTTCAATCTGATGTCGCAATGTTTATGCGCAGTAGGGATGCGCAGTGCAAAACCAGGGAATCGCCTTAACATAAAATTACATATGAAATTATCTAGTTGCTATACATGTTCCAGTTCCAATACAAAATAAAATTGTAAAGTTTAATAGCTGCTATTTGTGGATTGTGTAATATCCAGGCTTTCTTTTATTTCAATCACTTGTTTCTGTTTTTTTTTTTTATCCTTTTTGTTTCTTCTTTTTTTATTACTATTGTTTGATCCTTTCTTTTTATTTCAACAAATTGGTGTGTGTAGCGATTTCTAATCATGTAATTAATTTCACTGGCCTGCCAAGATTAGCTTTTCCTCACAAAAGCCGCCATTTTTTTCAATCTGATGTCGCAATGTTTATGCGCAGTAGGGATGCGCAGTGCAAAACCAGGGAATCACCTTAAGTTTGAAGCAGATCTCTACAACCTCGCATTTTTGTTGAATTCAGTATGCCGGGGCGTATCTAGACAATTTTTTATAGCAGTACGCACAAAGTTAGCGAGAGAGTAAGTTTTACGCCGAATGGCGTGATGCGAGCGCCATTGGCGCGAGCTTCTAGTGGGGTCTGTTACCCTCAAAAAGCCATTTCCTGCATTTCTGAGACTAAAAAAAGCGTTTGTGCAGTCAAGATATAAACTCTGGAGTTTACCTTAATTCTCAACCAGAAAACCAGCATTTCCAATCTATATTGCATTATTCATTACCATGGAACACGTTTTTTTTTTTTGTTTCGTTATTTCTTCACTTTTAGTCAGGCGGTTATGTGAAAAAATTGTGCACTTTGAGCTAAAAGCATGAAATTTTGCATGAAGTACCAGGTTTATGTGGTAAACAAATGTGGGTATGGAGCCATCGAGGAAATTTTATTTTTGTTAAGTTATGACGGTTTTTAAAAATGGCGGCCATTTTGAACCGGAAGTGAAATTTATTTTAACGTCAGTGCTATTAAACGGCCTTTTCTTGATCTTATTCGACTTTATTTTTAATGTTGTATTGATTTTAATCTTTCATTAATAAATTATTTGTTTCAGTTGTTTAAAAAAATATAAGATTTACTAAGAAATGATTAATTTTCAATATGGCCGCCATTTTGTACCGGAAGTGAAAGGTGATCACAAGGAAAGTGCTTGTTAAATTTGTTTCTTTCTTTTGAAATCGCTTCAGATGTCATAATTTATTGCAATAAAATTATGAAAAAAAACTTTTATATCATTCCGTTAACTAAATGTTTTTATTTCTCATGCAATGGTATCATAATCTTGACAAACTCTTATACTACTTGCCCATAATTGTAAAGACCTAAGGCATTTTGTTTATCGAATATTTTTCAACTCGGCTCGTCTCATACACACATTAGAGGCTGGAAATAAACAATTCCGGTTTACCCAGTCAATCATTCTGTTAAAAAAAACTTGTTTTGCACAGCATACAATTGTTGTTATGCGCATATCAGAGGCTGGAAATAACAAATTAGTATGCTTTAGACAATAATATTAATCACATACTTCACCTAGTTACTATCCAAAAGTTTGAGGCAGTTTAGACTTTACAGGACTCGTTATTCTGATATTCGGAATTGTTCAACAAAATAAGTGATTCATTCAACGTTCATCCTTATTCACGGTTGTTACATTGGTCACTACAGCTGCAAAGTGCAGTACATAGCAGCGCTGCTCTTCTACACGAACAACTTCCTCTGCATCCCACCTTGCATCCGCATTTGATTAGCTCTCGGCATGACTTGGTGACATCAGTTAGAGTTGTCCAAAAAGGCTGCCACCCTCCTTCCTTGAAAGTCCAGCCCCAGTCAACAGGCGAAGGTAGCTCTGGGCTTGGTGAGACGGCTTGGCCCCAACAGTGACCGGCTTGATAAGCTGCCCTGTAGGTGTGTTGTAAAAGGGCCGCCCTGGTCGGTGGAATCGCATCATACGCTCTACCTCTCTGAGCAAACAGTTGCTTTCTGACCTCATCTACGCTGGTCTTACTGCTCGTTCTGTCGTACATGAGTACGACAAAACGTTCAAGCTGAGCCACACATGCTTCACTGACTGGATGAGTGGGTGAAGTCGCCAGCTGCAGGAAGGCATCCGTGACGGCTGGATAATTTCGCCATACGGTGAAGGCAGTCTTCTTTCCTCGCCCGGCAAAACAAGATACCGTATCGCATCCTGTGAATGCGTGGAATACGGGTAGAGACTTTGACATTTCTGATCCCAGGCTTCTTGAGTCTCGTGCGCAGCAATGTAGCGCAAATGCGAGCCAGTGCCCATTGCAACCCAGACTTCCACTTGTTGCTCCTGAAGCATATCGGCGAGTGTTACAGCTAGAACAAGAACATCAGTGTCAACTGTACGTATCAGAATCTTCCGGTGACCCTCCTGGACTGCGTCGACTGCATGCAAAATCATCCTGGTGTCAGCTTCCTCGTGTGTACATGGAGCGAGTTTCGATGTGTTGCTACGGGCAAGAGAACACAGGACTTCTGTGCCTTTGGTTGTGATGAGTTGCTTTTCCTCACGCAAGGATAGTACAGACTCGGCCAGAAACCGGAATAATTCTTGCTTGTTTTCGTCATTCCTTAGGAACTGCTGCCAGTTGCGAGGTAGTTGACTGCTTGCCTGTACGCGCCTTCTAGCACCCTTCCCTCGTTTACTTCTTGTAGTGGCCTTTAAACTGTTGGGAACATATTCATCCCATGCATACTACATCAAGTCGCTTAGCATGGGAGAGCTGAGATTGAATGTAGGGCAGAAAAGACTGTCTTGAATATTCTGCGAATGTTTTCTCTGTTCCAGGCTTGACCATATTGACAACAACGGATCCGTCAATGATAATGGTATCTACATCCTCGGGCATCTTCGCTTGTGGAGTTGTGTAAGACTGGAGACATTCAGCTAGTTCGGACTTCTTTTGAGGAAGACGCAGCTTACCAAAAACTCATCCAGGTTTCCCTCCCTCGTCTGACAAGAAATGTACAACCTTGAAAAAAGCAAACAATCATTCTTTGCAGATGACAACTGCTGCTTGGTCTTAGACACCTTTTTTTTGCAGGACAGTTAAAGACGCCAAGATCATTCCTCTTTAT
Source organism: Cladopsammia gracilis (assembly GCA_022457155.1). Classification (NCBI taxonomy): domain Eukaryota; kingdom Metazoa; phylum Cnidaria; class Anthozoa; order Scleractinia; family Dendrophylliidae; genus Cladopsammia; species Cladopsammia gracilis. The sequence continues at coordinate 1,223,487 of JAJGOT010000152.1, read as the reverse complement.
TGGATCATACAATGACTTGCTTCGCTTCACCAAGCGTTCCGTTATGAATGTCTCTTACTGTTCCATTCCAACCTCTTCTACCGTGCGCAGTCTCACCAGTGCATCCGAACTCATTATCTCTTTAGTGTTCAAAACTAAGAGATCTTCGGTTTCCTCCATGAATGGATTTCCCATTTCTTCAATTGTTTTTGTAAGTGCGGTAACATCTCTGTAAAACAAAGATTGCAAGCTTCTTGTGTCTTCATGGTGTTTTCCATTCTGCTCATTTTGAGTGGATTCTGTTAAAATGCTGGCCTCAAACTCTTTGATGACTCTTGCATTCTCGGGACCAGATACCATCCATCGACGAAGGGCACTCGGATTCTCTGTTAATCCCACAGCACCACCCTCCCCTTTGACTAAGGCGTTGTTCTGTTCATGAGCTTGGTCAAATGGGATGCTTGAGAACGGCTTTGACGTCTTGTTAACAACAAACTTTCCTTGCTCAAATTGTAAGGCAACATCTGGTGCAGCATCTTTCAGACGATACATGTCTCGCAAGTGAATTGGTAGCCATCTAGCATAGTGCGTATGGTCCAGTCCAAATAACCATGGTACCATCTTGGATAGCACGTCGAGGTAGAGCTCAACATTTGCCTCTCGGAGGAACCTTACGAACACCAGTAACAGCAGTTCTAGTTGAAGTGTGAGGTACCAAAAGTGGAACTGTGGCACAGTAGCTACCTTCTTCAGACACCAATCGGAGAATGATGAGATGGGTTCGTCTGGTTCTAAACCGTCTTTGTAGCTTTGGTATGCCTTGGTGAGAAGCGCATAGAGACTGCTTGCTGTTATCTGATACGCGCGTCGTGTGCGAGTGACACTCGCAGCCTTCAGGAAAGAGTCTGAAGTACCTGCTGTTGCTACATTGGCTTCTGCTAGGGCTGCTGTCCATCCGCTTCCCTCCAACCAACCCCCAATGGCTTTCAGGAAAACCATTTCAATGTGTAAACCACCAAACATTATGACAAATTGCCTCTCTCCAAACCTTTCTGGAAAATTCCATTGAATTTCTTTCGCCACTGCGTATAATGGCTGATCCATCGCTACTACTGGGATCTGACCGGCGTTGAGGTGACCCACACATGCTTTGATGATGTTCAAGGAATGGCATATCATTGCAGCTGACTTTGCTTGATCGGGAAAGAGAGGAAGTAGCGAGGATATTGCAGACTTTGTGTTTGTTTCTTCTTTTCTACATTGGTTTGAGTGATAGACGGACCATGAAATGGTCTTGTTCTGTGGCAAACCCTGTCCATCATCTGAGACAGTTTCCTTTACATCTTCCAACCATTTAGATTCTTCTTCAATTGCCTTTGCAACAATCTGACCATCTCCTCGCATATCACTTTGCACTTCGGGTACCAAAGGGTTTTTTTTAGGAAGTACAATCGGGGGAACTTGACTGTAAGACTCAGGTAATTCTGCAACGGACTTTGTACCTGTGGACATGGCTTGGTCAAGTGACACTCTCGGTCTGCAAACCCCTGGAACTTGAGTGCTCGGTTGTTGAAAAAGTGATATTCCAGTGCCATGAAATGAGTCATGAGCAGTTGTCGAGCTTGGGTTGTGATCGATGTTGTCCACGGCCGCTGAAGTAAACAACCCTTTGCGAAGATCAGGTGGGCACACAACATCGTCTTGATGATACTGATGGCAAACTGAGTTTCCCAATTCTGTCGAAATGGCCAGCACTCTGTCGTACGATATAGACAAGCCTAGTTCATGCAACTTCTCCACAAGGTCCCGGCTGCGGGTTTTAGCGTGAACAATCAACCCTGTGTAGATTGGAAGTCTCCCTCGTTTTGTTGTGGCGTTCTCGTTTAACATCTCCCTCTCGGCGACAAACAAAGCTATTATATTGCAGCAGCTGTGCAATACTGAGTCCTGCTTGAAATTTTGCATACGAAGAAGCTTGGGTTTGAATACTTGGCCCATATAGAATCATATTCACTAAAGACAGCAGCGCGGTTGGTACAGACTCTACCTGGCAATTAGAGTCGAAGAAACCATTGAATGTGCTCTTTAGTTGTAGCATATCTCTCCGGATTATGCTGGCTGCTTTCGTCAAATGAATGGCTTCATCGTCGCAATCTTCTCTAAGAACTCGGTTTAACGCTAAGCCAACGTCTTCTTTAAATCCAAGAAAAATGTCACGCCCTTGTTTGTATGCTTCAAGGTTGGGGATGTGAGATAAAAGCCGCTCTTTCAGTCGCGTGGTATGCAAGCGACTCTGCATATCGGCACCCAACTGCTCCATTCGAGTGGTGTACATATTGGCTAGATCAGCCAATTTAAATACGGTGATTGAATCACTGGTTGAAAGTGCCTCTTCTATATACGTTATAAGCTCTGCCAAAACGATGCCCCCAAGTTGAAATTTGGTATCGTCTGCTTCATCTTTTAAAACTGTTTCCGCTCTTTTATACAAAGACACTAAACACGAAGAGTGATAACATGCTTCTAAAGCTACCAAATCACCAGCACTCAATTTGGCCAACAGCTTCTGATCTTGCAGAGCAATGGCACATCTTCTGACACGAGCATCCAATCCAAAAGTGCAAACATTATGAAGTGGATTTTTCAAGGCGCTGGGTTGATCACAAAAAAAGCAAATCTTCTCTGGGTTATTTATCTGTGAAAGGCTTGGGCTACTGGAGCGCGTATATTTACAGCTTGCAGATGGATCGGGTGTTGGAGCCTGTCTCTTTTTGGCTCTGTTGAGCTTAGTGGAATTAAAAAGCAAATAACAGCTCTTATGCCATCGGGCTTTGCAACGCAAAAACGTACTTTCCATTCCATCACCTTCATTCAGTCGAGATAGGCTTATCTGAATTGGCATACACCCCAGTTCATGAAACTGTTGAATATTTTCGGCAAGGGTCTTGTAACCAGCTCCAACATCAGGCCTCTTTGAGTCTGCAGGGCATTGAAGTGCCTCACTCTTACTCTCTTGACAGAGTACACAAAGACTCCAGTCTGTCCTCGAGCCTAACTCTTGGTTCATTATTGGGCTGTAAATTTAATAGAAAATCACCAGAAATATTTCTCTGCCAATCGATGTCTTTATGTTACTAATTCGGGTAATATATTAAGCAAATCTAAAGCACTTAAAATAAATCAAACCCTGTAAGTCGTTAATCAAATAAAGTGAAATAAAACTTGGTCGTTGACCAAAATTGTACTATGAATATTTAAGTGAACATCTTTAAATATTCACGGCTCAGTTCCCAGACACTGTCTTTGTGTTTTGTTTAATCTCAATAACATTAAACTAAACAAAATATAACATCATTCAGTCTTATTCAGTTTGGTTTAGACAGGAAACTCCTTCAAAACAGGCTAAACGTTGTTTTCTTTGGCTTCATTAGATGATAAAATAACATCATTCAAGACGTGACTGATGCTTTAGGAAATACATCTTTTCGTTCTACTAAAAAATGTTAAAATGATTTCAATGAAATACTAGCGTAAACTACTAAAAAAGCAAACATGTACTTACAGTTATGATAGCGCAGCTCTCGCCATAACAAAATGGCTGCCCCCATGTGCCAATAAGCAAGGCATCGGAGTACTATGGGTACTTGAACCAGTCCCTCCCGGGCAATTTTATTTGAGCAGACATAATTAGTTGTTTTGAACATTGGCTATCTCTTATATTTCATTAAGTTATAAAAAGTCAAAGCAAACTTGCTTTGAGTTAAATCGTGATCAAACCCTTCAACATCATTTTCAATAAAAGGGGCACCTCACTTCCGGTTTTGCTTGCATGTTAAACTTTCGGCTGCGCGCAATGCACACATTTTTCGCTCAATTTCGTATGTAAACCTTTAAATAATATTTTTCTTTACCCTGAAGCAACACGAGTGTCATTCCAAGGTGTTTTCACCGTCTTGTTATAACTTCCGGTAATGTTACATTTTACTTCCAGTCAAGATGGCGGCCATTTTAAAAACACCCCCTTAACTTCGTTGTGAGTGAATTTTCAGAGTGGCTCCATATCAGATGTTAATAAGCATACAAAGAACCTTCACTTACACCACATTTCATCCTTTTAACCTAAAGTGCACAATTCGCGTAAAATTCTGCACATAACCGCCTGACTATTTTATAGATGTTGTGGGTCAAAATTTGCCTTGGTTCAAATTTTATTTTCCTTTGTTTAAACCTCATTATCATACATTATCATGCATTTTCATACCCAAAAACAAAGGAAAATAAAATTGTGAACCAAGGCAAATTTTGACCCACAACATAGACATCGCATTGGGTAAATATTTTCCGTAAGGCTCATATATGTACTACACTGTAATTCTCTGTATGATCAGCGCATTCTTCCGTGATCATGATAGATAACAACAACAACAACAACTTTATTTGTACTCTATAGTCTATTTACATGAATTTACAATAAGTAATAGAATAAGTGGAGAGTACTGGCTGCCTGAAAAAACCATATTGGGCCAGAAAACTAGGGCAGCCATCCTTAGAAGAAAATGATTCATTATTAGGGTCAGGAACTAAATGTAAATAGCACACACATACACATTACGCGTAGAAAACTTACACGACTTTACCATGGTTTTTCTTCTGGAATGTAAAAAAAAGAAGAAAAAAGGGAAATTGTGGTACGCACTTGCGAACTTCGCGTAAAGTATAGGGAATCCATTTATGCATCCTGTCTTTCTGTTCATTATTTGGATATTTGAAATCGCGACACTGTTTCGAAAAAAGGCAATCCATGGTCGTAAGATAAAAACAAAAGTAATCACACTGGCCAATCACAGCCCAGGCTGTTAATCCAATGCACCAATCAGAACGCGAAGAAAATACATGTCGCCAGCGCCAAGCGCGGGAAAACGCGTACGAACAAGTCATGATTGTTTTTCTTTTTACTTCTGATTGGTTGAGAAAGTGGCACGAGATTTTTAAGCCAATCCGAAACGTAGCATTGTAATCGTGAAATAACTTGCGACACTCGACTGAAGACCGCTCTGACCCATTGTTGTATTAGGCTACGAGCATAGGGATTATAACACACACTCGGGACTCGGTAGCCATGTTGGAATAAAGCTTTGAAGTCTGTCCAGAAAGCTGTGATTTATCTGACTCTATCGACTCCCTTTTTAACAACAACAACAACAACAACAAAATCTTTATTAGTTAGTTATTATAGAATTTATAATACTGGCCTGCAGGTAGCAAAAGCTAATCTTGGCAGGCCAGTGAAATTAATTACATGATTAGAAATCGCTACACACACCAATTTGTTGAAATAAAAAGAAAGGATCAAACAATAGTACAAAAAAGAAACAAAAAGGAAAAAAAGAAAAAAACGAGAAACAAGTGATTGAAATAAAAGAAAGCCTGGATATTACACAATCCACAAATAGCAGCTATTAAACTTTACAATTTTATTTTGTATTGGAACTGGAACATGTATAGCAACTAGATAATTTCAAATGTAATTTCATGTTAAGCTGGGCACTACCTTTCCTGATTTTATATCATTTCACAATCGGTGAAATTGTGAACTTCTATATTTGATTTTTTAAAAAGGGGTTCATGGCTGGTGTACGACAAATTGACTGACGTCACAAAGCCTAATACAATACAACCTAACACTACCTAACACAATACAATACAATATACACTGAGTCGTCGTACACCAGCCAGCCACAAGACTAACTCAGTAAAGTTGACAAACTCAAGTCAATTTAGTGTGTATGAACGTGATATCAACATTTAGGAAACTGTTGGCGACGAACAGAACCTGCTTCTATTCTCGCCAACTTTTCTGAGTTGACAAATTCGCATATGACGTGTGAACGTTTCAACCAATCAAAACCTTCCCACTCTGCACGAGAAACTCTGAGAACGAGGTTAAAGAGTCTGACCCACCCAGTTTGCATTGCGCGCTTCTCTTATTGTTATCATAGGACTCTTCCATATTTGGGCGAGCATATCCCCTATTGCACGAGTAAATTTCTCACCTACAATACAGTATGGACTTTCGGGGGCTCTGAAAATGGCGGACGAACCAACGTAGGCGCGCAATGCAAACTGGGTGGGTCAGATTCTTTAAGTGCGAAAAGTGTTTCGTGTGAAAACACGAGATTCACAACTATTTGGAGTTTTCTAACTTAAGTTTGTCGTGTGAAGGTGCCTTTAGTCTTTGATGACAAGAAATAATTATTTCTGGACTATTTATTCTGTCGCAATTTGCAGGTTAGAATTTCCAGAACACACCGCGTGTCACTCACAGAAATCATTCACACTCGTTAGCAGCCAGTGCATATAAAAAGTTTTGAAATAAAACTAACATGGCCTTCACGTTTATCTGGATTTCACTGTAAAGGATGCAAGCAAACAGCAATTAGCGATTTGCGCGAAGGTTCGAGCAAGGTGCTAATTCGGTCCATGACGTCATAACTTCGCGCCATAATGTGAGAGCATGGGTACTAGGCTCGACTGTTTTGCGTTAAAGGCTTCACACAATAGCCTATTGATGGTCCTTTTCAAATCAAAGCCAATTGCAAAACCATTCATATGGATATGGTTATATTTGCATGTGAAATAAAACTCATATCTCGCTCAGGCTACATAATATCGCCGTAGATACCACCTTTAACAGATCCAACAGGTGGCTCTTCTGATAACGGCTGATATTTGGTAATAATTGCTTAAAGGGATAACGTCCCAATTAATGTATCGTGTTTTCATGATTAAGGCCAGGAGCTTGCTTTATTATCTTAACATACGATGAAAACATCGCCAAAAGTGATGAAAGCAAGGCATGTCAAGGCACGTCACAGCCTGTGACGAAACCAAATATGATGAAATTTAATCCACTTCGATCCCTGTAATCCAGCTGCACTTTGTCTCCAAGCTTATGCTTCTGTTTTGCTCTAAATAATACTTTTATCCAATCAAGTTGCATATTTAGTGTCATTCAGCGACCTAAAATAGGAATAAGGTAAGCGAAATTTTGTATATGTATTTCGGCCGGACACTATTTCCTTAAAACAAATCAATAACTTACAAAAGCAAAGTAAATAAGTCATTTATGCTGACCCATCTAGCAGAATCTTCATTGAACCCCGGATAAAATCCAAATTAAATTCAATTTCCCTCTCTTCTAATATGGGTTTTTTTCGTGGACATTCGGCCATTCTCGTCACAAGAGCCGCTTGGCCCTCTTAACCGCCGGAGCCTGAGTAACATGTTACTTAACACATGATGAAATGTCTTCCTTCAGTAGGGTTCCAGATTGAAGGAAAACAAATATGGCTTAAAACAACCTTCGAAAGGTGACATTTCATCATGTGTCACATGACCAAATTCTCCACGATTCGTGGAGTAGAGTATTTCCACGAATAATAGCCGGAGGCGATTATTATATATTTTTTTCTCTCCAAAGGGAGGCGATAATTTCATCCAGGGGAAGCGATAAATCAAGGGAGGCTGTCAAGAAATCAAAATTTCTATTCTGGTGGAAGTTTGAGTTGTTTTAATCGTTATTTTGTTTCATTATTTCATATTTGTTTGCGTTCATCATTTTCAGCGATTTTTCTTTCTATTTGAAAGAATAAAGAATTTTTATCATCATCATGAAAACACGATATTTTAGCCGGAACACTGCCCCTTAATGTTCCGAGATTGTCAAAGTTGAAAAATAACGTTTCTTGTTCCAAAATTGCCACATAGAAGTTGAACAGCTTTAAAGAACATACACCTTAGCAACCTCTTTTAGAACAAGATTGCTCCTTGTTCTTTCGTGCTTGCCCTTTCTGATGCTTGTTCCTTGTACTTTTTCGCGCGTTTTTGGTGTGCACTGAAATCAAATAAAATGTACATTAACAGTAACACAAAACAAAACCTCTCCCACCCCTTACGCCCATGCCCAGCTACCCACCCTCCCGCTCCGTACAACGCCGATATAAGCGATATAAGCGATATTTGGGTTACATCCATGTTTACTGATTAACAAATAAAGGTGAACTAGGGTTGTGCTGTGCATAAATAATGTAACGGGAGACAAAACAGAATCAGGCCGGCTTTTGAGAAGATTTTAAAAGTAGAGAAATGAAAACCTGGATTAACTGGGCTTTCGAACAATAACGCCCTGCACAATAGGAGAACCAACTCAACTGCACTTGTGGTCTTGGTCCACGAATTCTGACCGACACTTTTACTGTTCCCGCTACAAGCTAAACAGAAAGCCACATACCTTTGCCTTGTGCCTTCTTAGCTTTGTTTTTCGCCTGGCCTGCCTTTCTAGCTGCTTCCTTGGCCCTTTTCTTAGCGGCCTTTATTGCGCTTTTTGAAAGAGCTCTAAATACAGTACCCAAGCCGGCATTAGCTCCAGGAATAAGCAGCGAGGATTGCAGTGCAGTGTTGTCGCCATCACGAGGGCCAGTGTTAAACAAGTAGCCTCCCAGCGAGATCAAATCTAAGGCGATGCTGAGCATGATAATCAAGTACACCAGTTTTGTAAAGGACGCCATCTTGGTTCAGACCTGTTATAGAAGAATTCAATCGATTATTGCCAATTGATAGGAGGGGCACAGCTAACACTGGATAAAGGCGGGGGGGGGGGGGGGGGGGGGGGTAGGGGTAAAATCACTAATAAAGTGACGGGAAGTAGGAGAAAATGCTAAGAGATGCGAAAAGCTCTTACTATTAGACTTGGGAAAAAGACTTCGTTTCCCAGGTCTTGCTGCCACATAAATATTAAGACAACAGAAATTTCATTATCGCTGATTTTGAATGATAAAATACTTCTCTGTTTGTGAGATAAGTTGATGGGCGATTTGTCAGTTCCTGACTATAAACGATTTCAAAAATATACTCTTCAGGCCACATGGGAGTTTAAGAAACGCACGAACAGATCAAACGGGGCTGTTTTACACATTCAAATACTCCCTTAAAGGCACTTTAACAATCTTTTTCGTGAGGTATGTTTTAATTGGGTACCTCTGAAGAAAGCTTGGGCATATATAAAGTGCTTATATTCTGAATTCAGATCACGACAAAGAGCATACAAATATAAATAACAAATGATCTTCTTGATTTTTATGTTCCACAAATGAACTTTGCTTGTTAAATTTCTCTGGTATTCACTGCTCATGGGAAACGATAATTACAGGCGAAAAATTCTTTTTAGCTTTTCATCTTGTTTTCCTCACAAGTAGAGAAAAACTTTTGATGAGTGATTCAATTAACATCAGTTATACTCACAGTCAGTAACGAAGAAATTAGATAAAGATCTGGCACAAGGACAATTGGTGAACAAGTAAGATACAGGCGATGGAAATGCTTAGGCCATGTTTTAGGAACGTCACTAAGACAAGAACCCCAAGATCGCATTAACATGGGTACCGAAAGCAAGCATAGGAGGGGACGGCCAAGAGAGGTGTTGCGGAGAACTGTCGATGAAGAAAAGACACAGCTAGGATTTAGAACCTGGAGAGAAGCAGAGACTGCAGCCAGAGACAAAACAACTTGGAGGAGGAAAATTGTATTTGCAGAGGCCCTTATTCTCCCTAGACAGGATAGATAATGATATCACAGATCATGCAACGAAAAACATTCGTACCTTGCAGTAATTTCTTTATCTGGCCTTGTCTCCCTCTTTAGTTAGCTTCAAAGCCTCCTTAAAAGACTGATTTTTACTGCGTATCTCACTTATTTAGTCTTGCTTTTACACGGAAGTGAAATATGATTGGTCGATTAAGCTTACAGTGAATCAAAGCACGCCTTTCACTCGCCTATCTGAAATTGAGTGAACGTTAGTCTTCGTTTGAAACCTTTTCAGTCATGTATTTAGGCGGTATATATTCAATGTAACTTAGTTATTTTGCACTCACGGTAACAAAACAAGAAAAAGTAAATGTAAACGAGAATCCACATGAAGCTTTAATTTTTTGGCACGTTTATTGACGTGTTTCACCAGTGACTGATGTAACGCGCTAAGACCGTGTCACGCCCTGACCTCAAACTTGTTCCGGTTTGTACTCGCCGTGATTTTGTGCTCGAAAGTTCAAGCATTGGAGTTAATCCTTTCAAATAAATATAAAATCATAATTTCCACTTAAAAAAAAATGAAAAACGAACAGCACCTTGAACAACATAGTAAATTGCCAGCGCCACAGAAAAGGTCAGCTCAAAAGCTTTTCATTTCGATGTTCGGTCAACAGACTTGTCAGACTTAAAAGTTGGAACCATTTTACAGACTTAATACGGCATAAAAACAACACCACGGGAAACTAAGCTTTCGAACACAGCTACATCTCTCAAATTTGTTGAGTAAAATCTTCTTCCTAGTATCGCAAGTTTTCAATTCATAAATATTGGAGAAGTCAAATTTTACCGAAATTATTTGACATCGCCGTTACCATACAAACACTGTGTTTGGCGGCATGTTTATCCTGATATTAAACCTATGATTCACATTAAGCGCAAAGTGGTTTATTTATTCACATGCGAGCAGTTGAACGGCGGTGATTTTGCACCTTCTCTCGGGATCTCGTATTGACAAGCTTTCTGTTGAATCTGTCATATGCATAGGCCCATCTAAAGCATTTCAATAATGAAGCACGAGTGAGATCTGGGTACCAGATAAGGTCTTATGACAGAAATAAGTAAGGTATGTTCTACAGTGCACAAGTGTGAAACATAAGTGCCATAACTTGCTCTTCGCGCTCGTGGCTCACGCTTTACGCTTACGTCACGCATAAGCTCGAGCATTTTACTTTCCTTCCAGGAATAGCTGTAGAAACTGAACTTATAAACTCTCAGGCAGTTTTTATTTTGAATTGGCTTTCTTTCTTCTAATTCCACAAGTTTAGTGCACCATTCAAAGAAATACAAATTCAATTGAATGAAAGCGCACAGTATATAGAGAGTTCAACCAAGTTTAGTTTATAAAAATTCTTTTTCTTGGGCCATTTTAGTTTTAACAAAAACAAAACGCAAACAGAGGTTACAAACATTTGTCTAAAATGCATTTCTTTTAGTTACTTGACGTTCGTATGTACCACATACATCATCAGCAGTGATCGTTATTAAAAGCGAACTAAATTTAAATGTATAAAGCAAAGAACTGGAAACTAGTAGAATAAAATTACAACTGTATCACCGAATAATGTTTGACAACAACAACAACAGTAATGAAAAACTTTACCTTTATTAATTCAGTCATTACTGTTGTTGTTGTGAATCGTTACTCGGTGACACAGTTGTAATTTTATTGATCTACTAGTTTCCAGTCCTTTGCTTTATACATTTACATTCAGTTCGCTTTTAATAACGATCACTTCTGATGATGTATGTAGTACATACGAAACTTCAAGTAGCTGAAAGAAATGCATTTTAGACAAACGTTTGTAACCGCTGTTTGCGTTTTGTTTTATATAGTTAAGTTTACTTTTTCGCCATGTCAATTAACCACACTCTAGTCACTCTCCTCTCAGTCTAAAACCCATACGAGAGGGAGAGTGGTGGGGACTAGGAAAGCCTATCCCTTGTTAGATCTGTTTTGTTCCCTCTGTTGTCGGGCTTGTCCTTCCTCGTGCTTGTTCCTAGTGCTTTTGCGGGCACCGCTTGTGTGCTCTGAAATCAGATACAACTATTATTAGAACACTAGACAAAAGTTAATTGTTGTCGGCTAGGGGCCAGAGTTTGATGGATATATAGTTGCGTTTCCGAAATCGGATTTCTGATCTCATATCACATGGATTCTTCATGACTAAAACAAACGAAAAAACTGTTGAACTGTTGACTCCCTCGTGATATGTATTTCACTCTGCTTGAACATATAATTTTCAAACTATATCTAATATATCCATCCATCATATGAAATCTTGAAAGGCAGAAAAAAGCGAACGGAACGAGTAAAGTTGCACGAAAGACCGCTTGTCAGATGTACTATTTTGGAATCCATCCTCCCCCACCCCCTCCCCTCCCCCCCTCCACCCCAGAAAAAAAAACCGATCAGATCATGGACAAACATGTTTCTGCAAAATAACGTGACGATTACGCAAAGCCTTAAAAAAGTAATGTTCAACTTTTTTTGAGCGGCAGTGGTTTCGCACTTGCAGTATATAGTTAATCTGATGAATCTCACGGGGTATAGATTCAACGTATTCATGATTTGTTTTCGGATTTTATTAAAAAAAATTACCGCAAAAATCCTTTATTGGATAATTGAAGAATCCGGATTCGGATTTTCCCGAAATAGCGCACCCTATCAAGGAAATATACCCTGGCATCATGACAGATTTCCGTATATATCACATCCATTTTGAAATCACTTGTGATCCTTGCAATCCGATTGGCTCTCAGCAGTGTGATTCATTCCCAAATCGCACTATTTTTTGCTCTAAATCGCATCAACGACAACAACAATACTTTATTTACTCATTATTTTTTTTTACAACTATATTTTAAACATACCTATACACATTTTATTAATAATATTTATTAATAATAATTTAAATCTGTAGTTAATATAATTTTGAGCCTGGGAGCTAAATTAACGGGTGAGTTTTTAGTTAGCCCTCAGCCACAATTTGTTAAACATTTATAGCAGGTGAAAGAATTAAAACAAGTGAAAATATTTACAGTGAAATAATTTAACAATATGATGTTAGAAAAACATAACAGAGGACACAAATTATATGTGTTGTTCTGACAATAGATAACGTTTTAAATTTTCGAGAAGAGGAATACATTTACATCCTTTAGGTCAGATGGGAGATCTTTCCAGAGGTGAGTTGCTACAAAACAGATTGGCACAAAGATAGGCGAATGTAAATCACGTGATGGGAGGACAGATGAACCAGTTCAATCTTGACCCAGTTCCCACAATCTAAAAGTGCGTAAACTATTTTATATGAATAAATAATTTACACACAGAGTTAATTCTCTGATTCCTTGTTTGTATCACCAGTGCTACGTGGCTCAACATTTATTTATACATTCTCATTGCCACGAATTACCACCTTATTACCCACGATCTGCTCCCGTACGGCCTCGTGGCTCAAGCGGTAGAGCGACGGAAGATCTAATCCGGAGGTCGTGGGTTTGAATCCCACCGAGGTTAAAGATTTTTTTCTTTCCCTCGTGTGGTCCCTCGTTTCCTTACTAGGGCTAACGCTCAGTACAGGGAAATTTATGGGTTTACCTTAGCACTATAATTTACACACAGAGTTAATTCTCTGATTCCTTGTTTATTTTATATGAATGCCTAGAACTGTAAGGTATTCTCAGCATGCAATGGAAAGGCGAGAAGCCTTTCTCAATGCAAAAATTTGTGTTCTGTCTGTGAAAAAGGTTTAAGTTTAGACCCCCGGGAGAGCCACATATAAAAATGACGGGGGTGATTGTCAGAAATTTTCGAAAAACACCCGAAAATTAAAAGGTGCCAGAAGCTCAAATTGATTTTTACCCCTGACAAGTATCCAATTCTAAAACAAGATACAGTATCAGTGAACACCAGTAAAGTTTACTGACAATTGGTCCCTGTCATTTTTTTCTCGGTTCAATACCCTAAAAGGTACCACGATATCCTATCGGTGGTCATTTTAGATTTTAGCATCCTAAGCGACACAAATTTTGATTTCTAAAAGGAACGATAAGCATCCCCGTTATTTCTTTGTGGGAGTACCCCCGGGGGGGGGGGGGGTTAGACCGTGCGATAATTGTACCTTTCCCCCGTGCCTTCTTAGTTTTGCTTCTCGCGTTGCCTGGCAGCCTTTGCTGCGCTTTTCGAAATTGCTTTAACTCCTTTAGCTACCGTTCCTAGCCATCCGGCAGCTCCAGGAAGAAGCAGCCAAGATTGAACTGCAGTGGCATCGTGGTCTGCGTTACTAGTTTTACAGAGAGTTGAAATCTATGGCAATGCTTAGCACGATAATTAAGTACACCAGTTTGATAAAGGATGCCATCTTTAGGGGCACCCAACGAACAATCTTTGGTAAAATGCATTATTTTACTCAAATAAATTAAAATAAATGATATAAAAGCATTTCCAAGTGTTCTCCTACGTTGTTAATTGCTAGGAAAAATATCCGAAAAATATATCCATTGCTTCATGGTTTGATTGTAAAGGAGACAATATGTACACCATTTGTGACGTTAAAAGGCTTTTCAAAACCGTTATTTTACCTATCAAACTAAGTCTACGAAATTTCCAGCATCCCAGAATCGTCTTTAATTTTTCCAATCTATCTTTGTAGTTTTGAGAGATTGTTATATCCGGATCTGTTGACAGCAACTCGAAAGCCCTATGTAGAATGCCCTTTACTGCAAGGCGGATGCAAAGCACCCCTTTAAGCGCCAGTTCCACACGACACATGCACTGGCCAGACCGCGGGGTTGGTGTTCGAGTGTGTCACTTGCTTTTTTCGGTTAATTTGATGTTAATTAGGTGCGCTTATATGCGGTTACAGTTATAGGTGAATCATGAGTTGTCAGTGTGCCAAGCAACCGTAAGCGCGGTAGCGTGAAAAGAGCACTTCTATTTTAACGCGGACACCGTAGAAAAAACGAAAACTGTCCACATTAACTGAAGGGGTGTCGGTTTATATTAAGGCGGGGGTCTGCCTGATTGCCATTTTCCCGCCACTTAACATGGCTTTCATGGAAATATCTCGTTCACCTTTCAAGCAATCCAAAAACCCTTAGCTCATTACATGAATCTATGTTGTGGGATGTTTTGTAAATTTTTGAGTGATTTTTGGGTATTTTGAGGAGGAAATAGTTTTTCTCAAAGGTTTTGTAAAATTTTGAGAAATGAGAAATATTGAAGATTTAGTGAAGTTTTAAAATTAGAATTTGTAGTTAATAATTCAATAGACGGACACCAAGTTAGTCCACTAGCAACCTGGGGTGCTCTTGCGTGGGTATCAACTGTCTGTTGGTGTTCCAAAAATCATTTTCTTTCTTCTATCCCTTCTTTAACCCTCGAACGTACACGCAAACGTATACCCCCACCGTGGTACAAGGGGGGGTTGTTGCACTCCCCCCCCTTGGGTTTTTGCGATGTTGCAATATTTCGGAAATATTTTACGTCTAATAGATAGCCCGCGATGTGCTCTACAAGATAAGGTAAATATTATGGGTTGTGACGCTGCTGGGGTCCGTGACGTCATCCAAAATGGCCGCCAAGACGGCCGCCATCTTAGATGTTACTAAAAATTCAATTTTATCGGGAAAATGTGGAAATTGCAAATATTGTTTGCTAGAGTTGCAAAATAACATACAATTAAATATTTTGATGCTTTTGGTAGCATTTTATATCTGTTTTCACTGAAAAAAAGGTGAAAACACGCATTTTTATTCAAAAACGGCTTGACCACATGTTACTTATGACGTCACAGCTCGTTACCATAGCAACCGGTTGTCGCCAAACTTAAACAAAATGTGTCTTAAGGGTAAATTAACAGCTACTGAAAACGGCATGTGCTAATCATAAATGGTCTTGAAAATATCGGAGAAAAACCTTAAGGGGGGGATAGCACCCCTTCCCCACCCCGCCCGTTGTACGTCCGAGGGTTAAACCTCTTCAAATCTCCTTTAAATTCAGGTAGAATCCCCCCTAAGCGGGTTCCATGAAAAACATAGACCTTTTTCACATGGCGGCCGATTTATTTATTCCTTTATAACGTAAATAGTCAGTTATAAGCCCTGAGCTTAGGCATTTGCCGATTGTGCTAGTAAAAGTGGCATATTATGCTAGTGGCAGTGCTCGTTTTTTTGCCCAAATTATGCTCAAATTATGCTCGCTTTTCAAAATTATGCTACTTTTTTAAAAAATTATTCTGTGCACAAACTTCACAACTTACTCGTCCCCCTCCTCTTGTATTTTCCAGTGGTGGATTCGAGGCGTCTATCCCGGGCAAGTTGTGCAGGCTTTGGTCTATCCTCTCTGTTCTCGCTACCTTGTAAACTATCTGGATGTAAGTTCACTGCACTTGACTGGTTTGGCGTGGCGGCCGCCATTTTGAAACGAGCACTGGGAGAAAGACTAAGGAGTCTGGGACCGAGACACAGACTTCCGGTTCCGTATCGAACTCCCGCGGTATCTCAACACAAGTAAAAAAAAAATCGAAAAATAGGAGTGGAAGCAACTGTTAATAGTAATCTATCGTTTTTAGTAGCTGAGATCTTCGTTTTCTTGAATTATTCTAAAATTGTGCTATTAAGACAAGAAAATATACGGATTATACTAGCAGTGTTACTTTTGGAAAAAGGGCAAAAATTATGCTCAATTCCTCAGATTATGCCAAAAATTATGCTAGCACAATCGGCAAGAGCCTACCTGAGCTTATACAACTTCGTAAGGATTTATTGGTTAGCACTCGCAGAAAATATTGCGAAATATAAGCGTTGTTTGATTTAATTTGTGTTCATTTTTGTAAAGAATTGCTGTAAAGGAACTGTGGTGTACTTATATATAGGGGGGGGGGGGGGGGTTCGACCGGGATAATGTAATTTGTGATAATCGGTATTGACATAAATTAATATTTTGCCGACACGGAGCAGAGAACCGGGGACTAGTGTAGTGCGCAGGGGCTCACGGTTCGTGAGTTTGAAAAATGTTCGTTGATAGATTTGTGTCATTCTACGGTCAGCCTCGCCGCCTCTAGTACTGTTCAAACAAGTTCAATGTTACCCCAATTTTTTGCTTTCCTCCCTGGCAATATGAATGAGGCTACAGCGGTACGACTAATAACACAGAACAACCAGGACCTTCTTGGTCAGTTTAAGACTCTGGTTTAAGATTCCAGTTTAGATCTCAAGCGTTCACATGAGGATATGGCTGCCCAGCAGATGACAGAAATCAAAAGAATCAAGCGCGGTTTCACTCCGCAATTCAACAAGAAGAGCAGCGAGGACAAGTACAACGTCAATAAAGCGATTAAAGAAACCATGAAGGACGCAAAGGCCGCTCTGGAACGCAAAGACATGCAGAAATTAAAGGATGCCTTAGACAAAGGTTTGGCTCTCGTGCAAGAGCGTGAAAAATTCATCCTGCTTGCAGATAAGTCACCGTTTGGTTGGAAAACTGTCAATGAATACAAACATCATGATTTGGCCGACGACGAAGAAGACGAAAAGAAAATTTACAGAGCCGTAAGCGTTTCACCGCGCGTTCTTCCCACCAACGAAAACCTTGCCGACGTCCATTCAGGCTAAATCTCCACAGATCGCAAGACAACAATCATCTAATTTCTTCTCTCGCCTTAATCAACAACATTTAGTGCAAAGATCTGCTACTGGTGTTTGGTTTGCGTGCGGAAAACCCCTGACTCTGTTCAGACATGGAGTTGGACGAAGATTACTATCAGGAGGACTCTTGCCCATCATCTCTATATTTTGTTTTTTGGACCCCGAAGTACAATGCGAATTTAAATCTGACCAGGAATTCGTGTCGGTCTAAGGGAGATTATATCGAGTAATTGAGTTCTGGAAGGGCATTAACGCGCCGAAGTTTATTATCGATGTTATTCCATTTGTATGCAAATTGCCGTTGCTCAAAATTCCCACGTCTTTTACGGCCAGTAATAACGCGTTAGCTTTGAAGGATTCTAGTTCCGTTGAGAATGTCATAAACGAGCTCATTAGTCCACATTGTATTACTGAAGTTTACGAGCCACCTTTCACTATTGACCCTTTGTTTGTGTTAACGCAAAAATCTGTTTAACGCGTTTTATTTTAGATGTGCGTCACGACAAGAGAAAATTTTAGATGCGAAGACTTGAATGTTGCCTAAGAGATTTAGAATCCGGGAGACTATATGTTCTCTTATGATCTTGTGGTCATCATCATGTTGAAGATCTTCGTTCATCGAAAGTTTCTTTCTTTTTCTTGGACATTTTCCGCCGATCACGCTAGATATTTTATAAGTTTTCAGTTTTACCTTTCGGTCTTAGTTTAGCGCCTTACCTGTTTCAGTACGGAATTGTTTAAGCCGTTAATTGAGAAATGGAGATCTGAAGCCGGGTAAATTGTTGCCTTCTTAGACGACGGTCTCGTCGCTGCTGTCGGTTACAACAACGCAAAGATTGCGAGCCTTCAGGTTCATGCCGATTTGCTTACCTCTGGTTTTCTTCCTAATGAAGCCAAATGTCTTGGGGCCCAACTCAGGTAATTTCTCGGCTCGGAACTGTCATCAACACGCGCGGCCACGTCGGAAATTTACGCTACATATAGACAGACAAATAGATGTGTTCCATATTGTTCCATATTGGTCGCTTCTTTTCGCGTCCCAGTTCGTAGGATTGCGAGGGTTAGCGGGGAAAATTATTTCACTCGGCTACTGCGTGGGCAACTTCTCCCAGCTTATGACTAGAAATCTATTTGCTATGATCAACACTGCGTCGACATGGAACTCTTACGTTCACTTTTCCTCCCGAGAGTTTTGCTGAATTGATCTTCGGGAAAACCAACGTAGCGAGCCTTAACGGCATACCTATTTCGCCAGCCCGTCGTAAGTCCTCTTAGGTGATATATTCCGATGCATTGGCCTCATCTTGTGGAAGTTTTATAGTTTCGACGGCAAAATTTTTCATCAATACCCGTTCCGACTTCGAGAAAGCGCAAGGTTCCACGTTCAGAGAGTTGCTTGCCGTTTTTCCTGTCATTGAAAGCTTTCTAGGAGGCCAGTAAGCCAGTTACCTGGTCTACTGATAATCTAAAGGTCCGGCTTTACAACAGCCTGCAGTAGGCATCTTTCAGAGCTGTCTGTTCAACGACGTTGACATCGACATGCAGTGGATACTATTAAGGGATCTAAATACTATTGCAGGTGTTATATTCAAGTTTATTGATTATGTCGATTACACCATTGATGGCACGGTTTTCTATGCTGTCGACGGTTTAGCGGGTCCTCATACCTGTGATAGGTTCGCATGTTTATTCAACGCTAACGTTAAATGTTTTCAATTCCAGATTCTACCAACCCGGTTCCAGCGGTGCATACGCCTTTGCCCAAAATTGGTCCCATCACGACAGCCGGCTGCGTCCTCCGGTTTACTTAACGTGCATAGTCTTCAGCCATACGAGATCTTGCAGTGCTAAGGGAGGTCTCAGCGTACCATTTTGGATGTCTGCCCATTTCTGGCCCATTCTGCGTTTAGATGGTTTTCCACTGGAGCACCTTTATTCATGATTGGGGCATTCTATCTAATTTAATTTGCCTAATTTACTTATAGATGTCAAGCCAGAAACTCTATTTTCGGTTGTAATCCCGTGACGGTCCCTTCATTATCAATTCGTATTGATTTTAGTACCGCTCCTAGGTCGGGCTACGAGTTATCTAGTGAGAGCTTTCGTGTCCCAAGTGAAGGCACAGAGATATGACTATTTTGCAGATTTCCTACTGAACGTATTTCAACCAGAGTCAAGTTTCTAGGGGTATTTTTTTTTTCCTAGATTGAATTGCCTGTTAGAGGTGTTATGCCCTAGATGGGCTTAATGGATGCCCTAGATGGGCTCAGCGTTATGCCCTTGAGGGGTTTACCGAATGCCCAAGATGGGCTCAGCGTTATGCCCTGGAGGGGCTTGTCGAATGCCCTAGATGGGCTCAGCGTTATGAAATGCCCTTAATGGTTTTCAATGTTACGCCCAAGAGGGGTTCAATGTTACGCCCTAGATGGGTTTTAATGTTACGCCCAAGAGGGGCTCAATGTTATGCCCGAGAGTGGCTTAGACAGGCTCAATGTTACGTCCAAGAGGGGCATGATGTTATGCCCTATAGGGGATCATCCCTATTTTCTAAGAGGAGCTAAACGGGGTTTAAGTTTGGTATTATGCTTGTTGAATCAGTTAGGATAGTTTTCTGTTTTTGACAGCAGGGTTGCGAGCGCAATTTAAATTCATTTTTTTTAAAATTATTTTCCGTTCGTCCGTACATTTTTCTTTATGAGTTCGTCTCTTACATTATATGTGTTTCATGTTGTTCTTAGATATCTCCTCGTCCGCATTTTGATCTGCAGGAAGCCCGGACAACGTACAAGTTATCCAGCTAAAACAGAATCTGAAATTCACCGTGCTTGCTTCGAAAGCCACTGGGTCATCGCAAAACTACCTTTAATAGATGGCGAGACTTTGCTAAAGACGTGTTGCGCATTCCTGATTTTCCGGTCGGACCTTTGGATCGTGCCCTGTATCTGCAACATCTGCTCGAGTCCACAAAGTCAGTGTCTGCATCAATTGTGCTTTCAACTATACGCTTTTAAGTGGGCGCATTAGCTGGCCAGAGTTGATTCTCCTTCAGTACACCCGACTGTCATTGCTGCAAAAGAAGGCGCTCTTCGCCTTGCCAGCCAACCTACCACCAGGAGGAACGAGCCCCTCGAAGTTACTCGTCTCAAGCAACTTGCTGAAAAAACTGATTGGGACAATCTTCTGCAATTAAAAAGTCTAGTTATGTTTATTCTCACTTTTTCAGGATTCCTTAGAAGCTCTGAGTTATGTCTTATTCGTAGCAGGGATGTCCAGTTTAGCTTTGCTCATAACTTAAACGCAGAAGGCCCGGATAGCTGAGAATATCCACTGCCTTCAGTTAGCAGGTTAGCTAGTCGAGGCGAGCAGCTAAAACATTTATGTTAAGGATTCACTGCCAAGCAGATTTGAAGTCTTCAAGTCCTTGTCGCTCTGAGCTCTAGCCCTTTCTTTTGCTGTCTACTATGGGCCTGGCTGACCAACGCGCCCATGCCTCAACCTTTGAGTGTGTTCGGTTGTGTAGTGAAGGCAAAATATGTAATTTGTGATAATCGGTATTGACATAAATTAATATTTTGCCGACACGGAGCAGAGAACCGGGGACTAGTGTAGTGCGCAGGGGCTCACGGTTCGTGAGTTTGAAAAGTGTTCGTTGATAGATTTGTGTCATTCTACGGTCAGCCTCGCCGCCTCTAGTACTGTTCAAACAAGTTAACTTTTGTCTTGTTTATTGTAATACCTTAAGATTTGTTATCGGCAGTTTTTAGCCGCATTTTAGTCGTTTGTTTCTTAGTTAAAAACACCTTAAATCCCCAAAGGTAGCACCACTGCATAGGTCGGGGGTACACGGTCCCTATTTTTTCCAACAGTTGGTTTTTTGGGGTTTACGTGTCCGGCTCTGGTGCGCTTAGAGTTATCGTTATATTATAGTTCTTTGTCAATAACAAAATGTATCGTGGGCCTGGCTGGCCAACCTAGAGTTATGGTAATATTATAGTATAGTATATGATAGTAATATTGTAATACGATAGTCCTTTGTCAATAATAAAATGTATCGTGGGCCTGGCTGACCAACGCGCCCATGCCTCAACCTTTGAGTGTGTTCGGTTGTGTAGTGAAGGCAAAATATGTTTTGTTACTGCCAAATTGATGGGCCTATCATGACCGGGGGGGGGGGGGTTTATAAGCGGGGACGGGGTATAACCGTTATTTTCCGGTATGCTGTTAATCAGCCTTAGTGGCCTTGTAAGCGTGTGCAAAATTCAAAATTCAAAATAATAGTGAGGTTAATTAACGTACATATAAAAGTAATAAATAAATCGGCCGTTATTATGAAAAAGTTCTATCATTTAAATCAAGGGACGGGAAAAGCTGTCAAAACGAGTAGTTGGTACAATAAAAATAAACAAACTTTACCAGCAAGCTTTCTGCGCTAGGAGAACTAACATGAAGACAATTCTTATTGACGATTTGACTTTATTTCACTTGTTTCAATATGTTGATGTGATACCGATTACTACAAGAACTGTACAGGCCGGCAAATGATCCCGGCCGGCAAATGATCCCGGCCGGCAAATGATCCCCGGCCCTCAAATGATCACCAAATAGACACCCGTGACCCTTCCACGGTTTTTTTCCAACTTTTGCTATTGGCTATGTAGCGGGAATCTAACGACATTGCTCGAAAAAGCACCTCAAAATTAGTAAAATAGCCAAGTTTGTGAGTCGTATCTTGTAAAATCGCAAAGTTATAGCTTCGCGAAGTCGAGGAATTTTACAGAAGTTTGTATGCTGGGGGGCACAAACTTGCCCCCCCAGCATACAAACGTCTGTAAAATTTCCTGACTTCGCGAAGCTATAACTTTGCGATTTTACAAGATACGACTCACAAAATTGGCTATTTTACTAATTTTGAGGTGCTCTTTCCAGCAGTGTCGTTAGATTCTCGCTACATGGCCAATATCAAAAGTTGAAAAAACCGTGGAAAGGTCTATTGGCCGGCAAATGATCCCCGGACCGGAAATGATCCCCTCGCCAAAAATAGGAATGGCGTTCGCGTGGAATCTACACTTTGGATAATGGATTAAAAACAATTCTCATTAATACTTTAATAGCAGTCTTGTTTCAAATGTAAGCAAAATTCTCTGATTTTAAATTGTTACATAAAGACAAAAATTGTACAACTGTTGAAGAAGTCCACAGTTCAGCCCAACAGTAACAGTAACAGTTGGAGGCAAACTGGAACATGTCTTGTCTGTCATGTCGCACAAGCGATGAGATTTAAAATAAAGCGGTGAAAATTACACGTGTAGTCTCACGACTTTTTTCTGCGATTTTTTTCAGCCATCGAGCTGCCTATGCGAGGCTAGGGTGGCCACGATATAATCCCAAAATGTAATGAAAATGCAATCTAAAAACACTTGAAATGTCCGCTAAATACAGGTTTCGTGTAAATGACAAAATGGCCTAATGTTGCTGTCCGTGTCCGCTTAATAGAGGGGTCCACTGAATACAGGTTCGATTTACAGTAAATATGGGAAGAAAATTTCGGGACCCAAGCTGGTGTCCGCTTAATAGAGGGCGTCCGCTTGTATGCGGCCCGCTTAATACAGGTTTCACTGTAATATAATCGCCCAAACATTAGCTGAAGACCATTGATGGGATTGTTGCAACGTGACCCCGCTTCAGGAGTGCATAAAGGGGCCATTTAGGTTTTTTTGTCTGAATTTGACAAAAGCCTCGAACAAAAACAACAATAATAAAACTTTCCAGTGATTGAACTCCACGCCATTCCTTATTTTACTCGGTATCATTTGTGGGGATCATTTCCGGTCCGGGGATCATTTGCCGGCCAATTTGGGGATCATTTGAGGGCCGGGGATCATTTGCCGGCCTGTACAGAACTCTAATCTAATATGATAGAAACAAAAAATACATAGTTAACCATTGAACCGCTAGGGTCATGTGATGTTTTGAACTTTTGAGTCTCGGCATGATGCAGTGGGTAAAGCTACTGAGTAGTCTCAAGTTTCCTAGTGGTACTGTTTATTATGCTGTACCAAGGTTGTACAAGTGGTATTAACGTTTAAGTCTGTGGATGAAATCCTGAAGTGTGACCATTCAAATGAAAGCTATTGAGCAGTACTTTCCTGTGCATGGTACTGTTAACATATTATGCTGTACAAGGTGATTCTAACTTTTGAGTCTGTGGATGAA
>JAJGOT010000152.1:1112500-1197500 GCA_022457155.1 Cladopsammia gracilis | reverse complement strand
TTTCGTCGTGCATCTCCTTTCTGGTGCTTGTTCTCGGTGCTTTTGCGTGCATTCTTAGTGTGTCCTGAAATCAAATATAACTGTTATTAAAGCGGAGATAAAAGAAAGGCAAAAATCGTTAGCTTTAGTTTTGGCGAGTGGTGTTAGAAAATACTTAGCGTCTTGGCAAAGGTAAATGTGAATATAACATTACCAAACCGTGCAGATTACCTATCAGGTATTCCTTCAAAGGAAAACGAAGTAAAAAACTTTGAAGCTCCAATTGGGCCGATAACCAAACCGCATAATGTAAAGCTCAAGTACATTATTCACTCAAGCCAGCATAGCGTAGGCTATTTTTAACAATGCCTAATACTGGAGGTACGCGGGTACGGTGTCCTTTTTATGTCCAACGCCCTTGAAGGAACTCCGATATAAAAATGATGGACGTACTCGTCGTGCCATTGAGGGGTCAAAATATGAAGATTGGTACCGCTTAGGGTCAGTAAAATCTAAAATGTTCACCATTAGAAATATCGCAGTACCTTTTAGAGTATTGAGCCAAAAAATGTCAAGGTGCCAGTACCTCATGGTACCTCTTTGGGGTAAAACTCAATTTGAGTCACGTCCATCAAACGAGATTCAGGAACCTTTCAGTGTGTTTTTTCGAACATTTCCGACGAGCACCGGCCAGTCATTTTTATATGGGAGTCTCCCCACCCCGGGGGTGTAATGGTGAGTAGGCAGACAGACTCGACTGTGAATATTTTTTTGAATTTTCTTTCCATTTTGGATCATGCGAGTGAAATGAAATCAATGATTTTCGGCAACATGAAATACTTATTGGTTTCGCAATGAGAATTATTTAAATAAAAAAGAAGTGTCACATACCTTTCCCCCCTGCCTTCTTGGCCTTGTTTCTCGCATTGCCTTCCACTCTAGCTATATTCTTTGCCTTTTTTTTTGCGGCTTTTATTGCGCTCTTTGAAAGTGCTTTGATTGCTGCCCCGGCTAATACCCTAGCTGCTACGACTACAACCGGGGCTACTGGTGCCGCACGGGCTCCAGGAAGAAGCAGCGACGAATGCAATGCAGTAGTACCGCTATCATAACGCAGGGTCGTAACGAGGTATATTTTTTCATCGCTGATCCCGTATTTTTACGCAAATTTTTAATCCCTGATCCCAAAAGTGATGAAAATTTTGATCCCTGATCCCACAAAATTTTGTTGATCCCAGTGTATTTTCTATTCATAACTTTGTCTGATAATCATTTTTTAACAATTCGCCAATGCGACATTAGACTAAAATAAAAATGAGCTACTTCGCATTTCTTTCACTATGTTAAAATGGTCCAAAGCATTAGGGTCCTACCTGAATTAACTCGGTTCCCACTTCTTTTGTTCGTTTTTACCATTGTAGAATATAACCTTTGGCAATCATCATTGAAGGATCCGTCACTTCGTTGACACGTGTTAACAACCTTGATTTTTCTCAAATTTAACTATAAGGTGAATTTCACTTTATTCAAAACACACTAGTGCAATACTATACAAATTTTAAACGTTTTATAAGGGATAACTTTCGAATCTACCCGCTTGACAAAAAAAGGCTTGAGATTGACATTCATATCAGCTTCATAAACTTTAAAAAAACTTTCTGTAACCAAAATTGGAATAAAACGTTTTATTGCAGCGACCTTCCTCGACATTCGTTTGAAAAAGAAAAAAATCGTTTTCAAACTTTAAAATTTCATTAGCATGTGACCAAGTCAGTTTAGGATACAAGTTTTTGTTATCATCTATTTGCAGTATCTGAGCTATTCGTTAATCGCGTTTTCTAGACATCTAAAATAGATCCCGCTCTGTATTGCTTTCCCGATAAAAATCTGTTGAAAAATATCTATCGAGAAAATGTGCAACGTGTGTGAAAATTTGACTCCGGAAAGGCCCTGGAATTGTTCTGATCTTGTTAAAACACAAATCGTGTCACCCTTCTGCCAGATATACTGCGTCCAGCTTCGAAACGAGTCGGTTGGTCATCATCGTCTTCACTTTTGTCACCATCACTGTCGTCCTCACTACTGCTATCATAATCAGCCTCGTCGGAGCCGTTAGCCAAGTTTTTTAGGCGTTGCTCCTCGTTTCGACATAGAATGAATTTCTCACCATCCTGAACCACCGTTACAATGTCTAAAATACACTGAGGTGGGTTGTTGTTGTCTTCATTGCCTACAGTGTATAATAGTGGCTATTCCTGGTCCTTCCTCTGACGGCTCAAGCCAGTTAATACGCATGGTACGCTCAAGAATGCCACCATTACTGCAATGAAGGTCCTCCTGAAGAATAGCTAGGAAAAAGGGCTCCAAATAACGTTTCCAGTTGTGTTTTAAGGCGACTACATCTCCCTTTGAAAAACGAACTGGACGAGTTTCAATCTGTGCTGTTTCAGGTTGTCCTTCGTCTAAGGCTTGAAGCTCTTCAAGCATGTCAACAACATTTTGAGTTTGGTTTGCTTGAACTCTTCGGATCATGCTTAGAGATAGCGGGAGAGTTCCAGCCTTTTCTTTTGTCTTGTCTCTTACTCTTTGCTGCCGGACGCCTTGCCCAAATTCTTTAGCAAACAGCCTAAGTTCCCTTGATTCTTCACGCAAAACATCCTTCTCCTTCTCCTTCTTTCTAAGAGAAAGACGTACAGTCAACGGCGAACTCAGAATCCTTCAAAATCGCTCAAAATATCACTTTTGCGGCAAAAGGACGACAACACACAACAAATAAGGTAATTTAACGTTTATTTAGCGTTGATCAGTACATACATTTGGCGATACGTCACTATAATATGAAATTTAGGTAAATCCCATACATTTCCTATAAAATTACAAACGGTCATTATGTTACACAAACAGATTGTATGGGCTCCCTGTGTTTCTGCTGGGCGACCAGGAACGTGACCTAGAATCGTAAAATGTCGAGTTTATGAAATTAAATTTTTCCAAAAGATTGCAGATTTTAACAAGAAAGAAAACCGTAAATCAAAGTTAACTCCAATTTACCTTCGACGCGTGTGATCATCTTTTCTCTTCTTTCGCTTCCCCATGGAAAAAATCTGTCTGAAATGTTGACTGTTTTTAAAAACGATCAGTGCCCGTGCTCAGTCGAAAGCAATCGTGCTCAAATGACATATTCCTGGCATATTATATGACATGATTGAACGTCATGCAGTGCGAGTAAGACAATAAAATCCTGGCAAGTTATTAACAGATTAACGAACCAATGACTAACCAGTCACGTCGCAGAGTCAACTATGTAGTAGTCTCTGATTCTGGTCTTCGGTGAACTATCAATAAGTCCAAATACCAAGGAATACTGTATGAAATGGGCCATACAATTTCAGAA
Source organism: Cladopsammia gracilis (assembly GCA_022457155.1). Taxonomy (NCBI): domain Eukaryota; kingdom Metazoa; phylum Cnidaria; class Anthozoa; order Scleractinia; family Dendrophylliidae; genus Cladopsammia; species Cladopsammia gracilis. The sequence continues at coordinate 1,194,127 of JAJGOT010000152.1, read as the reverse complement.
AGCTTTAAAAATCCATGTTTAGGCGCGCGTCGTGAATTATTGTTGTTATCTATAACGCCTGATCCTTGAGTCAATGGAAAACACGCTGATCCCGATCCCGAGGGCTGTGATCCCGGATCCGAGGCTGTGATCCCTGATCCCACCCGTTTTTAGGCCTTTGATCCCTGATCCCATATACCTCGTTACGACCCTGATAACGGGCGCCAGAGTCGAGCAACTGGCCTCCAAGAGAGATGAAATCTATGGTGATGCTTAGCACGATAATCAAGTACACCAGTTTGACAAAAGATGCCATCTTGGATCAGACCTGCACTGCAATAGAAGAATCAAAGTGACAAGAAGAACATAATGTTTTATAATTGGTAAAAAGTCGATTTCTACTGTCGTGTAGCTGCTTCAACTGACCCTGCCGAGACACAAGCGTAATCACTTTCGGCTTTTCTTCTATTCGACAATATATCACGTGAACTTGCCCCAGACTATCTTCAATGTCTCTTCACTCAACGTCACGTTAATGATTATAACCTAAGAAATCTTGAAGGAAAGCTTTCGCTGCCCAAGCCAAATACTAATTACCTAAAACGAAGTTTTTGCTAAAGCGGGGCCTGTTTGTGGAATAACTTGCCCCAAGATTTAAAAATCGTTTGTTCTATTGGGCAGTTTAAACGGGGTATTAAGAAAGTATCTGAGATATCGGATTCCCACACGGCAATCATGTAAAGCAGTTGTACAAGTTTTAATTTTTAATTATTAACTTAACTGATGATTCTCCGTGTTTAAATAAAGATTTACATTACATTACATGTGGAACCTGTTTTCAGTGGTGGCAAATAAACTTTTCTTGCGATTTGTCGCATGTAGTGGTTTATGTTTAAATCTAAAAAAATCAAAAGCACTGAAAATCGTCAACGTTATTCTGCGTGCTCATTAAGTGGACTACAAGACTAGTGATGATTAGATTTCAGATTTGACGGATAAAGAGAAAATAACTGAAAATCTTAAATCCTTAACTTGACAGAGCAACAATAAAATTCTTAGAATAGTGCTTGCTAAATAAAGAAAAACACTAAAATTCAATGTTAGTTATGCTGCCAGCGGAACAGAGCACGGGCCCGGCAATCAGTATAAGCTAACAGTCAGTTGAGATCAAAAGTAAATCACTGGAAATCTTAGTGTTATCAGCAGCGCGCGCTGAATAGAAAAGGGTACATACATGTACATGTAGTAACATATTTATCACTAATCTCGTACTCTCATAATTCGGCACGCAGTATAAGCTAGAAATCGTTCTTCCTTGATCTCACTATATTAGCTTGTGCTATTGTGTTACATTTGCGATTCAAAACATTAATTGGACCTGGAACTTTACCTTACCTTTAATACCTTCTCTCTCTGGATATGATTTGTAAAGCTTTGCGACTTGAAAGATCGTAGTAGTAGCAGGAGTCTTTACTTACCTCAACTGGGTCGACGTTTAATCTAAACAGTAAATAAACGGTACATTTATGAGATTTCTTCATTGCATAAGTGAAATCTGATTGGTCGGGGAGTTTTAAATTACTTGCACGTACAGCTATTTCGAGGTCAAATCTCCAGAAAAACAACAAATTCTCTATTCCTCTCGAGATAAAACGGATATCCCTTAACTGTGGGTGACAGTAGAGTATGATACGATTTCAGTGTTCCATGATATTGCCGTTGTCTGTCGTCTTGTCTGTCCCCGCCCCGCCACCCTGGATGGGATGGGATGTTATTCCTTATCAGACACAGGGTCTCCCACAGAATTTTCATTGTGTTTCTGGTACGTTCATCTGATCCTATTTAATCACCTGGTTAAAAACTGACAGCGTAAAGCGAAGTTTCGTTAAGCTGGACACAAATCTAAAGTCCATATAATAAACGAAGACTACTGCACGAGACGTCAGGTTGCAAGTTCCTTTAATGCTGAAAAGTCTGAAAAGGAGGTCACGTCGTTCTATTTTTGTTTATATCGCTTGGCAAAAAGCTGGAACTGAGTGAAAACATCCAAGAAAATCAGTAATAAATCCTCTTTTCCTTCAGTGCTGAAACGAAAGTATTCTGATCAGCTTGTTTGTTCACTGCCTAGAGAACTCTATCGAAAAACGTGAAATAGTCATTTGAACTTCGTGCGTATATAGCCTCCTCAACTAACAACTCTGGGATCAGCTGCAGCAAAAGGACAAAAAAATAGGAGGGGAGGGGGTGATTATTTCCTCTCATCCAGTCTCCCACCCTTGGCAGTCGTATTTTTGCCCTCGTTACCAGTCTTCTAGCTCTTCTCTAGGTCCAAAGAGTTACGCGCGGAGGAGGCTAGTGCATATACTAAATTATACTTTTTACATTGTCCCGGTGTAGAAGGAAAAGAAAAACCTGCTACTGAACCTGTTTAATAAAACTTATGAGACTAAGAGGAGCATAGGTATTGCTACCCCCTTCCCCCCCCCCCCCCCCCCCCCCATCTCCCTCCATCCTGGATGGGATGCTATTCCTAGGTCAAATTTTCAGTAAAACAACAAAATTCTCTATTCCTCTCGACATAAAACGGATATCCTTTAACTATGGTTGTCAGCAGAGTAAAATACGATTTCAGTATTCTGCGACAGTGCCGTTGTCTGTCGCTTTAGAGGAGCATGGGTATTGCTCCCCCTCACCCTGGATGGGATGCTAGTCCTCATCAGACACAGAACCACCCACAGAATTTTGTTATGTTTCCAGTACGTTTATCTTATAAGCTATTTAATCACCTGGGTAAAATCTGACAACGTAAAGCGAAGTTTCTTTACTGGACACAAATCTAAAGTACATACAATAAACGAAGACTAGAGCCACGAGACGTCAGGTTGCAAGTTCCTTAAATGCTCAAAGTTCTGAAAAGGAAGTCACGTCGTTCTATTTTTGTTTATATCGCTTGGCAAAAAGCTGGAACTGAGTGAAAACATCCAAGAAAATCAGTAATAAATCCTCTCTTCCTTCAGTGCTGAAACGAGAGTATTCTGATCAGCTTGTTTGTACACTGCCTAGAGAACTCTATCGAAAAACGTGACATAGTCATTTGAACTCGTGCGTATATAGCCTCTTCCACTAACAACTCTGGGGTCAGCTGCTGGGGCAAAAGGACAAAAAAAAAAAATAGGAGGGGAGGGGGTGATTATTTCCTCTCATCCAGTCTCCCACCCTTGTCAGTCGTATTTTTGCCCTCGTTAGCTCTAGCTAATTAGCGTATTTTTACTAGCTAACTAGCGTATTTTTGCCCTTGTTAGCTCTAGCTCTTCACTCGGTCCAAAGAGTAACGCGAGGAGGAGGCTAGTGCATATACTAAATTATACTTATTACATTGTCCTGGTGTAGAAGGAAAAAAAACCGGCTGCTGAACCTGTTTAATAAAACTTATGAAAATAAGAGGAGCATAGGTATTGCGGTGGCTAGCCGGCATATACTTAATTAGAACTTATTTCATGAGACTAAGAGGAGGATGGGTATTGCTACCCTCCATCCCCCATCACCTGGATAAAAACTGACAACGTAAAGCGAAGTTTCTTTAAGCTGGACACAAATCTAAAGTCCATATAATAAACGAAGACTAGAGCCACGAGACGTCAGGTTACCGAGTTCCTTTAATGCTCAAAGGTCTGAAAAGGAAGTCACGTCGTTCTATTTTTGTTTATATCACTTGGCAAACAGCTGGAACTGAGTGAAAACATCCAAGAAAATCAGTAATAAATCCTCTCTTCCTTCAGTGCTGAAACGAAAGTATTCTGATTGGCTCTTTGTACACTGCCTGGAGTACTCTACCGAAAAACGTGACATAGTCATACGAATTCCTGTATACATAGCCTCTTTAACTAACAACTCTGGGGTCAGCTGGGGAAAAAGGACAAAAAAATAGGATGGGAGGGGTGATTATTTTCTCTCATCCAACCTCCCAGTCGTATTTTTGTCCTCGTTACCAGTCTGTCTTCTATCAGAGTCTTCTAGCTCTTTACCCGGTCCAAAGAGTTACGCGGGGACTAGGCTAGCCGGCACATACTTAATTAGATTTTATTTCATCGTCTGTTTGTCTGTTTAATAAAACGTATGAGACTAGCGAAGTTTCTTTTAGCTTGACACAACACTAAAGTCCAAGTCAGGGGCCGGGGTCGAAGAAGAGGAACTTGTTCTAATCAAGATATCAACAGTCAAACCTGTATTAAGCGGTCATCATATCCTTGGGGAATGGTTAACTGGTCCCTCAATACATGTTTATGACTGGCTTAGAAGGAAACCAAGGAAAGAAGACTTTGATGCGGAGAAAAACCCGTCAACAGACAAACTGACTGCATGCAAAGCTTTTTTAAACATCTTCTTGTGATACAAGAAAATAAATTATATTACGGAATAATTTGCTTATCAGCAGGCCATACACAAATGTAATAAATGTGTATTGGCATGGTTTCCCTTAACAAAGTGCCCGTTTAATGGAGTCGAAGACAATAATGAAAATAACTCGATAGGACCTTGGGGTACGTGACCATTAATAGAGGTCAGGTTGACGGTACAGAAGGGGAGAATTTTCGGGACTTTTCAAACCCAAAACATTACTGTAAAGTAGGATCCAAGCGTCCCTTAAAGCTATTTTGCGTATTATTCTATCTCACATTTTTGTATCACCTGTTTGTGATTTTTCCAGGTTTCATGTTCTTTTTCACTTCATCTTTGCATTTCTTCAGTATTTTCACGCACAATTGCTAGTCGTTTATAACCACGTTATAACCTTCAGAATGTGAACAAATTTAACAACAATTCAACCGAACCCTTTCATGAACCCTCTCATTAGAGATCCAGAAATAGATCCAGATTAAAGAAACTGAACTTATAAACTCTCAGGCAGTTTTCATTAATGAACTGGCTTTATTTCTTCTAATTCTACAAGTTTAGTGCATCCATTCAAAGAAATACAAATTAATTGGATGAAAGCACACAGTATATAGAGAGTTCAACCAAGTTTAGTTTACTTTTTCGCCATGTCAATTAACCACACTCTAGTTACTCTTCTCATTTTCCTATACGAGCGGGAGAGGGGTGGGGACAAGGAAAGTCTATCCCTTGTTAGATCTGTTTTGTTCCCTTTGCTGTCGGGCTTGTCCTTTCTCGTGCTTATTCCTAGTGCTTTTCCGGGCATTACTTGTGTGCTCTGAAATCAGATACAACTATCATTAGAATACTAGACAAAAGCTAATTGTTGTCGGCTAGGGGTCAGAGTTTGATGGATACAGCTGTTTCGAGAAAGGTTGTCGGAAAAAAGCGTAAAAGTGCACGCGACAATCCGGAAAGGTATTGTGGGTAGTCATCCACGCAATATCCTAAAAACTCGTTTATCCCAATGGCCGCCATCTAAGATCGTCCCTGTACGGACGAGGCATCGCCGGTTTCATGTATTCATTTGACTTATTAAAATTCATTGATCATATCCCATATTATTTTTCGGGATTTCGTGTGCACTTTTGCGCTTTTTTCCGACAACCTTTCTCGAAACAGCTGTATATAGTTGCGTTTCCGATCTCATATTACCAAAACAAACTAAAAACTGTTGATATGCAAATGAAACTATTTTGACTTCCTCATGTTTTCACTCTGCTTCAACATAATTATAACTTTCAAAATATATCTAATATATCCATCCATTATGTGAAATCTTGAAAGAAAGAAAACAGCGAACGGAATGAGTATTAAAGTTTGAACGAAAGACCGTTTGTCAGATGTACTATTTTGGAATCCATCTTCCCCCCCTCCCCACACACACACACCCAGCAAAAAAAAAAAGAAAAAAAAACGCTCAGATAATCATGGACGAACATGTTTCTGCAAAATAACGTGACGATCATGTGACGCAAATCTTAAAAAAAAAATTATGTTCAACTTCTTTGGAGCGGCAGTGGTTTCGCACTTGTTATAGATATTTAATCTGATGAATCTCACCGGGGTATGGATCCAACGTATTCATAATTTGTTTTCGGATTTTATTTAAAAAAAAAATAACCGCAAAAATCCTTTATTGGACTAGAGTGATTTTACTTAATCTGTGAAACACTATCTAACAATTAGTGTGTGATAGTCAAAATTAAACAAAAGAAAACAAAGGAATTATAGTCTAAAAGTGCGTACTATTCTACTAACTATTTCACAGATGAAGTAAAATCACTCTAGTAGTAATCATAGATTATAGTGCGTCTCCTTATCCCGTGGCGCCTCGTCTTGACCTAGTACCTCAGTTTCATGAATTAATTCAGCCACTGTTTAACCCTTTAACTGCCAATCGTACATATTTGCACGAAAATCACTAGTAGTGATTTAAAATTCTGCAGCTTTCATATATCTACAGAAATGGTAGTAATGATCCCTTGTTAGGGCAAAGCAATAAGTTTCATAGCATGAACAACCGACTACTTGACTACAACTATGGATTTCCGCTGCATATGGTTGTTCATTCGGCAGCAAATCCAGAAATGCCCGTTTTCAACTTCCCAAGAAAACAACAAAAAAACGCACATCTTTGCATCAATTTCTTTTAATGAAAAAGTAACTCTAAATCCAAAAGTGTACATTTGCATCTAACTTCGAACCTATTCCTCTGCATCCACTTAGAAAAATTCCCATCAATATTTCAACAGACCGAGCAATTTCCATTCAATCAGAGCTATTCTTGCAAACTTATAATATCCTTATGCACGACCGAAAGGAATTCTGGGTAATGCAACCATACCGGCGGCATGCAAGTCTTTTAAAAGAAAAGTGTCACATACCTTTCCCTCTTGCCTTCTTGGCCTTGTTTCTCTTATTTCCTTCCACTCTAGCTCTATTCTTTTCCTGTTTTCTTGCGGCTTTTTTTTGCGCTTCTTGAAAGTCCTTTGGCTGCTTTTGCGGCTAATCCCCTAGCTATTGCGCCTACAACCCCGCCTATTGGTACCGCACGGGCGCCAGGAAGAAGCAGCGACGATTGCAATGCAGTAGTGTCGCTGTCACAACGGGCGCCAGAGTCGAACATGTGGCCTCCAAATGAGATCAAATCTATGGCGATGCTTAGCACGATAATCAAGTACACTAGTTTGACAAAAGATGCCATCTTGCACTGGAAAACTTGAACCACTTACAGACTTCACTAAAGTTAGTTAAATCTCTGCAAAATGTCTACATTTCCTTTGTAAATTACGAACTCTGTAAACGTGCACATTCCCAGAGATTTTGTAACTTCGTAAAAAGTCTGTAAATTACAGCACATTTTCTGCACTAAGATCGCATAAAATATGTATGTAATCTTGATGTTTTTCTTGTAAATTTTGTGTAAAATTTACAGAAATTTTATGCTACAAACAACAAATCTCTGTAAAATCTTTCTACTTTCTCTGTAAAAATGGCACGAGAAAAAATCTCTGTAAACCAGTAAACATAAAATCTCCTTATTATCTCTGTAAAAAGTGAGTCAAAAAAACTGAATGAAATGTTTGTAAAATGTAAACAAAAAAACTACACAAAATGTCACAGAAAAGTACATACAATGCTTGTAAAATGTATGTATTTTATTGCACTAAATCTGTGCAAAATGTCCACATTTTCTCTGTAAAATCAGGGTGTATAAATGGAACACGTGAAGAATGCATAGCATAAAATCTCACTAAAATATCTGTAAAAAGTAAACGGAACATTGCATAAAATGTTAGTAAAATGTCCACAAATAAACCACACAAATGTCACAGAGAAGTTCATATAATGTCTGTAAATTTCTTAAATTTTATTGCAAATACAAATTCTTGCAAAATGTCTACATTACTCTCAATAAAATCTAGCTATAGAAAGAAAAATTTTGCTACAGTCAAACAAAAGGATTGAACAACTTTACTGCCTTTCATTTAATAACTCTGAAGTTCAAATAAAACTAATGGCAGCGGAATGTAAGTGTTTTAAAATGTAAGATTTTAAACACCAGTCATACATTGTATAAAGTGAAATTAAAAGGTCTTCAGTACGGCTCAGTTCACACTTGGCACATGAGAATTTATTATCGGGCACTTAAGTGAGAACAGGCTCTGTGTAAATACATATTTTGTTGCTTTAGAAGCACTTGACCCTCAATCCACTGCTTTACATACCCATAATATACAATGTAACTCCCTGCTATGCTTATTTTTTAAAATGGTGTCTGATGGGTGCCAAGTGTGTGAACACAACACCATTCTGCGCCAGTACCCAGGCACTGGTGCTTGGGCACCAAGTGTGAACATAGCTCACGTCTCGTTATACAGTACAATCAAATTTCAACAAAGTTACATGAAGGTGTTCATTAAGATATATTTCAATGTGTTAAATCTTGATATACGATTACGTGTAAGCTGTCCAAAGAAACAAATCAAAGACAATCTCAGAGAGAAAAACTGCATAAAAATCCTATCTACGACTCCAAATAATGATTGTTTTAGAAGGTAAATCTAATAATTCTTTATAATAATTTTGTTCTCTAAATCTCTATAATTTAATAAAAATGTATAAAAATTGTGATAAATAAAACCTAAACACATAATGGTCTGATACATGGGAAATAATTCTATAAAAAAATTAAAGACGTTAAATAGGACATTAAATTCATCGTTTGTACTTTCATATAATAGCACTACAATACTGTATAGCATTTTTAAAATAAATTCTCACTTAATATTTACTTATCTTGATTGGATTCCAAAAAAATAATCACATGTAATAAACTGTAACATAATGTTTGCCTTAGCCTAACATGTACATGTACTATAAACTTCCTTTCAATAATATTTCCATATGTAGATTGCATCTGTCATACACATAAATTCATTACTTTACATCACTAAGTTTCTTGGCCTTCAAAAAAATGCAGTAATTAATGCATAGGATAGTGAAATCTGAAAGGAAACAAAATAATGCATGCAAGTCAGAATGTATTTTTTTTATATATTTTAAATAATGAGTTGGAGACCTCCATCAAACCAACTAGTCTCACACTAGCTTTTCAAAATTTTGGAAAATGTAGCCATGTCCTACACTGTACACACTGTAGGTCGAAAACTTAAGGTTTTGTGATATACATGTACAAGAGCAGGGCTTTGCTCTAGCAGTGCGTGGTGTTTCCTGGCAACTTACTTTTGCCCTGATGCAACTAGGAAATCTATGTTTTTGCATACATTGTAAAATTCATAAATGCTGGGCACCCTGGTTTTCACAGGTTCAGAGCTTTCGGTTCCCTGTAATCTTTCTCAGAGCACAGCCTTGAAGAGCCACCGCTCTTGTTTTACAACCTGCCTTGTAACGGGTACCCTTGCAATACGATAAATCAGCTTTTTCAACAAACGCATTGAAACCCTCAACCTGAATTCCCTGTATCTAATCACCACAAATATCAATTCCATTATAAATGTGTTAACTTACTAGATTCTGTTTCAACAGCATCAAGTTGTTTGTTATCCTTGGTTTTGTCCTCAGTCTATAAATTATGAACCAGAAAAATAACATTTTTGACTGGCAGTATAGGGTAAGTGTTTTCACAAGGAATTAATGTACAGGGAGTCATATTGGTTATCATTAAGTTAAAAAAAGTACAGCATCATATGATGACAATAATAAAACAAAAGCCAGAGGAATTCTGCAAACTCTAGATTAAAATATGCTGTTACTCCTCTAGTTGGAATGCCATTATCACAAATAAGACTCTGTAATGTGGCAGTACTCATTTACTCGTAATGTGCAAAGAGGCACTGCAAGGGTAAAGGTAACACTTGAATAACTTGGGAAGTAAAAACTGATTGACCCAGGACTTCAAATATCAGCAAGTCAATGACAAAAAGTTTCCACAAGTGAGTGCAAATGCTCAAGCTCTCAAAAATTTATAAATGAGTTTTCATGTTTTACTTTTTTTAAAGTGTGTTAGTTTCCCAGTGTTCCTGCTGGCAATAATGTACAATGTAGTTATTTATTCAGGGTTTAATTCATAACAACATACTTACACTGTACTTGAGAGTTGTCATGCAAAGTGTCACTGCAATCATCATCACTACATGTACATGTACATGCATCTTCTACAGTGTACCCTGTTCTGTTTTGTAATTAGAAAAAAAATATTGTTAGAAGAATAATGTCAGTTGTTTCATTGTTTACGTGTAGATTACATGTAGTTTGATTAACTGAATTGTTGTTAAAGTAAATTAAGGCTGATGTTTTTGAGGGCTAACACTAAAAAATACCTTTTTTATTCTTTTATGGTAGCAATTTACTTTATCAACATGACTGATAACACTAACATTTTGTTTCACTCCCCACAATTCACTATCACAGTTTCATTTGAAACCAACTGCTTTATAGTCAATGTCAATCATAATTATACATGCAAGACATTAGACCAGTGCAAATTATGCTCCTGTACATGTACATGTACTGTATTTACACAACACAGAGTCATGCAACTCCTGCATAGTTTAAAGTCTACTCTGGGTTAAAGGCCCAGTATCACCCATTCCGCTTTGCGGTCGTTTGTTTTTGTTTTCAAATGACGAGCTCGCTCGTGATTGGCTCTTTCGGGAATTTTTGACTGCGTTAAATTCAATCGTCGAGGCAGTGGGCGCGCAATGCATTTTGGGTGGTACTGGGCCTTTAAAAGGGAGTTGTGTGTTAATGAAACCATGACTACGGAATCTATCCTCAAAGAGACAGGTGGAGTCCATAAGCAGAAGTTAGTAATATTGATGTCTATGATGCCTACATGCACTCTTACATGCATGGGAATGTTAGAAATCAAGAGGAATTCCCATGGTGATGCAATGCATTGTAACTTACAATACAGTGTAATCAGACTGGGGGTTAGACAAAATAAAGTTAATCAACAAGTTCCATTGCTGCAAGTACATGTATACATGTACTGTACCTCTGGCCCAGACCATTCTACATGCACATCTTTTTCATTACTTTATAGTACTGTAGTTTTGTCAGCTTTCTAAGAAATAAAGGAAATAGTCACCATTTAGATTAAAAATATATATATAAACTTTAACTACATACATTCCTGTACATGTATTAGACAACCGAGGCTGTGCTCTAAGAAAAATAGTTGGGAGCCCGAAATCTCCAAACACTTGAAATCTGGGGTACTCAGCATATACATGTAACTTTGTTGCAAAAACAAAGATTTCCTGGTCGCCCAAAGGTAAAATTTTGCAATGTTGGGCTGTGCTCTAGCAACACAGTGGCCCATAGCATGTCACTTTTGACCTTGGGTGATCAGAATGTGCACAAACATGTAGCTTTTCACAAAACGTATAAGCTGGTACCAATAATGTAGATTTAGAGCACAGCCTTACAGCCTTGTAATATTATATTAGGTGTATATCTGACTGATCAGGGGGGCAATAACTAAATTCACTCCTTTAGAAGGGGGTATTACCTAATATTTTCCTACTTGAAGCCCATTTTCCAACCCCCTCCTGATAATTATTGCACAGTCCCTAAGGAGTTGTTTCAACTCACTTATGTTGGATTAAATATTTAAGTCAAATTTTAAGTAAACTAACTCAAAATATCGAGTACAATGCCTACTTTACTAAAAAATAGTCGGTTGAACTCATTTGCGTCAATTTACAGAGATTTTGTGATGCCCTGTTTGCGTCAATTTACAGAGATTTCATAATGCCCCGTTTGCGTCAATTTACAGAGATTTTATAGTGCCCCATTTGCGTCAATTTACAGAGATTTTATGATGCCCCGTTTGCGTCAATTTACAGAGATTTCATAATGCCCCGTTTGCGTCAATTTACAGAGATTTTATAGTGCCCCGTTTGCGTCAATTTACGGAGATTTTATAATGCCCCATTTGCGTCAATTTACAGAGATTTTATAATGCCCCATTTGCGTCAATTTACATAGATTTTATAGTGCCCCATTTGCGTCAATTTACAGAGATTCTATCATGCTCCGTTTGCGTCAATTTACAGCGATTTTATAATGCCTCGTTAGGTAGGTAAACGTTATCGTACGCGGTGTCAATTCATGATACATGCTCTTCCGTCGAGCCTTAATCAGCAACAGATTAATTACGTAACTAAATTAAATTGTCTAACTAAATTCATTATCTATACGGGATTATACTAAAAACTATAAAAAGTATCCTTTATTAACTATCATTAAATTAGAAAAAAGGAAATGCATGATTAAAAAGAGCTAAGAGTGGGCTACATCTTAGCGCTCAAAGGCAAGCTGTTTCAGAGAACAGAACCGCGCTATTGCAAACTTCGTTTGCCTGCTTCAGTACTCGGTCTAGGAACGAAAAAGCTGTATTTTGAATTTCTTAGATTATGCGAGTGAACACTGGATATAGCTTTAAAAATACTATATAGACGATTCGGAGAAAGATTATGTTTGTTTGTGTCAATTTACGAGTCTATAATTCCTTGTTTGTCATTAGATGTTGCTCTTGGGGACCACATTAATTTACAGAGATTTGGTAACTGAATTAAAATTAAAATTACGCAGTGCCATTTACAGACATTTTATATTAGAAGACTAGGCATTATAAAATCTTTGTAAATAGTAGATTTACAAACATTGTTGGTAGATTTTATAAAGTCTGTAAATTGTAAGTCTTTCCACTCACTACAACTCCTAGAATTTATAAACATTTTACAAACATTTTATAAAGAACAAGACAACAAAACTATATAAAATGTCTGTCAAACGAATTTACAGAGATTATGTTTTCAACAGGTGAAAGTACCAAGTCTGTAAATTCATGATTTATAGACATTTTATGAAGTCTGTAAATGGTTCAAATTTTCCAGTGTTGGATCAGACCTGCACTGCAATAGAGGAATCAAAGTAATAAAACGAACATATTTCAGTTATAATCAGTAAAAAGTCGATTTGTACCGTCGTATAGCTGTTTAAACTGACCGTGCCGAGTCATTGGCTACTACAGGGCAAAACTGCGATAATATATTGATTAAAACTAATAATGCCTGGGGTTCGAAGTGGCTTAGTGTATTTTATTTTTGCTTCGCAAACCTGTATGCGCAAACCTGACTGACAGACAGGCGTGACAGTTTTGCGTCAAGTGAAAATGTAAATAAACAAGCGTATTAAATCACTTTCGGCTTTTCTTCTATTCGACTTTTATCACGCGTGGAGCCTGTTTTTAGTGGTGGCAAATAAACTTCTCTTGCGATTTGTCGCGTGTAGTGGTTTATGTTTAAATCTAAAGAAAACAAAAGCACTGAAAATCGTCAACGTTATTCTGCGTGCTAAGTGGAGTACAAGACTAGTGATGATTAGATTTCAGATTTGACGGATAAAGAGAAAATAACTGAAAATCTTAAATCCTTAAACTGACAGAGCAACAATAAAATTCTTAGAATAGTGCTTGCTAAATAAAGAAGAGCACTAAAATTCAATGTTAGGTATGCTGCCTGCCGATCAGAGCACGGGCCCGGCAATCAGTATAAGCTAACACTCAGTTGTGAGATCAAAAGTAAATCAGTGAAAATCTTGGTGTTATCAGCAGCGCGCGCTGAATAGAAATAGCTAGGTACTCATACATACATGTACATGTACTGACATATTTATCACTAATCTCATACTCTCATAATTCGGCACGCAGTATAGCACTTAGAATTTAATCGTTCTTCGTTGATCTCACTATTAGCTTGTGTTATTATGTCACATTTGCGATTCAAAACATTAATTGGACCTGGAACTTTCCTACCTTACCTTACCTTCTCTCTCTGGATATGATTTGTAAAGCTTTGCGACTTGAAAGATCGTAGTAGTAGCAGGAATCTTTACCTACCTCAACTGGGTCGACGTTTAATCTAAACAGTAAATAAACGGTACATTTATGAGATTTCTTCATTACATAAGTGAAATCTGATTGGTCGGGGAGTTTTAAGTTACTTGCACGTACAGCTATTTCGAGGTCAAATCTCCAGAAAAACAACAAATTCTCTATTCCTCTCGAGATAAAACGGATATCCCTTAACTGTGGGTGACAGTAGAGTATGATACGATTTCAGTGTTCCATGATATTGCCGTTGTCTGTCGCCTTGTCTGTCCCCGCCCCGCCACCCTGGATGGGATGGGATGTTATTCCTTATCAGACACAGGGTCTCCCACAGAATTTTCATTGTGTTTCTGGTACGTTCATCTGATCCTGTTTAATCACCTGGTTAAAAACTGACAACGTAAAGCGAAGTTTCGTTAAGCTGGACACAAATCTAAAGTCCATATAATATACGAAGACTACTGCACGAGACGTCAGGTTGCAAGTTCCTTTAATGCTGAAAAGTCTGAAAAGTAGGTCACGTCATTCTATTTTTGTTTATATCGCTTGGCAAAAAGCTGGAACTGAGTGAAAACATCCAAGAAAATCAGTAATAAATCCTCTTTTCCTTCAGTGCTAAAACGAAAGTATTCTGATCAGCTTGCTTGTTCACTGCCTAGAGAACTCTATCGAAAAACGTGAAATAGTCATTTGAACTTCGTGCGTATATAGCCTCCTCAACTAACAACTCTGGGATCAGCTGCAGCAAAAGGACAAAAAAATAGGAGGGGAGGGGGTGATTATTTCCTCTCATCCAGTCTCCCACCCTTGTCAGTCGTATTTTTGCCCTCTTTACCAGTCTTCTAGCTCTTCTCTCGGTCCAAAGAGTTACGCGCGGAGGAGGCTAGTACATATACTAAATTATACTTATTACATTGTCCCGGTGTAGAAGGAAAAGAAAAACCTGCTACTGAACCTGTTTAATAAAACTTATGAGACTAAGAGGAGCATAGGTATTGCTACCCCCTCCCCCCCCCCCCCCCCCCCCATCTCCCTCCATCCTGGATGGGATGCTATTCCTAGGTCAAATCTTCAGTAAAACAACAAAATTCTCTATTCCTCTCGACATAAAACGGATATCCTTTAACTATGGGTGTCAGCAGAGTAAAATACGATTTCAGTATTCCGTGATAGTGCCGTTGTCTGTCGCTTTAGAGGAACATGGGTATTGCTCCCCCTCACCCTGGATGGGATGCTAGTCCTCATCAGACACAGGGCCACCCACAGAATTTTGTTATGTTTCCAGCACGTTTATCTTATAACCTATTTAATCACCTGGGTAAAAACTGACAACGTAAAGCGAAGTTTCTTTACTGGACGCAAATCTAAAGTACATACAATAAACGAGGAATAGAGCCACGAGACGTCAGGTTGCAAGTTCCTTTAATGCTTAAAAGTCTGAAAAGGAAGTCACGTCGTTCTATTTTGTTTATATCACTTGGTAAACAGCTGGAACTGAGTGAAAACATCATAAAATCAGTAACAAATCCTCTCTTCCTTCAGTGCTGAGACGAGAGTATTCTGATCGGCTTGTTTGTACACTGCCTGGAGTACTCTGCCGAAAAACGTGACATAGTCATACGAACCCGTGTACACATAGCCGCCTCCACTAACAACTCTGGGGTCAGCTAGGGAAAAAGGACAAAAAAATAGGAGGGGAGGGGTGATTATTTTCTTTCATCCAGCCTCCCACCCTTGTCAGTCGTATTTTTGTCCTCGTTACCAGTCTGTCTTCTCGCTCTTTACTCGATCCAAAGAGTTACGCGCGGAGGAGGCTAGCCGGCATATGCTTAATAAGAACTTATTTCATTGTCTGTTTGTCTGTTTAATAAAACTTATGAGACTAAGAGGAGCATGGGTATTGCTACCCTCTCTCCCCCTCTCTGACTGCATGCAAAGCGTTTTATACATCTTCTTATGATACAAGAAAAGAAAATTATATTAAGGAATAATTTGTTTACCAGCAGGCCATACACAAATGTATTAAGGTGGTTCGATACAGTTTTCTGGAGACCATACCAACATTTTCAGTTCAATCGGGTTTTAAGCGGTCCGGCTCCAAGTCAGATCAACGTGAAATTTTCACCACTAACTGGTTTTGAATTGAAGTTTGGCAAGATATATTTTCTGGTAAAATCGATATTACCATGACGACGATAAACAAGAAACTTAGAAATCAGTAAAAGTGAAATTTAGCGCGTTTAAGATTTCGCATTGAAAATCCCACATAGACATCTTAAAATATGGTATATGGCATATATATTTTGCAAGAATAAAAAAGTTCTGTATGTTTGAATTCAAATAAATCGCAATAACATTTCAAACCTTACCACTGATTTGTGTACTGGTATTAAATTGATCGAGAGATTAATACTGGTTTTGTGAAATTACTTAATGATAATGTCAAAAAGTAGCTTGATGTTATGTTTGTAAACCTTCAAAGTTTTGTTTACTTTTCTTTTGCGATCTTGAGAACTACCATTTTTTCTAACATCGCTTCATGTGCAACTTTTGGGTATTTTTCGAGTTTAATCGCTTTTGCAAAAATCTGAGAAACGGCTCGATGGATTTTTTTAAAACGTTAACCACGCATGCTTACCGATGTGCAAAATATTATCTAAAAGTTTCATTGACATTGATTCACTGGAACGCCTTTAAATTTATAGATGAAGACGACGTACGAACCGGCCAAAACGTTTGCGTTACAAATTTACTTTACGAATAGCTTAATTTATAGATTAATTTTTCTATAGGTTAGATTTTAAATTTTTTTATTAGTTTTTAAGCTTTTTATTCATTTGTAAACTGTTTACAGTCGAACCTCCTTAATACGGACACCAAAGGGACAGACCAAAGTGTCCGTATTATAGAGGTGTCCGTTTTATAGAGGTAGGGAATGTATGAATTTTGGTGTCTTCGGGACCAAGAGAACTGTCCGTACTAGAGAGGTGTCCGTATTAGAGAGGTGTCCGTAAGGAGAGGTTCGACTGTAACTTTCTATACACGACCACATCAGCTCCGCTGTAATTTTTATTGTGTTTAAATAAATGTTGTTGTTGTTGTTGTTTCCCTTAACAAAGTGCCCGTTTAATGCAGGCGAAGGCAATAGTAAAAATAACTCGATAGTACCTTGAAGTACGTGACTGTTAATAGAGGTCAAGTTTACGGTACAGAAGGGGAAAATTTTCGGGACTTTTTCAAACCCAAAACATTAATGTAAAGTAGGATCCAAGCGTCCCTTAAAGCTATTTTGCGTATTATTCTATCTCACATTTTTGTATCACCTGTTTGTGATTTTTCCAGGTTTCATGTTCTTTTTCACTTCATCTTTGCATTTCTTCAGTATTTTCACGCACAATTGCTAGTCGTCTATAACCACGTTATAACCTTCAGAACATGAATAAATTTAACAACAATTGAACTGAACCCTTTCATGAACCCTCTCATTGGAGATCCAGAAATAGATCCAGATTAAAGAAACTGAACTTATAAACTCTCAGGCAGTTTTCAAAAATGAACTGGCTTTATTTCTTCTAATTCTACAAGTTTGGTGCACCATTCAAAGAAATACAAATTAATTGGATGAAAGCGCACTGTATACGGAGTTCAACCAAGTTTAGTTTACTTTTTCGCCATGTCAATTAACCACACTATAGTCACTCTCCTCTCATTTTCCTACAAATAGTCTGAAACCTATACGAGCGGGAGAGGGGTGGGGACAAGGAAAGTCTATCCCTTGTTAGATCTGTTTTGTTCCCTCTGTTGTCGGGCTCGTCCTTCCTCGTGCTTGTTCCTAGTGCTTTTCCGGGCACCGCTTGTGTGCTCTGAAATCAGATACAACTATCATTAGAATACTAGACAAAAGCTAATTGTTGTCGGCTAGGGGCCAGAGTTTGATGGATATATAGGCCCCATCCACACGTATCCGAATATTTTTTAATCCGCAACTTTTTTGTTGTGGATTGGCCTTCCGTCCACACGTATCCGGCGAATTCGGCTTTCAAATCTGCAACTTTTTGAATCCGCTCTCCAGAGTGGAAATTTTTGAATACGCTAGGAGTACGGCATCGTGCGGACGGTCGAATTCGGATATTTTTGAATACGCTGACGTAACAGTATCGGATCCAGTCTTTAACCGCGCGAATATTCAACATGGCCGACCGAAATGTTATCGCTTCACTTCTACTTGGACATATTTCAAGTCTAATAAAGTGTTTACAGTTGAACTTGGCCTTTGCGCGTGCTCTGTTGACAAAATTTAAAGAGGAGCTCTGGGTACTAGAGGGAATCTGGATGCGTGTGGACGGACAAATACGATTCGAATACGCTACGTGTGGACGCGAATATTTTCTAATCCGCAACAAAAAAGTGGGCCATAGTTGCGTTTCCGAAATCGGATTTGTGATCTCACATCACATGGATTCTTCATGACTAAAACAAACGAAAAACTGTTGATATGCAAATGAAACTATTTTGACTTCCTCATATGATATGTATTTCACTCTGCTTGAACATATAATTTTCAAAATATATCTAATCATCCATCCATTATATGAAATCTTCCCTGAAAGAAAGAAAAAAGCGAACGGAACGAGTAAAGTTGCACAAAAGACCGCTTGTCAGATGTACTATTTTGGAATCCATCCTCCTCCCCCTTCCCCAACAAAAAAAATACCCATTCAGATCATGGGCGAACATGTTTCTGCAAAATTGCGTGACGATTACGCAAATCTTAAAAAAACTTGTTCAACTTGTTTTCGAGCGGCAGTGGTTTCGCACTTGTTAAAGATATTTAATCTAATAATGAATCCCACCAGGGTATAGATTCAACGTATTCATGATTTGTTTTCGGATTTTATTGAAAAATAAAATTACCGCAAAAATCCTTTATTGGATAATTAATTTGAAGAATCCGGATTCAGATTTTCACCCTATCAAGGAAATATACTTGGCATCATGACAGATTTCCGTATTTATTACATCCATTTTGAAATCACTTGTGATCCTTGCAATGCGATTGGCTCTCAGCAGTGTGATTTATTCCCAAATCGCACTACGATTTGCTCTAAATCGCATCAATTACCATTATAAAAACAGACTAGCACAATGTTAGGCGCATGTAAATCATGTGATGGGAGGACAGATAAACCAGTTCAACCTTGACCCGATAACCAAACCGCCTTTGTCAAGTGTTATTTACAAGTTTACAGTTCCCACAATGTGAAAGTGCGTAAACTATTTTATATGAATGCCTAGAACTGCAAGGTATTCTCAGCATGCAATGGAAAGGCGAGAAGCCTTTCTCAATGCAACAATTTGTGTTCTGTCTGTGAAAAAGGTTTAAGTTTAGACCCCCGGAAGAGTCACATGTAAAAATGACAGGGGTGATTGTTGAAAATTCTCGAAAAACACCCGAAAATTAAAAGGTACCAGATGCTCAAATTGATTTTTACCCCTGACAAGTATCCAATTCTTAAACAAGATATCAGTGACTCGCACCAGTAAAGTTGACCGATAAATTGTTGCTGTCATATTTTTTTCAGCTCAATACCCTAAAGGTACCACGATATCCTATCGGTGGTCATTTTAGATTTTAGCATCCTAAGCGGTACCAATTTTGATTTTCTAAAAGGAACGATAAGCATCCCCGTTATTTCTATATCGGAGCCCCCCCCCTCCCCCCGGGTTTAGACCATGCGATAACTGTACCTTTTCCCCCTGCCTTCTTAGCTTTGTTTCTCGCGTTGCCTGCCTTTTTAGCTGCGGCCTTAGCCTTTTTCTTAGCGGCCTTTATTGCGCTTTTCGAAATTGCTTTAACTGCCGGTCCTATCCAGCCGGAAGCTCCAGGAAGAAGCAGCGAAGATTGAACTGCATTGGCATCGGGGCCAGTGTTGAACAAGTAGTTTCCCAGAGAGATGAAATCTATGGCAATGCTTAGCACGATAATTAAGTACACCAGTTTAATAAAGGACGCCATCGTGGGCAACTGCAAAAGAATAAAAGGTGCCGCTAAATTAATTTAAAAAATCAAATCTGTACCGTCTTAAACGAGGCTCATAGCAAGGCCTGCATGAGCGTCCTTATTAAACAGTGGTCTCAAAAATGTATGTGACGATATACATTCCTTACTAAAAGCAGTTAGAGTGTACTAGCATAGTGAAATAATTTCGAATGTGCTCGGCTTTACCAGGGGCTTTACAAACAACAATGTGCGCCGACTTTCATATAGAACTCAGACGAAAACAAGAGTTTTACTTCAAGCGAAAATGTACAAATTACAGGATCATGGTCGCAAGGACCAAGAAAAAATATCGCTTTCGGTTAAATGTGGAACTTGCCGGCCGGTTTACACGGCGAAATCTGAACGCCTTGCGCATTAGTTCATACCATCGGCTGGTAAAATATTACTTCACGATTGCAATAAAGTGAATTAAACGCCGTTTCTACATTCTCTTTTGTATATTAAGCCAGAAAAATGAGAATTAGGCAGTTGATCTACAGCTAAAGCTACATCAGTCTTACCTGAATTCCTTCACTCTGGATTTGCGACTTTCGGCCTGAACACTGTGCCGCTCCTAAATCATCTGCGCCGATGTTTCTGCGAAATGGTTCTTCAATATGGAAGTGAGATCTAATTGGTCGAGTGTTTTTTTTAAATACATACATGTGGTCTGGATATTGGCCAAGTTCTTTTTTGCGTTTTTATGGACACTTCGAGAAAAACGTAAAAAAGAACAAGGCTGGCAATATGCAGCCATCTTGTCCGAACAAGCTTGGTCAATAAGAGATTTATTATATTCAATTTGTAAGGAACTGAACGTTTTGCTATCTTGGTGTTTAATTTTGTAATTCTAGATACAGGACCGAACGATTGTGCTTAATGGTCATGTTATAAATTTAGTAACCTTGACCGTGCTCATCATGAGATCGACCCAAGTATCAATTTCATATCAACTCAATTTTATTTTCAGTCATAACAATAGATCATTGAGCCTGGAGACTAATCAACCACAAAGTTTTCAAGTTAGCCTCCAGCCGTTTTTATATCATCTCTCAGTGCGAATAAAGGTTTAAAGGAAATCAAAGAACGAGTATTAAACCTTGTCTTATACAACTTCCCTTGTTTACCAAAATATCGAGACCACCACCAATCATATTCGCTTTATAAAGTTAAGTAATGTTAGGTAAACATAAGATAACAAAGGTTTAGCTGTAATCTGAATACTGGGATAACCACTGAACTCTGTTATTCGCATCTATCTGTCAGTTGTACTCAGTTGCGTATCAAGGCTTTGGTTATAGATTAGTTGAACTTTGAAGAATTGAACAGACCTAAGTAAGGAAGGTAGATTGGCAAGGAATTCCTTCCGTCAACCATGCATTCCTTCAAAGGTGGCGGATACAGACCTTCTCATAAGCGGGGTGGAGGTGACCGCAACGGGCCCCCTCTCCAAACTCCGCCACTGCTTCTAAGTAAAGCCGACTTAGCTATATAAAGCCTAAAGCCCCTCGCCATAGTTTGTAATCAGGTCAACTGGTTCAAAAACCAATAAACGAGGGACAACTGCCAGAGATTTTCTAATTACGCTTCAATACAGTAAATATGACCATTTTTCTTATTTTTCTTGCGGGAACACAACGGGCAAAGCTCCATCCTGCTAGCTGGGGTAGTCATTCAGAGGACAGGATTTGTTTCATCTTGCCCGCTCGCAGGTCCAGGCACATAACCCGGACGTACAGCTTTATTTGAGGTTAAAAGACTAGAAAAACAATAAAAATTTCGTTTTTTCTGCGAGCTCGAAGCTGGGTATGCGAATACTGAATTTTTTTTCTCGTGTATATGCTAGTTTGTTAATAATACTAATAATACTAAGTTTGTTAATAATAGTAAGTCCCTTGGACCCTACATAGACGAAACTCTTTCCTGGAAGGAGCACATACAAGTAATTTAAAAACATTCACTTCCAGTATTGATGCACTCAAACGGGTCAGGCCATTTATCTCCATGCACACTGTAATTAAAATATACAAAGGCATTGTTGAGCCACACTTTTATTACTGTAGTGTTGTTTGGGATGGCCTGTCTCAATAGCTAAGCGAGAAACTTCGGAAACTACAAAACCGCGCTGCTAGGGTCTGCTAGAGTTATCGCCCGATCTAGCTATGACACGAGCTCTAGCTATCTTCTCAACTGGCTTGGCTGGATCACCTTATCCGTTAGAAGGGCGAAGTATAAGGCATAAGCAAATGTATAAACAAGTTCGCCCCAGATTATCTATGCAATATGTTTACTCCCAAAATTACATCCTATAAGTTTCGTAATGCCAATAAAAAAATAGTGATACCAAGACCTCTCTCCTCCGCAGAGGCTCCTATCAGCAAAGAACAGTAAAAGAGAAAAAATGAGAAAAGCTACGCCTTAGGTGGTCCATTCTTGGTCTTGGTATCTCTCTCCTCCGCAGAGGCCTCCCAGTCACGCTCCAGAGGTAAAAAGTAAATCGCGCGGGGAACTCTGGGAAGGGAGAATACAATAGCGTTTATTTGATGAAATGACGTAATAATGAAGTTATTTGGATGATTTCTTTCTCTCAATTACTCGTAGTCACTCGTAGTCACTCGTGGTCACTCGTGGTCACAGGGAGAAGAGGAGCTTTACGCGTTCGATCTTCGATCTGTCTTTTTCGAGTCTGTTTTTCGCGGTTAACATTCGTTAACATCTCTCAAACTGACCTTGGACACCTTATGAGGTTTTACACAACGTAGTATTTTTTTATCGTTGTACCGTAGTACTGACGTACACGAGAACAGGACCCCATTTTATTGGGCAGAGAACTGAGAGAACAGAGATCCGGTTAAGCAAAGAGTAGCGTTTTGGGGTTTAGCATTGATCTACAGTGTTTAGGCTTAAGCACTGATTTGAAAACGGTTAGCTTTCATTTATTGTATGGGTAACTCTATAAATATGTTAAAAATTACATCTCCCGGCAGCTAATCCACGTTGGTATAGTGGATAAGGATATTAGTTATGAAGCGAACGACTCGGGTTCGAGGCATACACTATACTGATTTTCGCCCCAGGCGTAATCGGTTGGGTAACCGCAGACTGCTGACTGTGGGCGCCACAAAATCGTTACGTCTTCTTACCGTTCGACCGGAAAGCGCCGATTACGCTTGGGGTCCTGCTGGGGCAAAAACTCGAAAACAATAGATCGAATAACGCAAAACACAGCCGCGTATAAAGCTCAAAGATCGAACGCGTAAAGGTCAACTTTGGCTCCTCTGCTCCCTGTGTCGTGGTCACTCGTGTGTAGTCTGCGAGCAAGCTCTCGGGCTCGGGGACCCCCTCCCCCCCCCCCCACCCCCTGTACTTTTAGACCATTCTGGACTTCGCGTTGTTGATTGGTTTCATAATAAGACGTGAATTTGGAACAGAATCAAGGTATGACTATAGGTTTATCCGCTACCTAGTGTAGATGTCAATTCAGTCAGCTTGCGTTTTAAACTGTTTTTCATTCAATCTGTGTGTTAAGCACACTGAACTCGGACTTTACAGTGTCCACTGTGGGTTCTGATCTCTTGGCCCTGCATGCAACGACTAGTCCCTCATTTCAGCGACCATCGTTCTGAAATTTCTGAGTTTAACATTGTATTTAGGCTCCCTCGTTTCGTATTTTCAAATGTTGCTCGCTGGAAGTGCTAATGTGCTAATTAGAGAGCTCCAAGAAATAATAAATAGGATGCAGTCTGCAGAACATTAAATATTATGTAACGAGTAGACTTCACCTTACATACCCATCCTCGAAAAATAGCCGTCCCTCGATTAATTGCCCCCTCGAATAGTCGCCCCCCCCCCCCCCCCCCCCCCTCTGTTGAAAATATTCCCCCATCTTTCCTTGAATCTCCCAACAACAGATGCCTGCGCTTTTGTACCTTGCTGATTGGGGAATGAGTGATCTCTTCCTTGGAAAATTGTCAGTAATTTTTGTGATCTGGCTGTTGGGGAGCAATATTGTTATCCCAGGGGGTGAATTTCTCTTCGGAATTACAAACTTGTGTATTTAGAACAAAGAAAATACTGTCAGAGAGAGAACATAACCCCCCCCCCCCCACCCCAGGGTGGAAGCTCTCCCAGATACCTTTATAAAAAATCTGTGGATAATTGTTTTACTGCACTGACTAAAACAAATTCTTCTCTTTTTATGCAGATCACGTACAGTACTATGGCATCAGAACTCCCTTCTCTAACAGGAAAGGTGTGTATAGTGACTGGGGCCTCACGGGGTATCGGCAAGGGCATTGCTTTGATGCTGGCCAAGGCTGGAGCTACTGTTTATATAACAGGTCAGTTTGCCCTTCGTAAAATCAAACAAGTAGTATTATCGAGATTAATAAGTGTGTTCAGACATGAATTAGCACAGAAGCAGTGCGAATTACTCATCAGGCTTCCACAAATCTGACAAAACTCATATACAAATAACAACAATTGTTTACATAAAATAGCACACATTTTAAAATTACAGTGACATGGAACCCTGGGGGAGGGGTAATCTGTTTATGTTTGGGTGGGGGTGTGCCACTAGGACTCTGAAACCCTTACCCAATATACCAGTCCATGTTCAGCTGATTAATAGACTAGTAAGAGTAGACTAGACTCTGAAAATCCCTACCCTATCCCAGACTTGCTACTTTTAAAACTGTCACCACAATCAGTGTTTTTAATGGAAAACCATTTGCCAACAAAGTTCTTATGAGGATTTTATTTCAATCAAGGGAAGACTCTTTCTCTTCCGAGTTTCAATTCCTATTTCTATAGATCGACTTTTAATTCTTTATACCACTGAACAGTTTCCTGGCAAAATGATATGCTATTCCAGACCAAAACTCTCTGATTTCTATATCCTATCCCAGACTAAACTGCTCAAATTAAACCATTACCCTTTACAGCAGCACAATCCTTTAGCTATAAGATAATATATGAGAGTATACCACAGCCTCCCCAGGCATGGAACCCTAGCAGCACTTAAACACAAGCACAGGAACACCATAAAGCACTTGTTTGCTGACTGAAAACAGCAACAACAGCAAGCAAAAAATGTGAGAGCACCAAAATGGATTGTTGGAACTGAACAGTGAAATCAACTGCTCACTTTTCTTGCCAAACCTCTGTCATTCTTCATTTCATTTTCCATGTGACAAAAGTGGCAACTGCCTCCCTTTTATGCAATTGACAAACATAAAGCTTGTTCTAATCACCACAAGTCATAAGAGCTTCCCTTCAACTCTGAAAACCTAGAACTTTGTTATTTCTTTACACAAGGGCAAACTTGTCCCCAAATCTTCTTGGCAGGTCTAGGGTGCAACCAGTTTTCCAACTGAGATAATGAATCAAAATTGTCACCGAAATAGAAGATTGATCGAAGAAACAAATTCTCAATTCTTTTTGCCTGTGAACACAGGATACCCATGAAACCACAGGAAGACCACCAGCTCCCAGCTGACATTCTCACAGAGTCTTTTCAGTGTCCATTAAGTGGTGTTGAGAGAAGAACCCAGCAAATACAAAATTAATGTACATGTACAGTTAGCAAATCATGTAATTAATCTTAACACTCTCAGTCCCAAGACTGTCCATGATCAAAACAAGAAAAAATAATAGTTTTCATTTGAATGGTACTGTAGCACTGACATTTTGGGCCATCTTGTCCAAAGAGTGCTTTGTATACCATACCGGTAATAAACAGCACCAACGCACTGCTCAAGCTTTTTTTATTTTGTATGGTCATACTTCCGTGTCAGTCTGTCCACGGAGTAGACTTGATGATGAAAAAGGACAGAACCACCAAATTGTACACCATAATATTAGCACCACAGCAAAGTACTGCTCATATACAGGAATGTACTGCTCAATGGCTAAATTTTAAATTTGATTTGGTCACTGACTTTGGGGTTTTATTCACATTTTAGACTTAAAAGTTAGAACAACCTTGTATGAGTACATAATAAATAGTACCACAGGAAAATACTCCTTAACATTTTTCATTTGAATGATCATATACTCACACTTTGGGATTTTTTCCACAGACTTACATATATACAAGTATTAACTGTAATATTTAGAGATTTTAAGGATCAAAAGATTTCAAATGATTTGCAAGGGTCTTTAACTCTCATCACCACCAACACCTTGGGAAGAGCATTGCCCTTACGTTTGTTCTCCCATAACAGCTAGTACATTATTTTGAAGTATTTTCTAGATGTATTTTTAAAATACCATATTATTAATTTTTATTTGATACAACTGAATTGTAGGTAGAACTCTTGATACTTCAGAAGGAAAGCCTGGGTCACTGAAGCAAACAGCTGAGGAGGTATTAAATAAAAGCATTCCATTACTTTGTTCAAGGCTGTCCTTTTGATTAAATTGATTCAGTCTTTTCGATTCAGCCCTTGTAGAGCACCCTTTCAGACTGGATTCAACAAGAAGTTGAGTTCCATTATAAGCATCACAAAAGAAGTTGCTTTACTGGGTCTCCTCTCTCCCTAGCTCTATCACGATGGCAATTAATTATCATGATTCAGGGGATTAAAGCCTACTTACTTTTTATGTCAAAATTAATTGCAAGCGAAGCAATTATCTATTCAGTACAATGAAATAATCAAGAAATGGGGACAGATAGAACTATTTAACCCTTTAAGCCCTAATATCAAAATTTAGATTCTCATTTCTAGTCCTATACATTTCCTATAAAAGTAGTGGGGAGAAATTGTTTAGATATCAAGAGAACTCATCTTGTGTGATCATGTCCTTAATTCTCATGACCTTTTTGATTGATAAGGCATAATTGATATTACAAGGAGAAATTTGATGCCGATCACTCTTAGGGCTTAAAGGGTTAAACAAGAGGGATTTCTTGATTGTTTGGAAGGAAAATGGGCTGAAAATAGCCTAAAACATTTCTCGAAATCCTGGTAATCAATAGAAATACCTGATTTAATTAAAATTTTAAGCAAATATTTCAGTATTGTGCGGGATTGTACGGAATTGTGCGGTTTTGACCGAATTGTGCGGTCCCAAACCCGCGCACCCTGTCAGAACCCCTACGGGTATGTAGGATGACAAATTGACAGGGTTACAGTAACTGTTATGATTCCAGTGCTTTCAATAAGCACCGACGGCCAACAATATGCTCAGAGAAGTCGGCTACTTTTTTCCTTAAATTGAAGTAATTAAAGAAAGATTCTTTCAAACCTAAATTAAAATTCATC
Organism: Cladopsammia gracilis; assembly: GCA_022457155.1. Taxonomy (NCBI): domain Eukaryota; kingdom Metazoa; phylum Cnidaria; class Anthozoa; order Scleractinia; family Dendrophylliidae; genus Cladopsammia; species Cladopsammia gracilis. The sequence goes on along the minus strand of JAJGOT010000152.1, from coordinate 1,166,985 downwards.
TTGATGGACTTGAGGTTTACATGAATGTACTTTTACCTCTGTCAATTTCAAAATAATTATCAAAAGATCGGGCCTATAAATTGCGCATTCAGTATCCTTTCTGGTCGGAAATGGTTGTGACTCCCACTCGACTCGTTTTGAGGCCGTTGTAACCGTGCCAAAATTATTTTTGGATATAGTCACAATTGGTCTACCACCTGCAAGAAAATGTAGTGAAATGACTATTGGCCAGTGCCCAGAATGCTGGAAATTGCATTTCAGAGCTTTCAGATTTCAAAATTTTCTGGAGGGGGGGGGAGGGGGGGGGTGGGGGCATGTCCCCAGACCCCCTAGAAAAAGGGGCCTTATGGCCCCTTGTTGCCACAGTCGGTTACTCTACTCAAGCCAGCTGGCGCTACTTCAAATTTTATTGAAACCCCTGTGATTCATTATATAGTTACCATACATATGCATGTAGATCTTATTTATTAATGTAAACCAATTTATTATTCTTTTATACCGGTATTTACATTAATTAGCCTCGGTAGCTTAGCCTTGTTAACACATACAAAATTAAAAAAAACATTTACTCTGAAATGATGCTAAGGAGGCTAATTAACATACATTGTTCTGTATATTATATTAAAGTTATAATTATAATATCGACTACCATTTTTTAATAAGATCTATTGGTCATAACTAAAGGCTAGTAGCACTGATAGCATTGACTTGAATTTTGCTTCAACTTTACAGATAGGCCAAGACAGTGCTGGTCAGTGCATCCCAGTTAAGTGTGACCATGGAAATGATGATGAAGTTCAACAGCTATTTGATAAAGTTAGCAAAGAACAAAATGGACGACTGGATATCCTGGTGAATAATGCCTATAAAGGAGGAAAGGTAAATTAGGCAGTCACATTTATGCCACAGGCAGCCCACATAATTATATACATGTAGCTGAAGTTAACATGCCTGATAATTCAAAGTTTAAGACATCACCACCAACTCATGGTGAATGTAATAAAAATGCATGATTCCTAAAAATTTTCATTGGCAAGCATGCCCCCATACGTACTAATCGAGGGCTTCCTGCCTCAGGCACTTGCAAACATCCATGGTGCGGCAATGAATGACATTGGACCTACTTTCTTAATACATGTACCTCTTACATCCATGTTTGCCAGTGCATCCCATTGGTTAGCCCCTTGACTGCTGTGCCTTCAAAATGGAATGTACATGAGGGCTGTGCATATATCATGTATTGTTGATTAATTAATATTCTTTAATGCTTTCTAGTTATTGGGGAAGGTATTATTTGGTCATTGGAGCAGTTATCAAATGAGTGTTAATAAAAGAAAAACCAATTGAAAACTGGTCGACCGTTCTATTTGTTTGCATTATATTCTAATAAATAAGTTGTTATTTTTTCCATTTATCTCCTAACAGACTCTTCTTGACAATGCTTTTACACCATTTTATGAACAGGTAAATACGCCATTTTATTTCATATGTGGTTAACAAATTTTATTATTTCAGTAACTAATTCAGTTTATATCCAAACCATTATTTGAGCTATTTTGAAAAAAATAGCTCATTAGCAGGCGCAAAGGTTGGTTTGTGATGTTTGTTTGTTAGTATGTATGTATGTATGGATGGATGTATGTCTTGGGTTATGTCACACCAATCAGATTGTCTCTAGTATGTACACCGTGTACTATGTCAGCCAATCAAATTCTCGCTTCTAAAATGGTATTACTGAAGGTCAGAGAAGGGCACTTGGCATAAATTGAAAATCAGCCATCTTGGATGTTCGCGATTGTTGCCTCAAACACTAAAAGTGTAACGTTTTGAAGATTTGTTGGTTGGGAATTGTGCAGTAATCCCGACTGGCTTGCTAACATGGCAATATCAAGGGCATTTATTCGGAAATACTGCCTAAAATGTGCTCTATGCATGAATTGTACAATTAATGGTCTGCGAGGGATGAGACGTCCAAAAAATGTGGACTGCGGTTACGTTTATAGGTGAGCTTGTACTGAAATAAGAAAGTATAGCTTTATTGCAAAAACGGCAAGCGGATTTCAAATAATGTGATGTGGAATATGAATTGGATGTTTCAAACCTGGGTTTCAAGTGATTACTATTTGAAATGGTATCTTTTTTGTCAGTCACGTTGTCTGCCCGTGAAAATGTTGAACTTTGTCCTTATAGAAACTTGTCCGGGATGCATGGAGTTCAACAGAGAAAACTTAATGCAATCCTGAATATACAATTTACAGTATTTAAAACGTTTATCTTTCTGTGAATTAATGTGAGCAGATGTGTAGGTTATTAATTGTATGCCCCAAGCGATTACTACAAGCGAGTAGCGACTGTATTTTGTATGAGCAGTCACGTTGTGTGCACGTGCAAATGTTGAACTTTGTCCTTATAGAAACTGGTACGTGATGGAATTCAACATGTTTTCGAGAAAGGTGCGTTAAAAAACGCCTGTTCAAAAAACTATTAGTTGCAAAATTCATTTTGGATGCGCTAAGTTTCTGATTTAAGACTTTTCTGGTCGACATTACAGGAAAAGATGTTTGGTTCCAAATATTAACCTCAAGGTTGTGGTTTTGAGTTGAAAACAATTTAATCTAATAGAGTGTTTTCACATGACGTCATAAAAATTAAAAAATCTAAAGTATACATCCTACAAAGCTGTTACTAATATGGTATGTGGATACCAGTGTTATAGTCTTTCACAAAAAGTTTCAGGTTTTAACAATGTTTCGTTTTCGATTCATAAAGGTAAATGTGTCACGCAATTCGTCACGCTATTTCAGATAAGCCGTTAAAATAAACAAAATTGAACTAGTTGAAAGTTTTTAATGAATTATAGATGCTTATAAGCCGATTTCATGCCTCTTATAGTGAATACAATATTTTGTGATGAGATTTTTGGTGTTATTAAGACTTTACAGTCTTTCAATTTTTGGCCGCCATGTTGGTGTCCCTAAGTGGGACACCAAGATGGCCGCTCCATACATTTCTTACTAAAAATGTCTATACTAATTCGCCTATAACTCTTGAATGAAATCCTCTTGCGCTTCAAAATTTGGCCCAGATGTGTAGTTTTAAACTTTCTACAATTCCATAAACATTTTAGAATCGAAAACTGCTTCTGAATTTTGATATGACGTCAGTGAAAACACTCTATTAGTTTCTGTTTCTATTTGCACGATTTTTTGTGGAGAATAAAAACAGTTGTTTGAATACTATTAGTTGCAATTTACAAGGAGGCTACCAATATTCATTTTACATATGCGTTTAGTTTCTGTTAAAGACTTTTCTGGTTGATATTACAGAAACAGGTGGTTCAAAGAATTTTTGTCACTAATTTAATTAGCTTGTGGTTTGGAGTTAAAAACTATTTAATTTAATTAGTTTGCGGCCAAAGGGAACCATTTCCACGTTTCTTTTGTGAATAATAAAAGCAACTTTTTAAAAAAAGACTAGAATTTTCAGAAAATAATAATCCTTCAATTTGGATGCATCAAATTTCTGTGCAGGACTCTTCTGGTTGACATTTAATACACTGATTACAGAGACCAGTTGCTCATTTCACTGGGGCCGTAGTTTCGTCATAAAATAACTCCGAAGATCCCGTGAACTTCCCACCTATTTTCATACCCTAACCCTTTAGGCTAGAATACAAAAGCAAACTTTGCATTTTTCCACCTAAATAGAGTTTTGGTCCCAGTGGGCCCGTTTCTCGAAAGTCCCGGCAACTTTTCGGGCCCGCAACTCATATTCAAATCAGAATCTATAAAATAGTGATGCATTTTTAGCCCTCAAACCAGCTCGACTTGTTTTGTCAATTTAGAATTTTATTGCTTAGCTTTCAAAATCAACAAAATTTTAATCTTTAATGAATACATTGCGCACATAAGATAGCTTTCCGGGCCCGAAATGTTATCGGGACGTTCGAGAAACGGGACGCAGTTCGTGATCTTGGTAGTTTTTGGGGGTAGGGGGCGAGAACAGGGGGCTTTCTTGTGACGCATGCGCACAAAAGTACGCGGCATGCTTGCTTTGGCTCCGAAGTGATATCTTGTTGTCAAGTGCCGTGGCTAAATTCGGGGCTAATTCCTTCATTTTCGTTTGCGGGAAAAACTTTAAATCAACACATAGTAAAAGTACAAATCATATTAGTACGTTGGGGATGAAAATACTGGCCCTTTGAGCTTGAGATTGTAATGCTGTTCAACAACTCGAAGAGACAACTCTATGCAAGGACTTATGGATTAATGGCGGATTTGTGGTCTTCAATGGACATTGCCACGTGAACTTTCTACCCAGAATTGATATATGAACTGTCAACGTATCCGTAAAGGTAAGTTTGTTTTATTTAAGTCCCTCTTTAAGAAATCGCGCCAAGGAGTACATGCGAAATCTTTCGGTGAACTTCCTTGCTCTAATGCAAAATGCCAATTTCTCGCCGTCTTGGCAGACCATGATTTCGAAGTCCAGTCGTTGTGCCACAGAGTTTTAAATAAAAATGGCAACAACTATCATTTTGAAATCCGTTTATCTAGCAGAGATCAATCACAAAATGGGGGAAGTTTTGTGTTTTCAGCTTTATAGTGAAACACGTTGGTTCTCGTCTTGTTGTTTGTGTAGTTCAACTTCCCTCGTGGCGAATGCCATAACTTCAAATAAATCATACACGGTTTCTAGAACTCTTGTTACCTTGTAATCACTTTTTTTCTTTGCAATCGGTAGCAAAATGAAGCCTCAGCTCGAATTAACAAATCTACAAAAGATTATTGTTTATTGAATATTAATTAGTTGTTTATTATTCGAAAACCGCTCGTTGTGCCACAGCAATATATATTGGAAACTAAACTACATTCAATTTGCTTTTAATACATGGTGCTACATTGGCTTGGAAAATGGGGGAAGTTGGAGATTTTTTAGATGTTTTGAGTATAAACTAACTCATTAAACTGTTCCTTAACATAACTTTTGCTATAGTTGAAGTCTCTGCTTGGGAATGCCCCTGAAATAGCTTCATTTGGGATTGTTGTCAGCAGTTTGTATGACAAATGAACTAAATTTGAGATTGCCTCAAAAGCAAAACTCATAATATCATGATAATATAGTTTTTTTGGATGTGCATTATATTATTTTTACTGTAATTGTAACATAAACAATAACCACCACTTTCTTAGCTGAAAACAGTTTTGGACATTCCTGTCACTTTGGCAAGCTTATACACCTATTTCAGAAAAGGTTGTCGCAGCTATAGACAAGTATACATGCCATGCACCTTTAGCGTGCTGAAAATAAAAAACACTTTAGAAATAAAATTTTGAGTAGACATTGCATTACATATTAGTTTTTATTATTGTTTTGGGCTCTGACCATTTTTCATGTTGTAGAATGCCAGACATTTGCCAAAGAACCAGTTATTTCATACCTCCCATGCTCCTTTGTGGTCTAGGGGCATAGACTTAAGTACAACAACCTTTTTTAAATAGTTGTATAGCTATTTAAGAAGTCCTACACACTATGTAACTCAGTAACATAAGCAAAATTACTCCTTAGCTCCCATTACAAATAAGTTAGCACCATCAATATCATGTCCCCAGTCACGCACACACATAAGTGACAGATACGACACAAATTTGTCAAGGTGCTTATATTTGGCAAGTGCTTCTATCCCTCCATGTTGTCCATGAGGATGACTTTCAAATAGTGCAATTGACTGTTCAGCTTTACAACAGCAGAGAAGCATTGACTTGTCTGGTGGAGCAATAAGGATTGTACAACAATCCTCAGCAATGGAGCAAATTTCATTCAGTTTGCCTGTGAGAGATGCTTTACAAAAGATCCCTATGTCCTCAACTATTTTAAGGTTATAATTGTCAGTTCTTGTTTGAAGTGCTTCCTGGACATTTAATTTTGGTTGACTCAGTGGCATGTTCAATGTATTGTAAAGCAAATTTCCCTCTTTCATTGAAACAGTTTCTCTGCCATTTAATGACACATGTAAGGGGCCAATACAGGGAATTATTGAAAGTATTTTTGGCTGATTTACTATACTTTGTGTTTCAGGAATGGAGGTTGAGGCTGTGGCATAGCAATGACCATGAGGAGGCTGTGGAAGTATGGAAGAACCATTTGCATGAGCTGGATTACTGAACTTGGACAAAGTCTCATACACATAGATTTTGTACACATAGATTTAGCATTGCTCAGTTGTTCTGTAAGTGGTCATGGAGTGAATTGTAGTGTAGTCATTGATGACTAGCACCAACTGCCACCTCTGTGCAATGGCCTCTGTCACTATTTCATTGATTTTTGTAGATGCTGTTTTTGCCATCTCATCATTAATTTTGATTTACTTTTGCTACAGGAGGCTCCCATGAGATGCTCTGTTTGCAATCCCTCATTATTTATTTTTGACTGTTTGAAAAATATGTTATGGTCCGTTTGCATCCAGTTGCATACTTGGCTCAAACCATAGCATAGCTTGTAAATTATAGCAACTGTTCTTTTTTGTTGGATTCCACTCGTTGTTCAGAATGCCTTTCACTTGTCACTTGCCGAAAGAATAGTACTAAAGATTGTTTTGGCTCCTGCCTTAGTGCACAACTTTTGAAATTCCTCTGGATCATATATTGGTGATTTTCCTGAACTAGTGAATTCTTGGAAGAGAGTATTATTTTTTTATGCATTGTAACTCCTTTGAAATGTCACACCCTGAAAGAAAAGAACAACAGAATTAATTGGATTACCAAAATATATTCTGTCTATTTGTCTTCCCACTCTTTCTATAGGTCTTTCTTTGCCTGCCTGCCTCTTTCTGTAGATCTATCTCACTGCCTCACTTTGTCTGTCTGTCTTCCTGTCTGCCTCCTTTCTTACACCTTTATTATACGTTTGTTGTTGTATGTGGGTCGTTTTATGAAACATTGAAAATAAAATTGAGCCTTGAACCATATGTCTGTTTGGCTGATCAATAAAAAGTACTAAAAACGTTTTTGTTTCTCTTTCTTGGTGTTGCAAGGCACCTAGAGCACGAAGACAATCAAACAATAGACAATAACAAAGAAAATGCAGTAAAACAATACTATTGAAAACAAAGAACTCTAGGTTGAAATGTATTAATGCACCTTGCAACACCAAGAAAGAGCCGTTTTTGTTGGTTTTCCGTTTGCCTTAAATAAATTATTTTATATCCTACGTTTGGAAAGCTGGAGCATTTCCTCCTGTACTTCCTCATAAAGCCCAGGCGGGAAAAGCACTCGACCACAAGGTCCCCTTAAAATTTCGCCGAAGCACGTCTCTTCTACCGTCCAGAGTCAAGTGATATCGCGGTGTTTTCTGCTGTCGTTTGGGTAGCTGCCGATTTTCTAGCGAGCTGGGTCGTCGTGGTTCCTACTGGTGCTTTGTCCTTTGCGCGCCTTCCCATTTTAGGGTGCCTGTATTTTCCCACTCGCTAAAATGAAAATTTTGAATATATATATTTTTTGCTTTAATGGTAGCACTTTGTGTTTAAATCCAACCAATCGTAATAATACCTACCTGTGAAAACGAAGATTTTCTTTTGAGGGCCATTCTACAGGCACCGCAAATCCGCGCACCGTCGAGGTCAAGTAGGTTACAACTTTCAGGTGGCAATTCCGCAACATAAGAAGCGACTGGCCTGCAACTTTTACTGTTAGTGATTTTTTCGCACACTGAACACTTAACCGAATCTCTTTTACATTCAGAAACGAATATTAAAAAAACAGAGAGAATAACTAACAAGTTTAAAGAACCCGCCATTGCTGTGAAATGTTCTGGTAGTCTATGGGGGCCCTGTGGTGAGCCCGCGTGACAGCGGTGTTTGCGCATGCTAATGCAAAAAAGCCCCCTGTTGGGGGCGAGCCGGAGGATTTGAAAAACGTATATCTGCAGGCGGTTATTTGTGCTAGTTTTCTTCCACTGTTTTGTTGCTTTCACCATTTCATATCATTTAGGGAATTTTCAAAATAGCTCATGCACGCAATGCGTGCCTATGTTATCAAACATGCCTGAGTGTATGTCATCTGTTTACACTGGTTTCTGTAGCATTTAAGGGCCTGTTTACCCTAGGTTACCGGTTACCCTAGTGCGAGGGTTACACTAGCAGCCAAGACAAAGTTGTCCCGGGTTAATACAAGGAAATTTTTCAGGTAGGGACACTCGCCTACCCAAAACATGCTCAAGCCTAAACTCCCGTCGGTCACGTTCGCGCTAGAACCTTGCTTGCTTGACCAATTTTTGTTCACCAAGCAAATTCCTAGCTCATAACAGGTGTGACTGACCTAACGCGGCACTGCTTGCTTGCTTGAAAAAGAAGGCGGAGTAGCTAAATCTTCAAAAGATCCACAGCTAAGCTTAAGAGCACTCTAAAGTGTTCTTGAGTTGAACTTGGTAAACAAATTTAATTGGGTTTGTTCCGAATTGACCAATAAGCAGTGTTTTTGACATCTTGATCTTTGTGGTTGACTGGAAGTTTCAGTCGTATTCAGTCGTATTCTGAGCGTCATGCGTGAGTTTTGGATTTTATATCCGTCGAGAAAAAGTTTTAGTTTTACCTTGCATTTGTGAATGTCAAGAACGCCGTCGCCTTATGACCATACCAGTTCATCGCCAATCGCGTTAAGCGAACTTCCAATTTTTACTAATTATACAGGTACTTAGCCACCGCCGCTCTCGCCGCATGCCACGTTTCCTCGACCATTCGTTACCCCACCTCCTTGTAAACAGGCCCTAAAGTATGCATTAACTGTATGGTTCCAGGAAGTACATGTATTCTCCCCTCTCCCCTCACCCCTACATCCCCCTTCAACAAAGGAAGGAGGAATTTGGTTAGATAATATACAACGTAAGTGCAATTGTCAATCTTTGACGGTAATTTCCAGTTACATTGCTTATAAATTTGTTGTTCAGTGGGATTCTTTTCCTGCATGTACCACTGTTCACAATACTGTTAAAGCACTCTTCGTACATTTGTCTTTGTTAAATATTTTATTTTGATTTCATTGCTTGCAATTACTTTTCACCTAACGTACATTTTCTAATCTTTTAGCCTGCAAGCGTCTGGGATGAGGCAAATAATGTAGGGCTGAGGTAAGGAATACAGACGGAACAATGAAACTTTTTTAGGTTGTTAGGAACCTGGAAAAGTCAAGAACAGAATTCTGAATCCCTGACTTAATATTAAATTAAACTGTTCCCCGGAAATAATAAAATTTTGCTTGTAGCTTATTTTCCTTGTTATATCGCCAAATGCAAAAAATACACAACTAAATTGGATAAAAAGATTCTAAAGAGCAAAACAGAAGCAGTAGTTTGGAGATAAAGTGCAGGATTACAAGGATGGAAGTGGATTACAGTTCATCAAATGATTTCGTGATAGGCGGTCAATAAATCAAAATTACCATTCTTGTGGAATTTTCACTATTTAAGCCGTTGTTTTGTCTGGACAGCTTTAGTTAATATTTCTTAGCTTTCGATCGTCACTTTTGGCGACATTTTTCTTCCTAAAATAAAGCAAGCTTGTGCCTGCATATAAAAAGAGAGAGTTTGAGGTCTTTCGTGAAATACGTGCAAAGTTAACAAGCTGTCGCAAAAGTTTATGGCGTAAACTCACTTATAGGCGTGTAAGAGATTTCATCTCGTGAAAATGTGAAAGCCTCTCAGAGTAATATTTTACTATCACATCGCTTATTTCTTACTTTTTCGCTTTATTCACTCACTCACTCCATCAGCTATAAACTTTCCTTGGTAATTCCGCTGACCAGTTCATATGGCTTTCGTGGCAAATGCAAAGGAATATGGTGTAGAGAAAAGTCGACCGCCGAAAAAGTGGTCATTATGAAAGCGTTGCTCTGTGGTTGGAGTCCGCCGATCTTGGCGATCTGCAGACCTAAAATGGATTTTTCAACAGAGACACGTTTTAACGCGAATCTACGTTGGAATAACTATAAACTAATTTCGGTTTTGAGGCGTCAATACTGTATTTTATTGACGGGAAGTTGGGAGAAAATATATTCCGTATTGGGCGGAGTCGCTTACTCAAAAGCAGGCAAAAGTATCTTAGAATCGTGATACTAAAATTTAACGCTCATTACTTACTTATTCGAAATGGTCTTGTGGCTAAACACTTGCCTTTTAGTGCAGACGACCCGCGCTTGACTGCTGGCGGGACCGGCCAATTTGTTTTTTCTTTTTCTTTTTTTCGAAACTGGACGTTGTGAAAGTGATGTACTGTTTTTTTTTTTGCGTATGAAGTTGTTCAATTTTCAAAATCTATCGAACCGTGTTTATGAAAGGTCACAAAAACATAAGCTTGCCGCAATATTGCGCTACGCGGTAGCTCGCGGTGCAAGGTTCAAATGACATGCTGGCATTCATATCATGTTACCTTCGAAATAGGAGAGAACTGGACACGGTTATGCGCTAAAGGTAAACTTTCCTATGTCGTCAGTGGATCTGTTCCTCAAGTGAAAATATATCCTTGCGTTTTTCTACTGAACAGATTACGTAGACCTTAAATATCACGGATATCATATCGCGGTTGATTACGGTATTTTAAAAGATATCCGGAACCGTGTTTATAATTTAAACATACCGTACATTGCGTTACGTGTTAATTGATGCAAAACTCGAGTGTCTCCTCAACCAAATGGACTAAGTACATGTCTAAATTCAAAATTTCTATTTAACTACATTTCGACACCTTTTTGTAAGGAAGGGTCGCTCAAATATGAGCCAGCAATGTGAAGAGCATTTCTTATTCACGCGGGTTGGCTCACAGGCGCCTTTGATTCCTCTCCCTGTACAATGTAGGTCCAATTACATTGCTGCATGGCATGCTGCCAAGATGATGGTTCCAGCCAAACAGGGTCTTGTTGTCAACGTTTCATCAGTGGGAGGATTACGGTATCTCTTTAACGTTGCATATGGCACAGGAAAAGCTGCTGTGAGTGTCTTAGTCAGCTCAAAACTGAAATATAGTTAAATGCCACCTGTTCTTTTAGCTATCCCACCAATTGAAAATTCAGTCGTGAGCATTCAGGTGCAAGCAGATTAGTTCTCAGTCCAGGTAGAGTCAACAGTAGATTCCTTAGCTAAAAGGGAGGTCGGACACCTTACTGACAATTATATGACGTATAAAATGGATAAGCTGGTTAGCTTTCAGTTAAGGTTAGGGTTAGCAGGTCTAGTTAAATTTAAAGTGCACATGAAGTGAAATTTCACCACCATTTCTTTTTTCGGTAATCTGAAAAAGGGTACTTTAACAATTATTTTGATGGGAAAATAAGTCACTTGAAGTGGCGGGAACATATTTTAACAAGCGACGCAAGTTGGGCATTACACAAGGACCTGAGTTCTAGTGACGTCATTAGTGTGTTTACAACTGAGCGCGTCACTCGTTTTACAGTAGAGTTTTGGAAACTTGTCGAAGGATTATTTCGATTGAATATGGCTGAAAGCAACGAGTATTTTAGCCCCGGGTTAATAATAATACTAATACAAGAATTTATATAGCGCCATTTCCGTGAGCTCAATGGGTTCGCCCCTTCTCCACCATGTTTTGTTGTGTGATCTTCTGATCGTACACACGAATGACGTCACAAATCCTTTTTTGGCCTCGCTCAAAATGTCGGAAATTTCAGGCCCCGTCGGGAGTTTTCAAACCGCTAAAAATAGTGGATCGTCTTCGCGCAAAAGAGGAAAACGACTGAAAATGGAATAGAGGTGATATAAAGAACATAAAACCCAAAAACAAAACGGTAGTGAAATTTCACTTTATGTGCACTTACTGTGCGAATCCAAAAACCGTGAACACTTTGATTTGATTTTGACATTTCCCATTGTGCAGCAACCAATCAGAAGCGACTCGAAACCGCAAGAAACCCAAACAAACGGTTAGTGAACCAAACAAACTGTAATCAGTACTCACTTTTGAGCATTAAGTAGCTGATATATCGTCTCAATATTTGAAGCAGCAAACTTCTGTTCTCTTTTGGACCTTTTGCAGTTATACCGTTGTAAAATTTAAATTTCTGTTTTTTTTTTCTGCTTTCGCGGTTGATTGGTTTGCGCGCGATCTACAACGGTCATGTCACGCCGTACAAAGCTTTCCCCCCTGACATTTCCTTGAGAAAAAATCGCCCAATCGGCCAAGGTTCGATTCAAAAGTTAAGAAATTCAAAGCCTATAGAAGCAAAAGAAAAAAAAACAGCGGGTCAGGTCATGAAACTTTATTAACATTATTGCAGGAGGCGATTATTTTTCGATCCACAGAAACCCTCATCTAGTGTTCTGTGATTATCAGATATCATCAATAGTTATAACTATCAATATTCTCGCCTTTAATTTTGCAAGGCCGTATTGCAATTAGCCACACATGGCAAAGTAGCTAGCTGCTGATCAGCAAGAGATCAAAACAAAAGAAACGTTGTGTTGTAGCTGTAAAACTTACCATGCTGGGAATAAAAGTTGACAAGTTTACGGCAAGGCGGTACTGTAGAACTTTACATTCTTTCATATTTGCATGCCGTATTATATAATTATAAACTCTTTCATTTGCCGAAACAGCCGATTTTGTCCTCACTCAGTAGCTTTTTCGAAAATTCACTTTTTCCAGGGAAACTAATCATCACGAACTGTCATGTGTTATTGTCCGGCTTTTTCTCTAAATGTTTTTGCGATACGGCCGCGACGGACAAATATTGTGTACAACTCTGCTGACAAACCGATGAACGCGACAACTGAGCATGAGGCAAACGTATAGCTAAACGTCTGTCTGGTTTTTAGCCGTTACAGTAAAATCGCTCAGATTTCTGCTTCATTTACAAAGAAAGACGAAAGGTAAACTAGCAATAAAAAAAACTACAGCGAGGCGGCAGCGATTCTTTTGCAAGGAAACAGAGAAGCCTGGTTTCGTGACTAACCGTTTGTTTGGGTTTCTTGCGGTTTCGAGTCGCTTCTGATTGGTTGCTGCACAATGGGAAATGTCAAAATCAAATCAAAGTGTTCACGGTTTTTGGATTCGCACAGTAAATACAGTGATTTATTTATTTATTTATTTATTATTTTTTTTGCTTGAACAACGGTTTCAGGTTGTCAGAAAATAAACACGGCTGTCAATCACGTGACAAAATACTTCACGATTCTTGTTCAGGGGTTTTTACGCCCACTCCGTCACTTTGAAAGTGGAGAACGCCGTGAGGACGAGGTTATCAGTCCTTATGCGTGTTTACGTCAGACTAGCGAATTTCACCCCCAAGCCTCGCTTTCGAAGTGCAAACCTGTGACGATCTCATCAATGTATTCTTAAAGTAGCAAAGTTGAAAAGAATACCCACTCAAAAATACTGCGAACTTGTCAAAGGTTTGCAAAGAATTTCGTACAAACGAGGCTTGGTGGTGAATTTTGAGCTGGTGACGTCATCATGCATAGGGCCTATTGCGATTCTGTTAACCTAAAACCGTGACGTAAGCACTACCCTAATTAAAGGCCCAGCTTCACCCAAAATGCTATGCGCGCCGTGATCACTTTCTGTGCTGAATTTCTTGTGACACAAAATTCACGCTTGACTGCGTGCAACCAGTCAGATCACGGGTTTGAACAATGGAGCAATTTAAAACAAAAACAAACGACCGCAACGTCTTTTGGGCGAAGGTGGGCCTTTCAGCTCTTCATTGAATTTATCGCCAAGCAATGGAGCTGATTTAGGCAAAAATAGTCTTACGTTGAATTGATCGATGCTCTTCCTAAACAAAGATGATGATTGTTTTGTTTGAATTATAGAGCGGTTTTCAATTGAGTGTCGTAAAACCGAAACCAAAGTAAGTTACTCTGGCCAATCACAACAGACGCAGACCAAGCGCGGGAAAACGCGTACGAGCAAGTCACGATTGGTTTTGGTTTTACGTCTGATTGTTTGAGGAAGTGGAGCGAGATTTTTTAGCCAATCACAAAGCGTACAACAATGCCAAACCAAAGCAATCAAAATATTACTTTCGACATTCATTTCTTCCCTTGCTTCTTGCAACAATCGTTTAAATCTGATTATGGTTTGTTCTCTATTCGCGGAATCATTGACAGTTTCCTCTCGGTGCTCTGAGATCATTTTGTGTAGGAGCAAAGGTACCAAGTCAAATATTTGGTGCAGTGACATTGCCCTTTTATACAGGTTTGACTGTATTTATATTTGTATTGAAGCATTCTCATTTTGCTCAGAATGATAGAATGGCTGCAGATATGGCTGTCGAGCTACGGAAAAAGAATGTGGCATGTGTGTCGCTGTGGCCCGGACCAGTAATGACAGAACAGGTCAGCGAGCTGTTGAATGACTCAGAGCCACGAGATGAAAAGGTAATTCATGAATTGTCTATCAAACTTATATACAGTCAGCGTCTGCCTTGCGGACCCCTTCACTAGCTCACAGGACGAAATTCCAAGAATCCGCAAATGGAAACATTGCGGAAACACGTGACACCGCTTGCAAAAGAAGAACTCGACCAATATTTTCCCAATACGGACCTCACGCGAGTTCAATAACATCTATTTACTCCTGTATATCTGCATACCACAGCTTGTCAGCCCGAAATGTCTGACGAAGTTGAATAAACCCAGGGCTTATAAGCTGCTTTTTACGGTATTAGCCATGGTATTAGCCATGGTTTGTACGCATTCGGAATGATTCATTGATTCATTGATGTTTAATTGATTGATTTATTGATTGATTAATTGATTGATTAAAATTTAAGGCCTCGATTCCTTGGTGCTTAACAGTCCCTAACAATTAATTTTCAGAATTGATACAATATTCAAAGAAGTGCCGAAATAAAAAGAAATGATAGTTATTGACTAACTTGCGTTTTAATGCTATGTTCCTCGGAAATTAGATGATGTTGAAAAATGCATTTATCTATGAGGGCCTATAAGTATGAGAGAGGCTTCTACTCTGTGTTAGTTTGAAAGCTAAACTAAGTATTTTGCACTTTGTAGGCAAGCAAATTCGCCAGCGTAATGGCCAACGCTTTCAGTGATGCTGAGGACCCAACATTTTCGGGCAAGGCCGTGGCTTGGTTGGCTGCAGGTATCGGAACTGCCGATAAAAAATAGTACTCAATATGTTGGAACACTAAGTGCAGAATAATAATAATAATAATAATAATAATAATAATAATAATAATAATAATAATAATGGGTGCCCTAGGTCCATGGTTTGGACCCGGCCCCCATGGAGAACACATAATTATATAGAGAACACATGATAATAATAATAATAATAATAATAATAATAATAATAATAATAATAATAATAATAATAATAATAATAATAATAATAATATATTTAGATATGCTAGCCTAACAGCGGAGCTCTCAAGTAACAGCTGATCATCTTGACCCATTTGGGTTTATTAAAAAACCTGATCCGCTTGTTGTGTAGCCTGATTAATTCAGGCGTTCGTATAGTGGAAAGCGAAGGGTAAGCGCCGCGCGATGGAAAAATATGGTATGTACTTGGTGTATCTCTTATTATTTTGTATTTAAACACTTAGTTTTTATTTCAGTAGAAATAAAATATAAAACAACAGTAGAATAGGGAATCGAACCCGGGCCGTATGATCTGCTCCATGCACACTATCCACTACACCACTGAGGACTAGCTGCCGAAAACTGTAATTTTTAAGGGATATAAGATAATATGCTGCTAGCCCAGACCATATATAAGAACTAACCCTTTCGATACACTGGAAATACTGGAATCAGTGCTTAACCCCAAAATACTAAAATCAGTACTTCAACCCTAGATACTGTAATCCGACCCTAAATTACACTGCAATATATCTAAATACATTACAATAAGGGATACATGAAGTACTATACATTATGATCAGGGATACACCAAGTACCAAGGATGAATATTGAGAGTGCTGACGGACCCTCTCGCCAGTCTCCCCTCGCCGGTTTTTAGCTGCTGCCCGGTCCCACAATCAGACTACTTGCCGTGGGACTAAAAATCAACTCGCGTAGGTGTATCTATTTAATTTTCCATAACTATGGTGCTTCACTCTTGCAGCCTTCGACCGCGAAGGAGCTCCACTAGATAGGCTAACCTAAAAGCAGAGCTCCAGCTCTGCCGCCTGGATCGTTTTGATGCCAAACCATTGACACGAACACAGTGAAACCACGAAATGGGTTAGCTCAGTTCCCTGTGCACTGACTTCGGCAGTTAAGGCGCTGGAACGCAACGCTGACGAGAGCATTGCATATTTCTCGGGGCTGTCTGACGCACGCAACCTTTTCGTAAGGAAAGCGATACCGCTTTTAATGTTGTTCGAATTAGAGCAGGAGCTCGAGGAAGAAATTGAAATGCAAAAGAAAAGACAAAGGACAATCTGGGTGAGATCGTGGTGTGCGAGATGAGGGGAAGTTGGAGATTGTTCAAATTTTCTACACTTGGCAGCGCAATTTTTCGTTACACGACAAGTTGTGAAGGGGGTGTTACACGCGCAATTTTATTCGCAACTTGTCTCGCAACAGCTCTCGTCAGGTTGCAGGAATAGAATGTCTGGTGTTTACTGACTTTAGTTCTGTACTGCTAGATTCCGACATCATGAAGAAAAGCGGTCGAATTCTGATTGTGGCTGAGTTGGCCCGGGAATACGGCTTCAAAGATGTTGGAGGTTAGTTATTTTTTTCTGTACAGTGTAATAAAGCGGAAGCCGGTTGTCAATTTAGTGTCGAAAATAATTTTGCAATTGCTTTGGGTTTGCATTGCTACGCTTCGTGATTTGCTTCGTGAAAAGTTGGTTCGCATAGCGTACAGAAACTCATAAGGGTTAACCCCTCATGAGTTTCTGTTGTGATGCAATTCGCCCATCCAGAAACTTCAAAAACACCGAGCACCAGTTTTCGGCACTAGGCTTCCTGGAATTGTTTGAGTAACCAGCGTTGGTTACGATATGCTGATTGTTCACAAAGGCAACCATTTACTTGTCATAGCTCACATTGGTTACCCAAACGATCCCAGAAATTTCAGTACCGAAAACAGGTGCTCAGTCTCCCCACAGTTTTTGGACGTGCACGTGCAACGTGCACGTGCTAATTAGATAGATTACATCGTAGCCCGTGGGCTGAATTACGTAATTATTTACATGCTAATAATTTATACTTAACAGTAAAAATTCACGATAAAAAATAAATGTATATAATTAGTGTCCGTCTCTCTACTCAGGAGCCCTGCCAATGTCTTTTCGCCAAGTCAAGAAACTCCTGTCGATGAAATGCCCTTCCATGGCGTGGATGGTCCCCGAGTTTGTTTATGTTCCTTGCTGGTTATTGGCAGCTGGCACTCATAAGTTTTGATCACGTGGTCGAGAGATATCTTCAAATAAACGGTTAAAGCTTTAAATTGATTATTAAACGTGGGCGCATTGTTTTAGGAATATTCTGATTTTTCTCATTCCTGTTTAGGAATTTAAAGAAAAAGACAACGTTTTTTAAATATTCCGAGTAAACCAAAAGCTTTACCAAAACAATACAATTCTGCCTATTCCGAGTAAACCAGAAACTTTTATTTCCATGAACAGAATGCAATTCTGTCTATTCCGAGAAAAAAAGAAACTTGCCAAGAGAACTCGGATTCCGCTAGTTTCGCGATGGGAAGCACAATAAACGTTATACCATTTCATTTATTCCCAGAACGGACCAGATCCCAAAAGAACAAATTCCCGTTCCATTCCTACTGTTTCAATTTCAGAATTGCCCTAAAAGACTGCGTCCCGTCCATAAAAAGATGATTATGAAGTTCAAGATGATTTCAGTGTTATTCAGCGAATAATGCTATCAGTGAACTTATAGAGTGGTTTTACTTTACCCGTGAAACACTATCTAGCAATTAGTGTGTGATAGTCCAAAATAAACAAACGAAAACGATCGAATTATAGTCTAATACTGCGTACTATTCTACTAACTATTTCACGGGTTAAGTAAAATCACTCTAAGGCCCCGTCCACACTTATACGTTTACGTCTGTAAACGCATATGTTTTTATCTAAAACTCCCGTCCACACGTTTACATAAGTTTTTATGTATTTAGGCCTCCCGTCCACACGTAAACGCTAAAATTCTGCATTGAGCATGCGTGGATAAGTAGTATTTAAGTCTGCTTTTACGAAAATATCAGTTTACGCTGTCCATACGTAAACGGGTAAACAGCGTTTTCGAAAATATCCACTTTGGAAAGCGTTTTCGAAAATACCCGTTTAGGGACTAGGGTGACCGATTTCATCGTTCACGTGTGGATGGGAGGCCTGAACGCATAAAAACTTATGCATTTACGAACATAATCGTATATACGTGTGGACGGGGCCAAAGAGCATTAAGAAATGTTATAAATGTATTTTTTTGAAGCCTATTAGACCCAGACAAACAAAGGATTTATGACATATTTAATTTTATACAATGAACTGAATACTACGCGCTCTGTGATTGGTCGTTGCCTATGATCTATAAGAGTACAGACGCACGGCTGACGTCACAGTTTTGAAAATGTTTGTGAGATTATTCTGGATTGAGCAAGTGAAAGCCTTAAAAACTGTTTAGCAGGAGCTGTTTTCGACCAAGATAAAGAAGAAACCAAGACGAAAAGTGTTCTTGGCGACTTGAAAAATACCTAAACTGGAAAAAATCTTCAAACAGTCGAGCGCTATGAGGCAAGTTCGTAATTTTACTCTTTTTACTTTTCTGTTCATTGTATAAAACAAATAGATTCCATTTGGCCGTGTGTCTGTTCAGTTATAGATCACAGAAGACGTCAAAATGTGGTAAGAACATCAGTGACACTCGCCTGCGGCTCGTGTGCCACTTTTTTGTTCTTACCACATTTTGATGACGTCATCTGTGATCTATAACTGAACAGACACGCGGCCAAATGGAATCTATTTGTTAAATGGAACATTTTAGTACACTTTAAAAAGTCCATTGCTCTTGAGGTCTATACAGATTATGGTAAAATAAGTATAAATGACTATAGTATCGACGGCAAAATAGTAGGGTTTTTATCTTCTAAAGCCCGCGAAGAATGTGCGAAGCGCTAACCTGCTATCAGGTCCAATTTTAAGGGCGTTCATATTTCCTCAGTGGCTAACCAAGCGAAACGAAACTACCTTCTGACTGCAGGTTGGCGAAGCGCATTGCCTCGCTTTGTGATTGGCAAAAAAGTCTCGCGCCACTTTCTCAACCAATCAGAAGCAAAACCAAAACCAATCGTGACTTGCTCGCACATTTTTTCCCGCGCTTGGCGGCGGCTACATGAATTTGGTTCGCGTTCTGATTGGTTCATTGGATTGTCTGCGTCTGTTGTGATTGGCCAGAGTAAATAATTTGGTCTTGGTTTTACGACACACGATTAAAAACCAAGTAAACAAAAAGCTTTACCAACACAATATAATTTTGCCGATTCCGCTCGCGAGGAATGTGTGATGTGCTAACCTGCGATCCAGGGTTAGCGTCAACTTTGATTCCAGTTAAATACTTAACCAATGGAGATTTCCCAAGGTATTTTCGCCCTGTAGTTTTGACTTTGACTTGTCTTCGGGTGTAGCTTAAAATAAGTTTTTGAAAACACTTCCAACAAGAGAAATTAAATCCTCGGTTAAGGTTTAATCCTGAGTTTGCGTTAACCGACTTTTGAACAACCGGGCCCAGGCCTCTTCGTATTCACCATTCGCCACTGCTTCGCTATTCGGCGGCCGAAGACGCGCAAACATGCGGACTGTTTTTCAGTCTAAAAAGATTATTGGTTAGGAATATAATAAAGTAATGGACATAAGCTATCGATAAGAATTAAAAAGGATCTTTAATAAAAACTTATTAATAAATAACTGTTGCTTTTTCTCTCTCTTGCCTGGAGACTGGGGAATTTTACGCGTGCACTCGGGTATTTCAAACCTTATCCTTTTTGGGCGGAAAGATGAGAGGTTCCGAGAACAAGGTTCTTTCTTAAACATCCCGGAAGGAAGTGAGAGAATGGACTCGAAATAGACTATAATGAATTATTTTCCTTTTTTTTTTTCTCGTGGCAACTGTGCAACGAGAGAGCGCGGGAACGAAGCCGGGATGTTTCCCATCTTTCTTGACTATCCTTGATAGAGCTCCTGGAAGTCTCGGAGCACCATACTTCTCGAACCTCCATGGGACTAGCGAAAAGTTTCGAGATAACGAAGTTAGTGTTAAGTTTCATTCTCTTTCTTCAGTTGAAAGGAGTACTGTACAGTAAAGTACTGAGTACGCACTCCTCAAAGCAGTACGAAGTGAGATAAATATTTCGTGTCACAATGTGCAGTACTGTATGGGTGCAACAGAGCAATCGGTGTTTGAAATTTAAAAGCCTGATGATTAAAATCCAGATGATTTCCTCTCGTTGTTGTTGGTTCGAGATATCGGGGGTGAAAATTGACGGAGAAAATTATCTCTCGGGGCACAAATTTGGGGTTTTAGAGATATCGGAGGTTCGAGATATCCAGGGTAAAAATTACAGTGATACACTGATGCAAGTCCACTGGCTGATAGAGGATTCGCGGTAATTAACAGGGAAATAAGCCCCATTTTAGTCAAGATTGTTGCTACTGTCTAACCTATCTACCGACATTAAGGTCCCGACAGAACCAAGTATCCGATATTATAGAAGTCAATAGAGGCTTCAGTGTATTTTGCCAAATTCGACTCTTCTTTTAGTTGTTTGAAGAAACGAATACAGCCAGCTTGAGAATGATGGAAAATGGCTGTATTCGCAGATTAAGTGCTTGCTGACAAACCTGCGCTTTATGGCTAAAAAACTTTTCGCGACTCTTTTTGATTTTGTTTCTTTCTAGCTGCCGCGTTGCTGTGTATAGGTGGATACGTGTGTGATTTTCAGTTTCGTTAAGGCTGGTTTTCGAAGTCGGAGTCTTAATCAGAAGCGCAGAGCGTTGCGATCTAGTGAAAATCCAATCGACGGAATCGGAAGAAGATTACGGAGTCATAATCAGAAGAAAATGAAACCGGACGTTCTCATTCTTCCGACTCCAATTCCGTCGAGCTTATGACTCCGCTTACGACTCCGAATTTCGATTTTTAAGAAAAAAAGAACAATATTTTTAGTAAATTGCAAATGGATCTCACAGACAAAGGAGTCTGGTGTATTCGAATGACCGGCTGAATGTAAAAAGGGGTCTAAAATTGGGCCAATTTCCAAGTCTCAACTTTTTGGAAGAAAAATCCAAGAATACATTTTAAATTGAGACACAGGCGTACGTTTCTCGAAAGTCCCGTCAACGTTTCGGGCCCGAAAAGCTGTGTTATGTGCAGTAAGTTTACAAACAAGGATTCAATATTCTTTAATTTAAAAGCTTAGAAAAAAATCCAAGTTTACTAAAAAAAGGCTGCGCTGGTTTGAGGGATGAAATCTCCATCGCCATTAGAAAGAAATTGAATTAAAAAAAAACAGCTTTCGGGACTTTTAAGAAACGCACGCCAGGGGCGCACACCAGGGGCGCACGCCAGGGGCGCACGCCAGAGGCCCGTTCCTCAAAGGTCCCGATAACTTTTCGAGCCCGGAGCTTTATTTTAAAATTAGAATCTGTAGAATGGAAGTGTAGTTTTTAGCCTACAAACCACCCCGACTTGTTTCGCCAACTCAGAATTTTATTGCTTAGGCTTTCAAAACCAGCAAAATTTTAAACATTGTGCGCATAAAATAGCTCACCGGACCCGGAAAGCTATTTTCTGTCTGCAATGTTCACATTAAAGATGCATATTTGTTGGTTTTAAAGGCTAAGCAATAAAATTCTAAGGTGCCGAAATAATTCCGGCTAGTTTGGGTGGTTAATACACCCTACAGATTCCGAATTTAAAGTGTATATGACAGTGATTTTTTTATTTGCTTGATCGAATCTACATCATGTTCTGATAAGAAAATGGAAAAAAATTTCGTTATCGATTTTTCTTCTCTGCGTTGTAGCCGTCTAAAAACGTGAAATTTCACTTCCGGTGTGTTACAAAACCGCGCAAGAAGAAAGACTGGAAATAGTCCGCTGTGACGTCAATACAAGAATGCCGGTGTCGAGGTTTCTCAGTTCCTCACATGTTTTTATGCGCCCTGAGGAAGAAACATGGTTTTATTAAGGTGTGTTGTTTATGGTTGTAGCAACACGCACCAAAAAAACGGAGGAACTGAGAAATCGCGACACTGGCATTCCCGTATTGACGTCACAGCGGACTATTTCCAGTCTTTCTTCTTGCGCGGTTTTGTAACACACCGGAAGTGAAATTTTCACGTATTTAGACCGCCAAAACGCGGAGAAGGAAAATCGATATCGAAAACTTTTTTCCCATTTTCTTATCAGAACATCATGTAGATTCGATCAAGCAAATAAAAAAATCACTGTCATATACACTTTAAAATTTAGCTCCGGACCCGGAAGTTATCGGGACTTTACATACATACATACATACTTTATTACCTTTCCGCAAAGGGGCTTTTCAAAGATAATTAAAACTAACTAACAAGAATAATCGAAAAATAACTAATTACATTATGATCATAAATATAAATCGTATTTACAAATATAAATTGAATTAATTAAGTTAAGATTCTAAAAATTCCTTAAGAAGCTTGAGCTTTAAAACTTTCTTAAAAACCGAGACAGATTTACTAAATTTTAAAATAGGGTCCAATGAGTTCCAAATGTTAACAGTGCGATAATAAAATGTCCTCTGGCCAGAAGCAGTTCTAAATAAAGGAATGTTTAATTGCGTAACGGGCCTCTGGACATGAATCTGTAGTTTACATTTTGTAAAAAGCACTTACAAAACAAAAGCTACGTTAGAATCAAGCTCCTTCCTATGAATGTAGAATTAAACAATAAAAATTTAATCAGGCATTCCCAGACCATCACCAAAACGAACTTAAAAAGCCGGGAATATTTTTTATTCCCATCTCTTTGAATTTTAATACCATCACCCTTGGTGGAATCCATAACAATGGCGGCATAGGTATAGTATCCACGAGCCAATCAGAGAAGAGTATTGAGCACGTGCAATGAGGTGATCTGGCGCATACTTTTAAGCTGAATATTTGACCAACAACTCACCAAGTCAAGCAACAACAAAATTTTCTAACTCTTTCGCCAAGTAGGAAGAATACACCAGAAAAGGACAATGAATTCAGTAGCAAATTTGAGGGCTGCAGTAGAGTAAAAACAGAGAGAAAACGTGTGGCAAGGTACTGCATGAGTTTCTAAAAGACACTTTTAAACATTTGTTAGCTGTCCCGTCTTCGTCACTTCTTTGATTTAATAATTCAATAATGACCATATTTGCTTTGCTTAGTTTGTTTGAACAGAACGTTGTGAGAATGTTTTTCTTTCCGCTAAATTTAAGACAAATGCTTTCTTGCAGAAACTTGGAAACAAGTTGGATGCGCGTTGCTTTTCAATTCAAAGCCACGGACATTCTCAAAGGTAAGCTTAATTGTTGTTTTTCTACACTTCAAATGAACGATTATATACTACTTAAAAACTTCCACAAGCGGGCCTATTTTCATTTTCCCGCTAGAAATTAATCGCGCGCGCGAACTTGGATGTCCCACCATTTTTAATACGACATTTCACAGCCGCGAGTTGCTCTGAATTATAAATTGTCAGTGTTTCGCTTAGCGGCTTATAAAATCAATCCTCTGAAAGCCAAAAAATTTCGATTTTGCCGTGTTTTTGAATAAATAAGCGGAAAAATATGCTCTTGTCGTTATGTAGTATCAAGGGATTTGGTAGTGTATCAAAGGAGTTGTCGTATGTTAATTCTTTCTCTTCGTGCTCTTCGCTGGAGGCAGTTGACTTTTGTTTTTGGAATGGCTCAAGATGGAGCCAGTGCTGCTGCAGTTACTGCAATTTCGCCAGAGCTAAGCGCGTTTTTGGAAGCGCAGAAGAACGCCATCCTCACTGCTGTTAATTCCCAGATTAAGGGTCTCGAGAGCAATTTATTAATACAGGCGCATTCCGATCTTGCGTCGCAGATTTCCGTTGAAGTTCAGCCAGATAACTACGTTTTTCAAGAAAAGAGGGAACAAACAGCAGTTCAACTTTAACCGTAAGATTCTCAAGACGTCCAACGCAGCTGTAAAAGCATTGGAGGATCGTAACATCGCTAAAGCGAAGGAGGAACTTGCTCAAGGTATTTCTCTATACTTGTTTGCAGGATAAAATTCTGTAAATTTAACGAGCTCCAATGTATCCACTTGTTTTCTTAAAGACAAATCTAAAGGACCCAAATCTTAAAGTGCCTCTGTGATCAATCTTTGATTTTCATTTTTTTTACATTTTCGTGTACTATTAGACTTTCTTACTCATCTTGCCAAATTTCAATCCATTATGAACAACAGAAGTCATTTTATTTTAACATTTATTTCCGAGAATTTACGGCCGCCATTAATCAACCTTGTTCCAAGGTTTGGTTGCGAATGGGAGAAAGTGACGTCAAAAGACTCAAACATACCTCACGGGTTTAAATTATAATAACAATAAGTATTTAAAATCACGCAAAGAGCAACAAAAACTTTGGACTTTTTCTTCGTGCAATTTTCTATGCTGATTGTTATAATAATCTCAACTTCTGTTGTTCGTAATGGATTGAAATTTGGCAAGATGAGTAAGAAAGTGTAATAGTACACGACAACGTAAAAAAAATTAAAATCAAAAATTTGATCATGGGGGCACTGACCTATTCACAAAATCTATTATTCTTTATTCTTTATTCTTTATTCTCTATTATTCTTTAGGTAATTTCCATGGGAACCGCTAGCACGGTTAATATTCGGTGAACGCCAAAAATACGCGGCCGCATCAGGAATCTGGTTTTTTAATTTAATTTAATTAATTAATTAATTAATTAATTGCAATAACCGGGTTAACTACTCTAGAGCGGCCATGATCGACGCAGTCATACCAATATAAAATTCTCTTCCATCAATCACCTCCACCGTATTCCTTTGAAAATAGATCTTGTGCAATACAACCTAACACAATAAAATTCAATTCAGTAGTCGTACACCAGCCATGAGCCTGTTTACCACGCTACAAGAATTATCACACTCCATGCCGCAGCGGCTACGAAATTAGGCCCTTATCGATTGTGCTGGTAAAAGTAGCATATTATGGTACTAGCAGTGCCCGATCTTTATCCAAATTATGCTCAAAATCATGCTACTTTTTCTTAAAGTAAAGTTTCACGTCAGATTCTCACCCCGGTCTTGTATTTGCTTTTGGTTTGCTTCAGGCTCCGATCTCCAGCAATTTGAGCGGGTCCTGGCCTATCGGGCGGCTGTTCTTCTTCTCGTATCTGTAAGTTGCTCGACGCCATTTTTTTGCCTGTGAAAGCGCCGGAACTGGGACCGACGCAACATTCACTTCCGGTGTGCCCAATCCTCCAGACGACGAGCGACGCAGTATTGCGGTAACCTCCTTCACTCTCCCCCGGACGAATGAAATAGACTGAACCATGGACTGAACTTGAAAATAATCAATCTTAGAGACCAAACAAGTCATGACTCTGGTAATGTTCCCTTCCAAAAAACTAAAAATATGCCAATTATGCTAGCAGCGCTACTTTTATAAAAAGTGCAAAAATTATGCTCGTTTTAGCAAATTATGCCAAAATTATGCTGGCACAATCGATAAGGCCGGGGCCTTTACGAAATGTGATAAAAATATTGGAGGCCACTCAAGCAACTAAAACTACGTATGAAAATAGTGTACATAACAGTTTCGAAATGCTGGTATTTTGATGCATGTGTCACTTGTGAATCGAAAGTTATTTTAATATAGATCAGAGGAAGGAACTTTTGGGACACCCTGTATATGTTATATATCAATAGAAAGCTCAATAAAGGTAGTTTGCCATAAAAATAGAATTTTAGCGACCTTTTCTTAGTTGTTCAATTGAATTTATCGGTTATCGAATGCCGCGACAAGAGCGAAATAGATAAACAATGGCTGCGGCCGCACTTGAGTAGGTAACCCGGTTATTTGCAATTAATTAATTAATTAATTAATTAAAATTAACTGGTTTAACAAAATTCCTGATGCAGCCGCGTATTTTTGGCGTTAACCGAATTTTAACCGTGTTAGCGGTTCCAATGGAAATTAATCAAAGATCAATAGATTTTTTAACTGGGTTAGGTTTATTTACATGTAAACCACCTCGCTAGGTAGTTTAGGGTTTAGGCCCCGTCCACACGTCTACGTTTACGTTAGTTAATGAATATTTTTTTTATGCCTTTAGGCCTCCCGTCCACACGTAAACGATGAAAACGGTCACCCTAAACGGATATTTTCGAAAACGCTCTCCAAAGTGGATATTTTTTCGAAAACGCCGTTTACCCGTTTAAGTGTGGACAGCGTAAACGGATATTTTCGTAAACGTCCACAAATAAAGAAAATAGAACAGATGTCCAATATGGCGGACGGTCTGATGCATGCTCAATGCAGATTTGAAGCGTTTACGTATCGTTTTAGCGTTTACGTGTGCACAGGTGAAAACGAATCGTAAACGATGGCTGGCTTCGTGTGGACGGGGGCGTTTTAGATAAAAAAAAAATATGCGTTTACGAACGTAAACGTATACGTGTGGACAGGGCCTTGGTGTAAGTCAACTTTCCGATCTGTAAATCATCTTTGCTTACGCGGAAATTTTTGGCTTCCTGTTGGATTCGTGGACCTTCGTAGGGACGACTAGGAAAGGAAAACCGTCATGTGTTTATGGTCCCCACAAAAGCTATAATTTGATCATTTGACGATGTTGTTTTGCAGGGAATAACAAAATGTAAAGTGCACGTGCCGCAGAGGCATTGTTTTCGCTCATTAATCGCATTGTTTTGTGCAGCTCTCGCTAGCAAATGATAACACGATCTCTCACGTTCAAAGTTCAACTTTCTGAAGTGTAGCCGCTCACAAAAATAAACTCGGTTATTTCATTACAAACACCTTTTCACCGAGATATTTTAACCGGTTTTCTAAAACAAAACCCAGTTAAATCACGATCTGCGGCCGCAGTCAATGTCATTCAACAAAAGAATAACTCTTATTTCACCGAAATGCGCACCAACTACGCAGAGAGGACCTGAAGTCAAATACACGGAAAATATTCCTTCAGAAAGCAATGGGATAAAGCAGCAGGGAAAATATTTGACCTTCTTTACATCTAACTCGTTGGTAGAACTGAATTAGCACTGAGCGGCATACATTTTTTAAGCACGTTTTCTTGAATTGTACTTAACGGATAAATTTATGATTTTTTCAGAGATTTTCTGAACTGACTTTGATATGTGGTTGTTTTGTTCTTTTACCATTTTTATCCCTTTAAAAGCCTTTTAGGGGCTGATTTAAATACATGGCGAATTTCAGCCCGGTAGGCGGGCTGGAATTTTGTTGCGATTACTTGACGAATTTCAGTCCGGGCTGACAGCCGTAGCCGCCATCTTGTTTCATTGAACCCAAGTGCACTTTTCTACCCAGGTGAACTCGCTTTTCAGCCCGGGCTGAAATTTCATTCTGATTACATGAGGTTTTTCAACCGGTTTGCCCGGGCTGACATTTCCAGCCCGGTTTTTGAAACCGAGCTGGAAATGTCAGCCCGGGCTAAAACTTTCATGTAATCGCAAACGTCGTTTTTTAAGAAAGTTCGTTCAAGAAACCGGGCTGAAATCTCAGCCCGCCTGGCCGGACTGAAGGTCAGCATTGGATCCCATCCGCCTAAACCACCTCGGACACTTATTGAGAATTATATAGCGTAATGTCGACAATTAGAATTTTATTTTCAATAAATGTTTAAGTGTAGAAAAATAAAATCTAAAATCCCCACTCAGGATTGAACCTGTTACCTGAGCTTGGCTTAGGCTTACGTAGCCTGCCGTACCAGAGTACCACCTAGCTTCTCGAGGCAGCACGCAGCTCTTACTTTTTGATTAAACATGGCTGAAAGCGACGCGAATTTACGATTTGGCTCACAGAGACTATGGGCGACACCGTAGCTGACCAAACGATGTCTGTGATTGGCGAACGATACAATTGATTTATCACTTGAACAATGCACCTATCCTTAATACCTATCCCAGTGGGACAAATAATATATTGTTTTCTTAGCGAATCACAGACATCGTTTGGAGAAGTGTTGGACTACCCGGGGGCCTATTGATTTTTATCTTTAAAATGGAAAAGATACCAACTGGAGAACACTGTGATTCGTGAAGTAATTACCTTTTTTTCGATTTTTAGTTTACGTCTACTTCCTGATCGTCATTTGTACCTCGTTCACACTGTTTCAACCACCAAGAACAGATCAACCAATGACTGTCATCCTCAGTATTACAGCACGCCCAATGGTCATCCCAGTATTACAGCATGCCCAATGGTCATCCCAGTATTACAGCACGCCCAATGGTCATCCCAGTATTACAGCACGCCCAATGGTCATCCTCAGCATCACAGCACGCCCAATGGTCATCCCAGTATCACAGCGTGCCTTATGGTCATCCCAGTATTACAGCGTGCCTAATGGTCATCCCAGTATTACAGCATGCCCAATGTTCATCGCCGGTACCACAGAACACCCAATGGTCATCTCAGTAATTTGGTCAGTCAATTCCTTGTGGGTTGGGAATGGTGGGTAAATAGAGCTCTGGATGAACCTTGCAACGCATACCTCACTGATGCACACACGTTCGGTCAGAAGTCAGCGGACTTCTTATTCGGCCTAACTTAGTTGTACTTTAATTAACTAGTGGGACCCCTGGGATGGTATCCTTTTTTCCCCTTTTTCCTTTCATTTGGGCCTTGGGTTTCTTTACACTTTATTCGAGTACTGTGTTCGATCGGCTCATTTTTTTCTCCGAATCTGATTCGGCTTCACTTCGGCTTTTTTCGCAAATACTTTTTTGTCGTCGTTGTCATTTCGTTCTCCCGCTTAGTTGCGCGAAATTAAGTTGATCAAATACGTTTCACTTGACAGTCCAAGCGCTGTATTAAGTGAAACTTTCTTTCTCTTTTCTTTCTCAGTTTCTCTTTCTTCCGTAAGGTTCATCCAGATAAGTAATTATGACAACGCTTAGAAAACTTGAGGCTGCAGGCCATTCAACTGTTGGAAGGAGACCTTATTTGGCCACTCCTTACAGGTTTAGTGGCCTCTCTAGTGACAGGCAGATAGTTAGGCAGGCTGCCATTTTTGGTTAGCTATTACCTCTTTGAAATTGGCTATACAACAAAATTGGCTTACAAAACGATAGACTTTGACATTTGCACGGCATTTAGTTCATGAACCAAAAAGCAATGAAGGCTCTCAACGACGTTATAAACAGAGGGTGTAGCACTTTGCTAAATTTGCCAGCGTAGATTGGATTACAGGCTAATCGTGACTTTTTTAGCTAGCGGGTTATCATGGGACAATGCATACACCATAGTGCAGATCGTTTACTAATTCGCCACTTCAGAAACTGCGGGGAGACTGAGCACCAGCTTTCGGCACTAGGCTTTCTGGGATCGTTTGGGTGACCAGCGTTAGTTACGATAGGTTGATGGTTTTCAAAGGCAGCCGTTAACTAATCATAACTCGTATTTGTCACCCAAACTATCACATTAATCTAAGTTCCAGAAGCTGATGCTCAGTCTCCCCACGGCTTCTGGAGTGGCGAATTGTAAGCGTAGGTAACCTTCAACGTCATTCTACGACGCGGTAATCATTGGATTCAGCTGGAGCCGGAGGTCGGTCGGTCAGTCAGCATAGCTGATAGATAGCCAAGGAAGATAGCATAAATTTACTTAATCTGAATTGGAAACATTCTTGACTGAACTGCGATATTTTATTTTAATAACGCCATCGAGAAAACGTGCTACTGGCCGGCCGACACACATTTCCAAGTAAGACCTTGTTACCTCATCAAGATGACTACAGACAGAGCAGATTTACCAGCGACGTACGCCCACGACGAACATGGATGAGCAGTCAGTGACAACCGCTGGCTTGAGGTACGTAGGGCTAATTAACTACGTGGTAAATAAAGTTGGAAATAAAAGTCTGGCAGTGTGTTCATTTATTGTTTTGTCTTCTACATGAGCTCGATCCGGCTTTCGATCCGAAATTTCGATATTTTCGCTTTCGATCTCTTTATTTTATCGGCTGTAATTCTATTTTGTTTACAAATTCGGTCTGAATTCGAAAACAAAATAGTTCACAATTCAACTGAGGACATTTGAAGGCTTGGTATCGAAAAAGTCTCGATAGCAAACTGAACGATGACCCCCGCATACCGTCTAGGGGACCCTGGGGTATTCCTTTACAAAATATTCCTCGGTCTCCTGGACGCTTAATGTTTCAAGTAGGAGCGCACCCCCTCATGGATAGTTATTAGGCCTGTGTCATATTTAAAGTTAAGTGTAAAAGCTCTGTATTAAAAATAAATAAATAATAAAACTTAAAAACCTGGTGTGTCTTGTGTCGTTATTCTAAAACACTATCTTCTTAGCTAAGTGAGCAACAATACTAACGGTTGGTTTTATTTCAGAGACAATACTAACCCAATGATTACATTTCAGGAAAAAACGTCATTTTTTTTTTCTTCAAGTGAATCAACTTTTTTTTCGGCGAAACCCTCAGCTACCTACGAAACCGTTCATTTTTGTTCTTCGGTGCAGCTTCTACGCATTGGACACGTACTTCAACTTGCGATCGCTAGCGCATAGCGGTGTAACAAAATGACACGAGTGTAAGCCATCTTACGTGGCGCTTTTTTGTTGGAAATAAAATTTGAAATAACAGTTTGTCAGTGTGTTTTATTTGCGTCATTTGAGGCCTGCTTCAAAACTAACTTTTTAAATTAAGCAACAATCGACGAATCCGGCTCAGCTTGTACTTATTAGGTATTCTCCAAAGAGTACATTAGGGTGTGCAAACCTTGTGATAACAAATGTGACTGTAAGAAAGATAGAAAATAAAAGTATGTTTACTGTTCTTCATTCTTGTCCTTTGTGGTTAGCAAATAATGTTTTAATTTTAGGAACATTATGTAAGTTATAATAATGATTATAATAAAACGCAATTGAAAATAAAAGTTCGCCAACTGGCGTTTCTTTTTGTGTGTCGTGTGTTTTTTCTGGATAACCAAAGTTTTAATTTCAGGAACATCTCGCAGTATCCAAACAGATTTTTTTGGTCAGTCCGACATCGCCACTGAACCACCTTTTTTTATCCTTTTTTGGTGTGCGAAATCAAGACGCATAGAGCCTTCTGACGGTAAATGCAAGGTCACTGAACGACAGCAGAGAGAGAAGTGCTTCTTTTTTTGGAATGGTTTTATCCCTATTTGGTGTGCGAAATCAAGACGCATATGAAGCCTTTTGACGGTAATTACAAGATCATTACACGAATCACAACAACAACAGCAGAGAGGGAAGTGCAGTGATGATCGTGTGAAGAGAAAGTCTTAAGAAGAACCATAATTCAATTACGATGGTAGCCCACATGCTTTAGGTTAAATGTTAATATGAGCTTCTTTTAGGTATAAAATGAGCAGGACCAATACCCGCCAGCTACGGCCGATCAGAGGCAAAATCCAGACTAACTGCAAATATAATATTGGAACACAGACTGAAATGTAAGTAGTATCCTTTTTATTAACAATCACCACACTCGCTTTCGCCGCAGGTTAACAACTTCTGGCTTCAATGGGATTCAAACCCAGTCTACTATGGCGCTGATTCAATATACTCAGCAGCCACTGACAGAGGATGAAAAAAGCCCGACAAATATGTGGCTTCAATGGGAATCAAACCTAAATACCTCTTTGTTACTGCTGCAATATGTTCTCTAGGCTAAATGAAGTGATGTCAACTGTTACATAAGTAGGGGGTCACTGGAAGAGAGGTAAAAGTCCGAACTAAAATCCGTGGCTTCAACGAGATTCAAACCCAAAGACCGCTTTGTTACTGCTGCAATATGTTCTCTACGCTAAATGAAGTGATGTGAACTGTTATATAAGTAAGGGATCACTGGAAGAGAGAGGTAAAAGCCCGAACTAAAATCTGTGGCTTCATCGAGGTTCAAACCTAAACGGACCGCTTTGTTACTGCGCATTGTTTATCCATACTTACTGATGTGATAATTTATATTAGGGGCTGCAATGCTCTCCATACTAACTCAGGTGACATGTTATATGAGGGGTTGCAATGTTCTCTATACTAAACATTATTTCATCAGATCCAGATTCGCATGGCATTACAATACCTATCCTGTTAGTGTCCGACCTTTGTTAGCTGTCATTTCTGCCAGAAGTCAGTGTTTCGATGTGTTTTAAAACCAGGTACCATAATCTCTACCTCTTTATGGCCCAACATATGCTCTCACTAACGTTGTCTGAATTTGGAATATGACCAACGATAAATGAAGTAGCCAGGGATATTCTACACACTTTACGTTACAGAAATTAAGATGCATTCCACCCTGATGCCCCAATAGGCAACGAATGGAACCAGTCACGGTGGATCCAGACCCTATCGTACAGTGTGGGGGTAGGCAGAAGGAATTATGTGGGGGTGGGGCGTGAATAAGGCCGGGCCAGTCGGAATGAAAATGTTAGAGACTGGGGGACCTTATATTTTAGCAAGATAAGGGGAACGGGCAGTGTGGCGGATCTGAGGGTGGGAGCCAACAGAAGGGAGGGGGGTTGGGGGGAGGTGGAACAGTGTTGGGGTAAAGGTGACATCGTTTTCTTTCTTTTCTTAGGGACGGACCATTCTTTTTCTGACTGGGGGATTTGGAAAATCTTCACATGCAAACATTTTTTTTTTTAAAATGCGGCACCTGCCATACTGCCATATTTTCAGCAAACACAAATCAAAAGATGTTCTGGACATACTTCACATCACAGTGCTAATCCTGTTCACGACCAAATGTCACTTTTGAGTGCTGCTTCAGTTGATATTTTGTATGTGAAGATCATTGAATCTGATTCTGTCCCTTTATGTTATAAGGTCTTAAAAGACCATTCATTAACCAACACCTCTCTATTTTGGGTATAAAAAGGGATAGTGGTGCATTGATAGGAAATGATGTCAAAATACTGGTGGATAATGATGGACTCGATGCACCTCTTCCAGGGGGAGGGGGACAGTAGTTATACTCTTAGTCTTGTCACGCTGATTTACCTCACTTTTCCTCTCTTGTAGGAGAAGGTATTACTTACCACCTGCCTCTCAATGCAAAAATGACATTGGAACACAGACTGTAACTGGACTGTAACTGGTATCCTTTTGGCCTCAACTGTAGGTTAACAACTTGCAGCTTCCTGTTGGCTTCAAAGGGATTCAAACCCAATGAACCATGGTGCTGACTCAATATACCCAGCAGCCACTGACGGAGGATGGAAAAAAAAGCCCGACAAAATTATGTGGCTTCAATGGGATTCAAACCCAATAAGCTCTTTTCTGTTAATGCAATGGTGTCAGTACTAGCTGTGATAAGAGGCCGTTGGAAGACAGGCGAAAAGCCTGGACTAAAATCTATGGCTTAAACGGGATTCAAACCCAAACACCTCTTTGTTGCTTCTGCAATTTTCTCCATGCTAACTATTATTTCATCAGGTCCAGATTCACACGATACTTGGTGGTACCAGAGAACCGAGCCTTTGAACCTAAAAATGAAAGGACGTCCACTTAAGCTTCAAGGTGACTTGCACTGCCCAGAAAAAAACACATTTTAGCTTAAAGAAACTGTCATAGGGCTTTTCGCGTTTCTGGGATATTGCCCCAAATTGAAACTAAGTACCTTTCTTACATACACAAAATGCTTATAGAACACTAAGAGGAAGGTCTCAAATGAATTCTAGAAGAGAGTATTTACAGCTGTGCGCGTCACGCGTTTTACAGTGGCGTTGTGGCAACTTGTGGAAGGATTGTTTTGATGAAACATGGCTGAAAGCGTCGCGGATGTTAGCCCCGAGTTCCTCACCTTTTCCGCCATGATTTGTTGTGATCCAACACGCAAATGACGTCAGAAATACCCTTTCGGCTGCGCGCAAAGTGTAGCAAATTTCAGGCCACGGCGGGATATTTAAAACCGCAAAAAATTAGTGGATCATCTTCGCGCAAAAGCGGAAAAGCCTGGAAATGGAATAAAGGGATATAAACAACATCAAGTCCTAAAACAACGGTAGTGAAATTTCACTTAATGTGCACTCTAACTATATGAACGGCTATCAAACCGATCCATTATTTACGTTACTATATTCTCAATAAGGTGCCCGATTTCCTGTTGACCCTCAGTGTAATCTATCCCTTCAAGTGCCCTCCTTTGAGGGAAGGGGACGGTGGGGACGTTTGACGCAAGTGGTAAGGGGGTTGATGGAGTTTAACGTCTTGGAGAGGGGAGGGTCTGAATTTACGATTTGGCTCACAGAGACTATGGCGACCCCGTAGCTGTCCAAACGATGTCTGTGATTGGCGAACGATACAATTGATTTATCACTTGAACAATGCCCTTATCCCAATTCCCTATTTCAGGGGGACACATCTATCGTTTTCGTAGCGAATCACGGGCATCGTTTGGAGAAGTGCTGGACTACCCGGGGACCTATTGACTTTTATCTTTTAAATGGAAGAAATACCAACTGGAGTACACTGTGATTCGTGAAGTAATTACCTTTATCTCGATTTTCAGTTTACGTCTACTTCCTGATCGTCATTTGTACCTCGTTCACACTGTTTCAACCACCAAGTACAGATCAACCAATGACTGTCATCCTCAGTATTACGGCACTCCCAATGGTCATCCCAGTATCGCAGCACGCCCAATGGTCATCCCAGTATCATAGCACGCCTAATGGTCATCCCAGTATTACAGCATGCCCAATGTTCATCGCCGGTACCACAGAACACCCAATGGTCATCTCAGTAATTTGGTCAGTCAATTCCTTGTGGGTTGGGAAAGGTGGGTAAATAGAGCTCTGGATGAACCTTGCAACGCATACCTCACTGATGCACACACGTTCGGTCAGAAGTCAGCGGACTTCTTATTCGGCCTAACTTAGTTGTACTTTAATTAACTAGTGGGACCCCTGGGATGGTATCCTTTTTTCCCCCTTTTTCCTTTCATTTGGGCCTTGGGTTTCTTTACACTTTATTCGAGAACTGCGTTCGATCGGCTCATTCTTTTTCTCCGAATCTGATTCGGCTTCACTTCGGCTTTTTTCGCAAATACTTTTTATTCGTCGTTGTCATTTCGTTCTCCCGCTTAGTTGCGCGAAATTAAGTTGATCAAATACGTTTCACTTGACAGTCCAAGCGCTGTATCAAGTGAAGCTTTCTTTCTCTTTTCTTTCTCTTTCTCTTTCTTCCGTAAGGTTCACCCAGATATGTTTATGACAAGGCTTAGAAAACTGGAGGCTGCAGGCCATTTAACTGTTGGAAGGAGACCTTATTTGGCCACTCCTTACAGGTTTAGTGGCCTCTCTAGTGACAGGCAGATAGTTAGGCAGGCTGCCATTTTTGGTTAGCTATTACCTCTTTGAAATTGGCTATACAACAAAATTGGCTTACAAAACGATAGACTTTGACATTTGCACGGCATTTAGTTCAAAAACCAAAAAGCAATGAAGCTCTATGTGAGGTTATAAACAGAGGGAGTAGCATTTTGCTAAATTTGCCAGCGTAAATTGGATTACAGGCTAATCGTGACTTTTTAGCTAGCGGGGTATCATGGGACAATGCACACACCATAGTGTAGATCGTTTACTAATTCGCCACTCCAGAAACTGCGGGGGAGACTGAGCACTAGCTTTCGGCACTAGGCTTTCTGGGATCGTTTGGGTGACCAGCGTTAGTTACGTTAGGTTGAAGGTTTTCAAAGGCAACTGTTAACCAATCATAGCTCGTATTAGTCACCCAAACTATCACATAAATCTAGGTTCCGGAAGCTGATGCTCAGTCTCCCCACGGCTTCTGGAGTGGCGAATTGTAAGCGTACGTAGCCTTCAACGCCATTCTACGACGCGGTAATCATTGGATCAAGTTGGAGCCGGGGGTCGGTCGGTCAGTCAGCATAGCTGATAGATAGCCAAGGAAGATAGCATAAATTTATTTAATCTGAATTGGAAACATTCTTGACTGAACTGCGATATTTTATTTTAATAACGCCATCGAGAAAACGTGCTACTGGCCGGCCGACACACATTTCCAAGTAAGACCTTGTTACCTCATCAAGATGACTACAGCGTCAGATTTACCACGATGAACATGGATGAGCAGTCAGTGACAACCGCTGGCTTGAGGTACGTAGGGCTAATTAACTACGTGGTAAATAAAGTTGGAAATAAAAGTCTGGCAGTGTGTTGATTTATTGTTTTACGTGATACAGCCACGAAGTTGTATCATTGCAGGAGATAACACCAGTTCACAATCATTGCTTAAATCGTGTTCCGTGATTGTAAGTCGTGTCGGTGAACCTGACGGTAACCTTTGACGAGTAGTATCTTAAAAAGATAGCAATGGTTGTGATCGGTGTTTTCTTCTACATGAGCTCGATCCGGCTTTCGATCCGAAATTTCGATATTTTCGCTTTCGATCTCTTTATTTTATTGGCTGCAATTCTATTTTGTTTACAAATTCGGCCCGAATTCGAAAACAAAATAGTTCACAATTCAACTGAGGACATTTGAAGGCTTGGTATCGAAAAAGTCTCGATAGCAAACTGAAAGATGACCCCTGCATACCGTCTAGGGGACCCTGGGGTATTCCTTTACAAAATATTCCTCGGTTTCCTGGACGCTTAATGTTTCAAGTAGGAGCGCACCCCCTCATGGATAGTTATTAGGCCTGTGTCATATTTAAAGTTAAGTGTAAAAGCTCTGTATTAAGAATAAATATAAAATAATAAAACTTAAAAAAAAAACCTGGTGTGTCTTGTGTCGTTATTCTAAAACACTATCTTAGCTAAGTGAGCAACAATACTAACGGATGGTTTTATTTCAGAGACAATACTAACCCAATGATTACATTTCAGGAAAAACGTCATTTTTTTCTTCAAGTGAATCAACTTTTTTTTCGGCCAAACCCTCAGCTACCTACGAAACCGTTCATTTTTTTTACTTCGGTGCAGCTTCTACGCATTGGACACGTACTTCAACTTGCGATCGCTAGCGCATAGCGGTGTAACAAAATGACATGAATGTAAGCCATCTTACGTGGCGATTTATTGTTGGGAATAAAATTTGAAATAACAGTTTGTCTGTGTGTTTTATTTGCGTCATTTGAGGCCTGCTTCAAAACTAACTTTTTAAATTAAGCAACAATCGACGAATCCGGCTCAACTTGTACTTATAAGGTATTCTCAAAAGATTAGATTAGAGTGTGCAAACCTTGTGATAACAAATGTGACTGTAAAAAAGATAGAAAATAAAAGTATGTTTACTGTGCTTCATTCTTGTCCTTTGTGCTTAGCAAATAATGTTTTAATTTTAGGAACATTATGTAAGTTATAATGATTATTATAATAAAACGCAATTGAAAATAAAAGTTCGCCAACAGGCGTTTCTTTTTGTGTGTCATGTGTTTTTTCTGGATAACCAAAGTTTTAATTTCAGGAACATCTCGCAGTAACCAAACAGGTTTTTTTGGTCAGTCCGACATCGCTTCTGAACCACATTTTCTTATCCTTTTTTGGTGTGCGAAATCAAGACGCATAGAGCCTTCTGACGGTAAATGCAAGGTCGTTGAACGACAGCAGAGAGAGAGGTACCGGTGCTTCTTCTTTTTTTTGGAATGGTTTTATCCCTATTTGGTGTGCGAAATCAAGACGCATATGAAGCCTTTTGACGGTAACTACAAGGTCAATAAACGAATCACAATAACGAAAGAAGAGAGGGAAGTGCAGTGATGATCATGTGAAGAGAAAGTCTTTAGAAGAACCATAATTTAAATTACGATGGTAGCCCACATGCTTTAGGTTAAATATTAATGTGAGCTTCTTTTAGTTATTAAGTGAGTAGCACCAATACCCGCCAGCTGCCGCCGATCAGAGGCAAAATCCAGACAAACAATGTAAATATAACATTGGAACACAGACTGGAATGTAAGTAGTATCCTTTTATTGACAATCACCACAGTCGCCTTTACCGTACGTAGGTTAACAATGGGATTGAAACCCAATCTACTATGGCGCTTATTCAATGTACAGAGGGTGAAAAAAGCCCGACAAAGATATGTGGCTACAGTGGGATTCAAACCCAACGACCTCTTTGTTACTGCTGCAATATGTTCTCTACGCTAAATGAGGTGATGTGAACTGGTATATAAGGGGCCACTGGAAGAGAGGTAAAAGCCCGAACTAAGGGGCAGTACGCAGCTCTTACAAGGTCTTCTCTGATTTGCTGAGAAAACAATAGAACAAATAACACAACAATGGCTAACAATAGACCCTAGACCTAAAAACAATAGAGCTACATGATATACAGGTCCAATGAAATTAGAGGTTGTAAAGAGCTGCGTGGTATCTGGGAACTAAAATTTGTGGCTTCAACGGGATTCAAATCCGAAGACCGCTTTGTTACGGCGCAATATTTTTCCATACAATTCATGTGATATGTTATCTTAGGGCTTGCAATGCTCTCCATGCTAACTTCGGTGACATGTTATACAAGGGGTTGCAATGTTCTCTATACTAACAATTATTTCATCAGGTCCAGATTCACATGACATAACAATACCTATCCTGTTATTGTCCGACCTTTGGTTGCTGTCAGTTCTGCCAGAAGACAGTGTTTCGATGTGTTTTAAAACCAGGTACCATAATCTCTACCTCTTTTCGGCCCAACATATGCTCTATATACATCTACGCTGGTAAATAAAGGACGCCAGTTGGAGAAAACTAACGTCTGAATTTGGAATATGAACAACGAGAAATGAACTAGCCAGGGATATCCTACACACTTTACGTTACAGAAATTAAGATGCATTCCACCTTGATGCCCCAATGGGCTACGAATGGAACCAGTCACGTTGGAAGCAGACCCTATCGTAAGGGGCGGGGGTGGGGGTGGGGGGTGAATGTAAGGCCGGACCGGTCGGAATGAAAATATTAGAGACTGGGGGCCTCATATTTTTGCAAGATAAGGGGAAAGGGCAGTGGCGGATCTGTGGAATGGGGCCAAGGGAGGGGATAAGGGGATTTGGGGGGGAGGCAGTGTTAGGGTATAGCTGATAGCCTTTCTTTCTTTTCTTAGGGACGGACCATTATTTTTTTGACGGGGGGGGGGGGGGGGGGTTGGAAAATCTTCACATGCAAACATTTTTTTTTATAGGCGGCACCTGCTGCAAACAATTTTTTGTCTCCGTCCAACTGCCATACTTTCAGCAAACACAAATCCAAAGATGTTCTGGACATACTTCACGATCAAATGTCACTTTTGAGTGCTGCTTCAGTTGAGATTCTGTATGTGAAGATCAGTGATTCTGATTCTGTGTCCCTTTTATCAAAGGGTCATAAAAGACCATTAATTAACCAGTGTCTCTCTCTTTAGGGTATATAAAAAAGGAATGGTAGTGCATTTATAGGAAATGCTGACAAAATACTGGTTGGTGTCTGATGGACTCGATTCACCCCTTCCAGAGGGAGGGAGACAGTAGTTATACTCTTAGTCTTGTCATGCTGATTTACCTCCTTTTCCTCTCTTGCAGGAGAAGCTATGACTACCTGACTCTCAATGCAAAGATGGCATTGGAACACAGACTGGACTGTAACTAGTATCGTTTTGGGGACAAAATCACCACACTCGCCTCAACTGTAGGTTAACAACTTGCAGCTCCCTGCTGGCTTTAAAGGGATTCAAACCCAATGAACCATGGTGCTGACTTAATATAATGATAATGATAATGATAATAATGATGATAATAATGATAATGATAATAATGATAATAATAATTATAATAACAATAATAATAATGATGATAAATTCAATTTATACCGCGCAGTTTCTATAAAAATATTCAACTGCGCCTTACAATAAGATATTAATATTAAA
Source organism: Cladopsammia gracilis (assembly GCA_022457155.1). Classification (NCBI taxonomy): domain Eukaryota; kingdom Metazoa; phylum Cnidaria; class Anthozoa; order Scleractinia; family Dendrophylliidae; genus Cladopsammia; species Cladopsammia gracilis. The sequence goes on along the minus strand of JAJGOT010000152.1, from coordinate 1,126,871 downwards.
AGTTAAATCGGACTTAAAATTACAATTCTAAAATTCCGTAGAATAAATATTATTATAAATAATGCTGATCAAAATAATAATTGACAACAGCTTATTGTAAACACTGACATAACTAATTAAATGCATTATTAAATATCATTAAATTATTATTAAACATTAATAAATGCAGCCATTGGCAGAGGATGAAAAAAAAAAGCCAGACAAAATTATGTGGCTTCAATGGGATTCAAACCCAATTAGCTCTTTTTTGTTGATGCAATCAGGAAGACAGATGAAAAGCCTGGACTAAAATCTGTGGCTTAAACGGGATTCAAACCCACCAAACCCAAAGACCTCTTTGTTACTTCTGCAATATTCTCCATACTAAGGTGACATGTTACATAAAGGGGTTGCAATGTTCTCCATGCTAACTATTATTTCATCAGATCCAGATTCACATGATATGACAATACCTATCCTGTTAGTGTCTGACCTTTGTTAGCTGTCAGTTCTGTCAGATCAGTGTTTCGATGTGTTTCCAAACTAGCTAGGTACGATAATCTCTGCCTCGTTTTTTGCCCTACATTTGTTCTCTCTCTATCTATGCAGGTAAATAAAGGTCGCCAGTTTGAGAAAATTAACCCGCGATAAATCAAGTAGCCAGAGAGATCCTGAACACTTAACGTTACTAAAATCATAGATACATTCCACCCTGACGATGCCCCAATAGGCTACAATTGGAACCACCAATTACGGTGGATCCAGACCCCATCGTAAAGGGTTGAGGTGGGGGGGGGGGGGGGGGTGAATGAGGTCGGAGTAAAAAATGTTGGAGACTGAGGGCCTTATATTTTCGCAAGATAAGGGAGGCGGGCAGTGGCAGCTCTAGATAAGAGTCCGTGGAGGGGGGGGGGGGGGGGGAGGGGTGCAGTCTTCGGGTATTAACTGACATCCTTTCGTTTCTTTTTCTATCTTTCCTGCAGTATCCAGGTTCCGAATCCAAAGATGTTCTGGACATATGTCGCATCATATTGCTAATCCTGTGGCAACCAACTGTCAGATGCTTGCAGTGCTACTTCAGCTGAGATTTTGTACGCGAAGATTAGTGATTCGTATTGTGTTCTTTTTGTTCAAGGCTCTTAAAAGACTATTAATTAACCAATACCTCTCTCTACAAGGGTGTAAAAAAAAGGATAGTAATGCATTTATAATAAAAGCTGACAATATACTGGAGGGCGTCTGATGGACTCGATGCACCACTTCAGGGGGAGGGGGAGGTGGAGGACAGTAGTTATACTCCTGGTCTTGTCATGCATCAGTTATAGCAGCTGTTTATCAGTACAAGTCAGTATTGTGGATCTTTCAGCGCGTGAGCTGATTTACTTCACTTTTCCTCCCTTGCAGAAGAAGCTATTGCACCTGACTCTGTATTTCAAGATCTACCTCCATTACAGCATCCAACAAGTCCCCAAGTACAGAAACTCTATGCTACAGGTGTCTAGTTCAAGAGGTAAGCAATCATTTCTCTCTTAATTCCGCAACATACAGCTCACCAACATCCAATTTTCCTTACTAACGATTGGTCAAGTGTTGACGATACCGGCTGTGAGCATTAAAAACAATCATTAAATGGATCACATGGCGCTAAATTTAATTCTGAAGAAACTACTAGAAAGGAAAGTATGCAATCATACGAAAAAAAACCCTGGCTTTTAATAGCTCAGTATTTTCCATTACCTGTTGTTTGATGGATAAATATTACAATTTTATAGCAGTTGATGCTACAAAAATGGTGTCAACAATTGCAGCCATTGGTGAACAGGATATGGTCTCTTTGATGATGTACTGGTTACCATAGGAACAGTATTATCTGTTAAAGACATCCTTACTTTTAGCTTGAAGTGTTTATAACTAAAAAAAACAAGCTTTAAGCATGTTAAGATACAACGTTTTGCAAAGTTTCATAATTTTTGGGAAGTGGTTCAGAGCCACCGTAACTGTTCAAACATTTAATTCACCGAGCTCGTTTGTTGTTATAAGGTCTTCAAGCTAAACAATATGGGTCTTTCACAAATTATACTGTTACAATAGTAACCTGTTACGTCATGACAATGACTATAACTTGACTGGACATTTGTTTGATACCCGTATTATGATAGCACCAACTGATCAAGGGTGGTAGTATTGATCTATCAAAGTGTTAAGTACTGGAAATTACTAGAAACTGTTGTTAGCCACCTTTAGAGTAGCCAGAAAATAAGTAATTCATGAAAACAACTGAAGACTACAGAGATCAAAGACCCACTCTCTGCATGCCTTGACACACTTTTCAGCAAAAGAAAGGAAAATATTAGAAATTGGTTTGCCTCAAACCCCAGAGTCCTATCCATATCCACTACAACAACCAAGGCTAGCTGCCAGGAGCTGTAATTTGTTTACAAATCAAATCAATCATTGATGGTAATTCCAATGATCGCATGCTAATTCTACATTACTTGTATTTGATTGTTTTCCTTTAGAATCTCCGCGCTAAAAATTCCTGTCAGATTGCAAAGAAAAAACCCTGTCGTTGTTTCCAGGGATCATTTTCAACTTCACCATCGCAATTTAACTTGTTGTGCATCAACAGTGGTATCAGAGAACCAAGCCTTTGAACTTCAAAATGAAAAGACGTTCACCTAAGCTTCAAGGTGACTTACACTGCAGAGACAAGGAGCACATTTCAGCTTAAAGAAACTGTCATAGGAATTGACGTTTCTGGGTGAAAACTGCCCCAAATTGAAACTAAGTACCTTTCTTACATATACAAAATGCTTATAGAACACTACGAGGAAGATAACAAATGAATTCTTGAAGAGAAAATAAACCATATCATCATTGGTCTAGCATGTTTTCAAAGGCAAAATGCGATAAACTCGAACTTTTTTTTCAAGTTGCGAATCCTTTCCATCCTGGCCATCTGCCGCTCTAGACACTGAAAGATCACAAGTAGAATAATTGTGAACAAAACTTCATGGACCATTTTTTTTTTTTTGCATTTCCACTGATATAAGTATAAAGTTTGGTTGTTCAAAGCAACATTTAAAATGGTGACATGGCCCCTTTAAGGACGTTCCTGGACTAATGATGGGATGATTGACTATGATAGTAGTTATTCTGTCTACTTAAAATTAACATTTTAAATTCAACAAAGATTTGTTTTACCGTAATTTCGTGTGTTTATTTTTGTAGAATTTTAGCTTTGACTGTTTTGCTAGCTTTCTCCAACGGCATTGTATATAGCACATACTGTAAGAAAAAAATGTTTAGTTGAGAACAACCTTTGTGAGTAGCCATGTCTATCTAGAGCTATCACAGACCACCTATTTTTTTCTGTGTCTTGTACACATCCTCGGAGTCATGTATCGTGAGTTCCACTAAACTGTTTGTTTATTATACACAAACCTTGTGCATGCACAATTCAGCCTGAATAGAAATTACCGAGGTAATTATTGCCAAAACAAAATGCAAGATTAGAACAAGATTCTATCGACTTCTCTCTCATGGAAGTGTCAAGAAGGTGTTTTCCAGCCCTCACCCCGCTTCTACCCTTAAAGTACCACCACCCAGAACCCAACCCGACCCTTATGTGCTCCTCCCCTCAACTACTCCTCCGATCCTCTCACCCAGTCTCATCCACCACCACTATTACCATGGTAAAGAACAGTACATGAACATGACACCATTATTTAATTGCTTTTATTTGTTGTTCATGAGATCATAATAAGGTAAAGGGATGATATAGCTCAAGGCAGATCTACACTATGTGCAAGCTGTTCTTAGCTGTACTCTGTTCATGAATCTGTACTCTGTAGGTGCACTCTGATCATGTATCAATAACTCTGTATCTATATACTGTGTTCATGTATCTATAACCTTAATATAACCTTAATAGGTACGGTAGGAACATTTTGCACTGGTGGCCTTTCAATGACCTAATTGACATATAATTTTGTCATAAACTCCTGTGGAGTATCCAGGATATTAACATATCAAAATAGAATTGTAAGTTGAGCTAGTATCATCCCTTTCAATAAATCTTGCACGATTTCTAATTTCCTCACCCCATAAACATTCTGAAATAATCCCCATAATTCCCACACCTCCTGGCAACTCCTTGAGGTACCACTCAGCGATATGCGTACATTAGTTTGGCAAATGTCAGTCGCAGTGATCATATATCAACTTTTCTGATTTTAATTTATTATTTGCATTGGCTGAAATTGCATGCATAAACTATAAGTTTTGCATAAATTAATTGTGCACAAAATGAATTATAAGTAACACAGTTGTGATCCAATTGGATAGTTTCCGTGGTCTGTCAGTAATGTAGGGCAGTGGTCACTCACACAGGGTTTTAAAATTATTAGTTTTGTATTAACTCATTTAAGTTTTTTAAAGTGTCAAATTCAGCAGCAGACAGCTATTTTTATACAACCATTTAACTTTCAAGACAGGTATTGTGTAACTTGTATGGCATCATAAACAAATCATCCAAACCAGCTTAGATTTTCAGTACTGTTAAATGCTTGTGTAAGAACAATGTACATAAATCATTGCATCAAAACATAGGGGCACTGGACAACCACGAATTATTCCACAGATGACTGACAGGAACAATCTAAGCCGGCATGCTTCTGCGTGAATTCACAACTCTGGCTCATTTTAATAAAGGACTTTTGAAGAGTAAATGAATAAAGTTACATGTAAGTTTACTTAATTTTAGATTTTAATTGGTTTTTTTATTTTATGTTGGTTTCCTTAGAAAAGGTTTATTACTTTTTAGTTTTCAAGCGTCACTAGTGTTTCTGAGCCATGTTTGATGCCATATTTTCTATGAACTGGTTATTCAATGCGATACTATAAAAGGAAACACTGTGCTGGAGAAACTGAAAATTATCGTGATGCCTTAGAAACCTTAAAAAGAATTGACACAACTTCACCCAGGCTTGCAAACTGTTACTGAGTAGGCTCGCATTTCTACATTTCACTTGTGTTGGTTATTCATCCCCGAGATTTCGATGCAGCTGACAATTCAATGAGGAAAAGAAAGTCTCTATTTAAGGTCTCAAGGCATCATTAAGGCATCCTAACAAGGTGTCCTCGACTGACGGAGAATGAAATTAAGGTTTCTGAACGATTGTCGTGTGAAAATACGAGATTGCCAACTAAAGTTTGCCGTGTGAAGGTGGCATTATTAATCACTTATATTGCTTTATGTATTTGGCATTATTGTTAAGATAATAAAATAAAAATAATAAGATAATAACTTCACAAAAAATTTTGAATGGCAGTATGTCAGACTCAGTTTATATTGTATACATGGCCAATTTGTTTTGGCCGGCTGAAGATATACAGAGAAATGAACAAAATAATAGGAAAATGTACAGTTGCTTCACCTTCTTAAATTTTATCCGAGCTGCAAATTGTTTTGATTTGAACGTTTTGAAAGAAAAATTGACACAATCTTTAAAATTCTTAGTTTTATTTTTTATTAATGATTGCACTGATTTTGTGCTGGTATAAAGACTTGGAACATTGGTTTTCTTCCTCATTAAGTTGCTTGTAATCTAAGCTGTTTTAACATGATGTAATCTAACAAAAAAATAACCTGCTAATACAGGAAGATTTCTAGCTGTTCCAAGTCAACTCAAAATGCTATGAAATTAAGATTTCTTTATTTGGCAATGATCAAATTCATGTGGGACGTCTTGGTGCAAGACAAATGCAGACTGCTGACCGAGAAGAGTTAGAGTTGCAGCTTGGAAGAAGAGAAGAGTTAGGAGAAGAAGAGAAGAGTTAGGTTGCAGCTTGGTTCAGGGAAGAGGTACAGGATTTATAGTGAGCGTTAGTGTAAAAAAGAAAGAATAATAAGATTAGGTTTACAGTAAAGGTTATAATTAGGAATTAGGGTTAGGAGATTAGGATTCACCAGTTAGGTTTTAGATTAAGGAGGAGTCTGTAGTCTGCATGATTGTCTTGCACTGAGTCTTGCACCTGATTGAAATAACAAAAACAAATTAAGCCTTAGGCACTGTTGAGTGAATAACCGGAAGAGTGACCTACAACAGAAAATGTCAAAGCTGAATTGAAATTGAAATTTTGAACAATTTTTTACCAAAATGTCCAAAGTTCGTTTTCTCTGACTGATCATGAGTTAATCAGTTTCCTGCATTTTTGCTACATACATACTGCCTTCAAGTCTTCTATTTTACAACTTCTACAACAGGTTTTAATTTTATAGTGCAAGGTTAGTGTCAGTAATATTAAGTCTTGTGTAATAAAATAAAAGATGTTGGCAGAGTTGTTTGTGGTGCTTCGTTTTGTTTCATTTTTTGCTGCCCCAGCCAGGGAAAGGGTAACCTTGTCCTTTGGGCCTTCTTCGCTTTCAAAATGGCGACTGGAAGCAGAAACCCCTTCACAAAATGGTTAACACTCGTTAACATCTCTCAAACTGACCTTTCCTTTTCACTTTAAGTCACATGAAGTAAAACCTATTTCACACTTAGAGTAAAATTAGAAAAAAAGGTCAGTAAAGTGTATGCCTCGAACCCGAGTCGTTCGCTTCATAACTAATATCCTTATCCACTATACCAACGTGGACTAGCTGCCGGGAGATGTAATTTTTAACATATTTATAGTTACCCATAACAATAAATGAAAGCTAACCGTTTTCAAATCATTGCTTAACCCTAAACACTGTAGATCAATCCAAACCCCAAAACGCTACTCTTTCCTTAACCGGATCTCTGTTCCCTCAGTTCTTTGAAAAATTTAAGTAGCTAAGACGTGTTTTCATTTATTCTGAGTGGAAATGTGACCCTTTAAAAGTGACTATCCGCCATTGTCACGTTACCGGCGGTCAGCTGACTGGCTTTGTACCAGAATTTTACACTTTTGGAAAAGTTCGAAGCGAGTGCAATTCAACACAATGGAAACAGGGACTAATTTTATCAAGAAATATAGTTAATTCACGCAGGTACTTAAAATAGCAATTTTCTACCTCAAAATCAACTCTTTTAATCAGAAACCTTAAATGATGAGAAATATTAGTTTTAGCGTAAGAGCGTGACACTGGATTCGTATGCGTGAGTCTCGAGAGCTCTGCATTATTTTGACACTTAACACTTCCGCTTTTCGCAAATTCCCCTCCACTGGTAGGGCCTTTTATATCAAATTCCCGACTCCCTGGGCACAGAATGTTGAAATGCCCAGGGCATACCGGGGGGGGGGGGGGGATGTTGATGTTTTCGAGTTGATCGGCACATTAGCTCCTAAAATGTCATTTCATTGTGCGTCACGTGACAAGATAGAGATTTTCCTCAGACCGTGAAACAGTTTCTAATAGAAACGTTTGGATGCAGAGATCCACACAACGCATAATAGGTAAAAATCACTGGTTCGGTTTTGCCGGATCTCTTTAATGTAGAGATGCTCGAGTCAGACGTCACTGAACGCCCAAGGCTGGCTCTAGAGCAATGAGCTAATTTTTTGCCGTTGAGCCAGCCTTGCATTCAGTTTGGCTAAGTTTCTAGTTGTAAGTGTATAATAGTCAAATATACAATGGAAATAAGATCTACTAACCTCTATTAGTGTACTATGTCATGGTCTGAGGGAAATCACTCTACTCCACGATTCTTGGAGTGTTTTGATAGGCTTGTTCTGGGCTTTCAGCGCCCTCCCGGCCAGGGTGAAAGCGGAGAAGGCCCTGGGACGAGGCTGCCTCCACCAAGGCTACCCAGGAGTCCACCGCGGTCAAACGAGAGAAATTTGCAAAAGTTAAGCAAAGTACTTCAAAGATAAGGTTGTCATTTTCACTGTTTAAAGTTTAATATATTGCCAATTCTCTATCAATTTACCAAACATTTTGAAAGTTTACCAAAAAGGTTCTAAGCGTTTAAAAACTGTGAACTGCAGAATTGTCGGCGCCATTTTCCAACATAATTTTGATCAGACTCAAAGAGTTTTGGTCAGTTTTCATCGGAAAAAGCTTATCATTTTGAGAATAATTAAAATATAGTAACGTCAAATATTTTTTTATACATCCTTGCCCATATTTCCATTGAATATTAAATAAAATCCCACCCACCGCGGTCAAACGTCCGAGGCGTTTTTCGTTTTATTTAGTGGGATTTTATTAATATTAAAACTACTATACATGTACTATACGTTTATTCTTTTAATTTTTCACAAAATGATGAGCTTTTTTTCCGTCGAAAACTGACCAAAGCTCTTTGCGCCTGATCAAAATTATGTTGGCAAATGGCGCCGACAATTCTACTGCATTGCGAATTAATTTAACGCAGTCGAAAATTCCCGAGCGAGCTCGTCACTTGAAAACAAAAACAAACGACCGCAAAGCCGACTGGGTGACAGTGGGCCTTTAACTTTTAAGTACTTTGGTTAACTTTTGCAAATTTCTTTCGTTTGACCGCGGTTAAACCCTGGAGTACCCTGAGACAAGGTGGCGCGCTCTTCTCTACATTATATGATCCGGTGCAATTTCACAAGGAATGAGCATAAGGTTGTTGTTTGAATAGGATTTAGTGATAACGGGAAAAGTTAAAATACAAAAATCAAGATCTTGCAAAATAAAGTAATTTATTCGCTTCTTGTTTTACCAGCGATCCGTTTTAGGGCCTGTTTATATGGAGAAAGTTGGCCCCGGTAGGAGGGTCACCCGCCCACCCGAGGTACCCTGGGCGAGCCAAGTTTTCATACTTTCCCTTACAAAACGCGGCGAATTGTTTATATGAGAATCTCGAAGTTGGCTCGGCTAGCCGGAAGACCTTTGATAACAACGGCCTGGACCACCTCGGACACCATATTGAGACTTGTATAACGGAATAACTGGTTAGCTTTCAGTTGAGGTTGGGGTTAGGTGTTGATATACAGTCCTTTGATTAAACGTTGTCATTGATCGGTCTCATCCCTACGCGACCAGACCGAAAAGGTTTATGGAGAGAAATCAATTCACATTCAATAACTGCACATTATCAAAATACGGAACGTCCTTAACGGAATATGTATCGAAGCGGCCCTCGTTGTCTTTGCGGACCTTTGCGTAACACGCGAAGACAAACGTGAGTTTTGTTCTCCATTGTAAACGCAATAGAGAATAATTAATCATGCATTTTAATTCACCCATACTCCCTTTCGGTCTGGTCGCGTAGGGATGAGACCGATCAATGACAACGTTTAATCAAAAGACTGTATATAGCCTAAACAACCCGAGAAGCTAGGTGATACAGTAGGCTATGTAGGCCTAAGCCTAGTTGACGTCACAGGTTCAATCCTGAGTGGGTATTTTAGATTTTCTTTTTTACACTTAAAAACTTACTGAAAATAAAATTCTAAGTGTCGACATTACGTTATATAATTCTCAATAAGGTGTCCGAGGTGGTTTAGGTGGATGGGATCTAATGCTGACCTTCAGCCCCGGTTAGGCGGGCCGAGATTACCTATAGCAGGTGCACTCTACCCTAAAGACCGAAATTTATGCGCAGATGTCAGCCATTTTGGAATGCACATTAATATCTTGGGGGGGGGGGGGGGGGGAGGGGATATGGCAGTTTTGTTTCATTTGCTTGTTTGAATCTACATGGTGTTCTCATACGAAAGTCGAAAAAAGTTTATCGATATCGATTTTTCTTCTCCGTGATTTAGCCATCTAAAAACATAAGATTTCACTTCCGGTGGGGTGTAATACCGCGCAAGAAGAAAGACTGGGGATAGTTAGTTGTGACGTCAAAACCAGATTGCCAGTTTCGCGGTTTCTCAGTTTCTCTGCTTTTTTTTGGGTGCATGTTGCTTCAACCATAGACAACACACCTTATTAAAACCATGTTTCTTGCCGAGGGCATACCAAAAATATTGAGGAACCGCGAAACCGCGAAACTGGCACTCTTGCATTGATGTCACAGCGGTCTATTCCCAGTCTTTCTTTTGCACGGTTTTGTCCCCCACCGGAAATGAAATTTCACGTTTTTAGATGGCCAAAACACGGAAAAGAAAATCGATATCGAAATTTCTTACCAGAACACCATGTAGATTCCATCAAGCAAATAAAATAAAATATGTCATATACACCTTAAACCCTGAACCTATTAAAAGGCATACTGCCCGACTGAAATGTTACGGCCCGGAGCTTGGTTTCAGCTTACTTTATTATCTTGAAACTAGAAGAAACCATCGCTAAAAGCGATAGAGGCAAAGGAATATGAACTAAACAAAATAACGTCTAGAAAAGTCAAAACTTTACAAGAATGGCAAGTTTGATTTCTTGACTGCCTGTCAATAAATTAAATTTAATGTACTGCAATCCACTTCAATCCTTGCAATCCTGCACTTTATCTCCAATTTTGCTCTATAGAATCTTTTTATCCAACTAAGTTGTATATTTGGTGGCATTTGGCCATATAACGTGGAAATAAGCTCAGCGAAATTTTGCTATTTCGGCGGGACAGTGCCCCTTTAAAGGTAGAAAATCGATGTCACTTACTGTACATGAACTATATTAAAATAGCTGCACAAAGTAAAACGCATCGACCAGATTGTGTCAGATTTTACGTTGTTACGATTTTACAGTCCTGGCGCATTAAATTGTATATCTTGCGAATAAACCATTTTACAGTTGTGTGCTTGGTGACCGTGCCTTTGATTGGAAGTGAGGCTGGAGGTGGCCTTGTTTTGATACAAACTTTTTGCCTTTCATATGTTAATAATGCTTTTCTCATGCTAACTAGGTACATTTACATCTGAAAAGCTCCAAGGTCTGTATCATAACAAGGTCAACTTCAACCTCGCTTCCACTCAAAGGCCAGGACACTAAGAAGACAACTGTAAAATGGTCTATTCAAATCGAATGGGTACCTCCAGAATGTATAGTTAAGACCTTTGAACTTAGAATGTTTTGTACAAAATTAATCCAAGTGCTGGACCTCAGTGGCAGCGAGTCGTGCCATACAGTGATTTCTAGATTCATTTTGCCAATGGAATATGTTTCGAGATAAATTGAAAAATTTAACTGCAATACCACACGGAATGTGCCGGAAAAAAATCTCTGTAAAATCTTAAAACAAATCACCAGACACGGCTTAATGTCATTTCAGTACACGGAAGGTACACCAAGCCAGGTCACTAAGTCATAACTATCCAAAACGACTCGTATGGATATATACCTATTCTAATGTATGGTGCTCCGAACACGCGGGACTTCCAGGAGTTCCATGATTTGAAGTGCCTTCTTTCTCACTTTCTGTCAAGGATAGTCAAGAAGGAAGAAAAGGATTCCAGCTTCGTTCCCGCGCTATCTCGTTGCAGTTTCCACGAGAGAAAAAGAGGAAAGTTCATCATAAATATGCAATTAAATATAGGCTATTACGAGTCCATTCTTTCTCATTTTCTTCCGGGATGTTTAAGAAAGAACCTTGTTCCCGGAACCTCTTATCTTCCCTCTCCAACAGGACGAGGTGTGAAATCCCCAAGCACTTGCGAAAAATTGTCCAGCCTCCAGGCAAGAGAGAGAAAAAGGAAGAGTTATTTATTAAAGTTTTTGTTAAAGATTCTTTTTGATCCTTATCGATAGCTTATTTCCCTTTCTTTATTATATTCCTAACTAATAATCTTTTTAACTGCAAAAGAGTTTGTATGTTTGCGCGTCTTCAGCCGCCGAAAAACGAAGCAGTGGTGAATGGTGAATGCGAAGAGGCCTGTACGCGATGTAGGACATCTAGCGGGTGCACGAGCCTTGCGGACGAGGCTAGGCGCTTCACCAAACTGCAGGTTAGCACTTCGCACATTCCCTGCGAGCGGAATTCCTTAATATAGGTAATTAACGAAGCCCTATATTAACGCGACAAAAATTAACACGCCATAAAATTAACGCGAATTTCTGAAAAGTTACATTTACGGGCATTAAATCAACGCGATTTTCCGTCTGAAATATTTTTACGTGCATTTAATTAACGCGAATTTGATGTCTTAGGTATAATAAGCTATAGCAAACCGCGCATTTTACAAGACATAACAACAACTTCCAACAGAACGCAAAGTTTAATATCAATCACATTTGATTATATGTATCTTAAGCAAGTATGTGTATGTAAGCAGGGTTTAAGGCATGTAAAATACAGCGGATTATTTACGTTCGAATCGAATATTATTGCTCAAAAGGGTCCAGGGATGAGAAACATCCCGCCTCTCGAGCGCTTTCTATAGCGTCTGTTATACCTGCAGCGCGCCAACCATGAAGCCGACTAATATGTAATATGGCATGAAATAAAGGTGGGTTCAAATGCTGTAAATAAGTGGTATTTTAATTAACCATGCTATAAATTAAAGGGCATTTAATCAACGCGAATTTTTGAAATTCGCGCTAATAACATGCTTTGTTAATTTCCTATATAAAGGTAGGCAAAGTTGTATTGTGTTGGTAAAACTTTTTGTTTACTTGGGTTTTAATCGTGTGTCGTAAAACCAAAACCAAATAATTATTTACTCTGGCCAATCACAACAGACGCAGACAATCCAATGAACCAATCAGAACGCGAATCAAATACATGTAGCCGGCGCCAAGCGCGGGAAAACGCGTGCGAGTATAATAAAGTCACGATTGGTTTTGGTTTTGCTTCTGATTGGTTGAGAAAGTGGCGCGAGACTTTTTAGCCAATCACAAAGCGATGCAATGCGCTTCGCCAACCTGCAGTCAGGATGTAGTCTCGTTTCGCTTGGTTAACCATGAGGAAATATCAGCGCTACTAAAATTGGACCTGATAGCAGGTTAGCGCTTCGCACGTTCTTCGCGAGCTTTAGAGGATAAAAACCCGACTATTTTGCCGTCGATACTATAGTCATTTATACTTATTTTAACATAATCTGTACAGACCTCATGAGAAATGGACTTTTTAAAGTGTACTAAAATGTTCCATAATCAAATCTGTAAAAAAAAAAATACATTTTATAACATTTATAATGCTCTTATAAGTTCACTGATAGCATCATCTTGAACTTCATAATCATCTTTTCTTTGGATGGGACGCAGTCTTTTAGGACAATTCTGAAATTGAAAGATTAGGAATGGAACGGGAATTTGTTTTTTTGGGATCTTGTCCGTTCTGGGAATAAATGAAATGGTATTACGTTTATTTATTTCACCCCCACCGACGCAGTCCCACAGTTTCTCTGGAAACTAACCCCATTCATTACGTTTGTTGTGCTTCCTATAGCGGAACTAGCGGAATCCGAGTTCTCTTGGAAAGGTTTTTTTTCTTCTCGGAATAGGCAGAATTGCATTCTGTTCATGGAAATAAACGTTTCTGGTTTTACTCGGAATAGGCAGAATTGTATTGTTTTGGTAAAGCTTAGATTTACTAGGAATATTTAAAATATTATTATTTTGGTAAAGTTCTTGATTTAATGCAAAAAGGAAGAGTTGTGTTGTGTTGTGTTTTGTTTTGTTTGTTTGTTTGTTTGTTTGTTTGTTTTTTTTTTTGGGGGGGGGGGAGTTTTTGCTTTACTTGGAATAGACAAACTACATTCTGTTGCCGACGAATTGATATTCTGTGTAAACTGTTTCATTATTGTCTTTTTCTTTAAATTCCTAAACAGGAAAAAGAAAACATCAGAATATTCCTAAAAACAATGCGCCCACGTTAAATAATCAATTTTAATTGATTATTAAACGTGGGCGCATTGTTTTAGGAATAGCTTCAAATATCCGGTTGAAGTTTTTAAAAAAAACTTCAATCGGATATTTGAAGCTATATTTGACCACGTGGTCTAAAGTTATGATTGCCAGCTGTCAATAACCAGCAAAGAACATAAACAAACTCGGGAACCATCCACGCCATGGAAGGGTATTTCATCGAGAGGAGATTCTTGACTGGACGAACAGACATTTGCTGCGCTCCTGAGGGAATTAGACTAACACTAATTAGCACGTGCTTGTTAGAATGTTGTATTCGCTCCTCCAAACATTGTGGGGAGACAAGCTGCGGATGAAATTGCGCGTGTAAAACCCCTCTTCGCAACTTGTCGTGTAATGTAACCGACATTGCGTTGCGAGTTGTTGACAAATATGAACAATTTCCAACTTCCTCTCGTCTCGCACACAACGATCTCACCATTTTAATTTCTTCCTCGAGCTCCTCTTCTAATTCGAACAACATTAAAAGCGCTATCGCTTTTCTTGCGAAAAGAGTTACGAGCGTCAGACTGCCTGAGCAACTTGTTTTGCAATGCTGTCGTCAGCGTGTTAACTGTGAGGCAAAGTCGGTGCACTGGGAACTGATCTAACCCATTTCGTGGCTATGCCGTGTTTGTGCCAATTTGTCATCAAAACGACTCAGGCGGC